>JABXJD010000603.1:175000-195000 GCA_013375575.1 Percina caprodes
ATCAGTCCCAGACCCTCCCAGTTAGAGAGGACATGTCCCACCAATCAGTCCCAGAACCTCCCAGTTGGAGAGGACACGTATATACAGGTCAACATGAGGACAACATGAGGTCAACATGAGGACAACATGAGGTCAACATGAGGACAACATGAAGACAACATGAAGACATGTTGGCGTTAAAAGGATTTCAAACAAATGAGACTAGCGTCCCCACCCCCCACCCCTTCCTTCACCCAACCTCACCCCGTCCCTCCCCCAAATCCACCAGGTCGGTTATTGACTAGAACAGTTATTGTGTAGTGAGATGTTTTTACAGTGTGTTCAGGGGAGACAGGCAGCCAGCAGAGAGTAAGGAGAAAACACAAGACTTTCTCCAGGAAACAGGTGTTCATGTCCTGGAGAAGTTAAGGAGAAAACACAAGACTTTCTCCAGGAAACAGGTGTTCACGTCCTGGAGAAGTTAAGGAGAAAACGCAAGACTTTCACCAGGAAACAGGTGTTCATGTCCTGGAGAAGTTAAGGAGAAAACACAAGACTTTCACCAGGAAACAGGTGTTCATGTCCTGGAGAAGTTAAGGAGAAAACACAAGACTTTCACCAGGAAACAGGTGTTCATGTCCTGGAGAAGTTAAGGAGGAAACACAAGACTTTCACCAGGAAACAAGTGTTCATGTCCTGGAGAAGTTAAGGAGAAAACACAAGACTTTCACCAGGAAACAGGTGTTCATGTCCTGGAGAAGTTAAGGAGGAAACACAAGACTTTCACCAGGAAACAGGTGTTCATGTCCTGGAGAAGTTAGACCGGTCTAATACAGCTCTGGTGGGTTATGAATGCAGCCGTTATCTGAAGGAGGACATTCATGCTTCCATTTCATTTCTTTACTTTGGATAACAATCTATAACTTCTATCTCATGAAATATGTTATTTGGGGATTATGGTAATGTGTTTCATTACACAGCATCAGCTCTGCAGTAGAAGACAGATTATTGGATGTCCAACTACACACACGTCACCATCAATAAGCCTGTGCAGTGAAAAGAGGAAACGCTCATCTCTTCTTATTATTTCTTTCTTTTGACCTGGAAGATGCATTTGAAAGCGATGTTTGACTCATTCATCCGGGCGACAACTTGGGGTTTAAAAAATCACCTTGAGCCGGTCCTCCCCCGAGTAATGCTCCCATAGGACCGAAGTGGCGGGAAGATGTACTTCCTGAGACAACCTGTAGGGGACCAAAGGGATGGGTAGATGTAGTTCCTATGAGACAACCTGTAGGGGACCTAAGGGACAGGTAGATGTAGTTCCTATGAGACAACCTGTAGGGGACCGAAGGGACATGTAGATGTACTTCCTATGAGACAACCTGTAGGGGACCTAAGGGACAGGTAGAGGTAGTTCCTACGAGACAACCTGTAGGGGACCGAAGGGATAGGTAGATGTAGTTCCTATGAGACAACCTGTAGGGGACCGAAGGGACGGGTAGATGTAGTTCCTAAAACAACCTGTAGGGGACCGTAGGGATGGGTAGATGTAGTTCCTATGAGACAACCTGTAGAGGACCAAAGTGGCGGGAAGATGTAGTTCCTGAGACAACCTTTAGGGGAACCAAAGGGACGGGTAAATGTAGTTCCTGAGACAACCTGTAGGGGACCGAAGGGACGGGTAGATGTAGTTCCTATGAGACAACCTGTAGGGGACCGAAGGGACGGGTAGATGTAGTTCCTATGAGACAACCTGTAGGGGACCAAAGAGACGGGTACATGTAGTTTCTATGAGGCAACCTGTAGGGGACCGAAGTGACGGGTAAGCCTCGGGGAAGACCCAGGACTAGGTGGAGGGACATCCAGCTGGGAGGAGGTCTCGGGGAAGACCCAGGACTAGGTGGAGGGACATCCAGCTGGGAGGAGACCTTGTGGAAGAACCAGGACTAGGTGGAGGGATGTCCAGCTGGGAGGAGGCCTCGGGGAACACCCAGGACTAGGTGGAGGGACGTCCAGCTCGGAGGAGGCCTCGGGGCAGACCCAGGATTAGGTGGAGGGACGTCCAGCTGGGAGGAGGCCTCGGGGAAGACCCAGGACTAGGTGGAGGGACGTCCAGCTGGGAGGAGGCCTTGGGAAAGACCCAGGACTAGGTGGAGGGACGTCCAGCTGGGAGGAGGCCTTGGGAAGACCCAGGACTAGGTGGAGGGACATCCAGCTGGGAGGAGGCCTCGGGAAGACCCAGGGCTAGGTGGAGGGACGTCCAGCTGGGAGGAGGCCTCGGGGAAGACCCAGGACTAGTAGTCAAATTCTTTTTTTCTCTTCTCTTTTGTTATTTTGCTATATAAGCAGATATAGTCGTAATTATTTTCTGTTCATGTCATGAATGGTTTTAATATTGTGTGATTACATGTGGTTTGGACCCAGGAAGACCAGCTGGTCTAGACGCCTAGATGATCCTTGGAATAAAAACAAATACTACATCACACAGCGTTGAGCCAGTATCCGTGACAACCTTCCCACCCCCTCGCCAGTACCGAGGATGTGAGATGACTGTGGGCTCAGCAGCCATCTGCTTCCTGCTTCCAGGGACGCTCGTCCACGACGGACCCCCCCTGGATGGAAACTAGGAAGGCAGACGGGATGAGGTCCAGTTGATTTAACCCTCCTAACCCGAGAGACTCGCCCACGACCATAAAAAGCACCTCTGATTCATAGTTCAATCATTAACCATCCATAACACATAGAAACTCGCCGAAAATTGTGGCTAAAAACTAACGAGTTAGTGGTTACGGAGGTCTTTTCCGGGTCCTTCTAGCCTCTACAGGTGATTTTCTATCCAGCCTGGAACTTCTGCCTTTTTTGGGGTTCGTTGAGCATTAAATCCATACCTTTACATCCAAGATTTATCCACTTTTGTCCATAATTCATCGCGTTTTCGCCAATTCTGCCGCTAGCGCCGTCCGTCCTTTGTGTACGGAAGTCAAGGACTCCATATATGGGGTGCATGCCCATATATGGGAGACAACGTCACCCAAAGAGTATGGAAGGCCAAAGGCTGTATGGAAGGCCAAACGGTGTATGGAAGGCCAATAGGAGAACTGTTTTAGACACACAATTGCTTGTGTAGCATTGCTGTGGGTGTAATATCAATAAATATGACATTATTATGTTGATTATTGGCATAAGTAAATGTCATGAGGGCAAAAGCGCCTTGACTTTATTTGAAAAAATGCATGTATTTTGTCAACTGTATAAGTTATAATGATTATTTCTTCACAATGTGACTCCCAAGACATATGAGAAGTGTTTTAGAGAGTAAAATGGCTTAGGTTTTATTGATCTGTGTGTGATATCAATACATATCTGGAAGATTCATTTTCCGTTTTGTTTATTTATTTGTCTTTAAGGTCCTACAACCATTTTTAACATGCAGGTGAGCTCACTGCAGCCCAAATATTCTAATAACCCAGTTTGTCCTGAAAAAAATGATGTTCATATCTTGACTGTAGACACCAGGGTTGGTGTTTTACAAGCTTTTTTATAAAATAAATCCAGACGGACAATGAACTGTAAAAATGGCCTTAGGGCTCAGAGGGTTAATGAACTGGAATTGTTTATTCTTCTCCTAGATTGATCATTAAGTTAGTGGAAATGATTTTTTCTTGCTTTTCATTTGTTTTAAACATGCAAACCCTGCCCCCACCCCAGAAACTAATTGTTGTTTCTACCAGATGTTCAACATCAGTAGAAACAAGCTGTAATGTTACCCTACAGGACAGATGTTCATCATCAGGTAGAAACAAGCTGTAATGTTACCCTACAGGACAGATGTTCATCATCAGGTAGAAACAAGCTGTAATGTTACCCTACAGGACAGATGTTCATCATCAGGTAGAAACAAGCTGTAATGTTACCCTACAGGACAGATGTTCATCATCAGGGAGAAACAAGCTGTAATGTTACCCTATAGGACAGATGTTCAGCATCAGGTAGAAACAAGCTGTAATGTTACCCTACAGGACAGATGTTCATCATCAGGTAGAAACAAGCTGTAATGTTACCCTACAGGACAGATGTTCAGCATCAGGTAGAAACAAGCTGTAATGTTACCCTACAGGACAGATGTTCATCATCAGGTAGAAACAAGCTGTAATGTTACCCTACAGGACAGATGTTCAGCATCAGGTAGAAACAAGCTGTAATGTTACCCTACAGGACAGATGTTCATCATCAGGTAGAAACAAGCTGTAATGTTACCCTACAGGACAGATGTTCAGCATCAGGAGAAACAAGCTGTAATGTTACCCTACAGGACAGATGTTCATCATCAGGTAGAAACAAGCTGTAATGTTACCCTACAGGACAGATGTTCAGCATCAGGTAGAAACAAGCTGTAATGTTACCCTACAGGACAGATGTTCATCATCAGGGAGAAACAAGCTGTAATGTTACCCTACAGGACAGATGTTCATCATCAGGGAGAAACAAGCTGTAATGTTACCCTACAGGACAGATGTTCAGCATCAGGTAGAAACAAGCTGTAATGTTACCCTACAGGACAGATGTTCATCATCAGGGAGAAACAAGCTGTAATGTTACCCTACAGGACAGATGTTCATCATCAGGTAGAAACAAGCTGTAATGTTACCCTACAGGACAGATGTTCATCATCAGGGAGAAACAAGCTGTAATGTTACCCTACAGGACAGATGTTCATCATCAGGGAGAAACAAGCTGTAATGTTACCCTACAGGATTTTGTATAGAGCAGCATATCTCCACCAGACTCCATGTAAATAATCACTACTTTTAGCGTGTATAGAGCAGCATATCTCCACCAGACTCCATGTAAATAATCACTACTTTTAGCGTGTATAGAGCAGCATATCTCATGTAAATGGGTGAATTAAGAGTTAATTCCAACCAGACCAGAGTGATGATTGTTGGAACAGTGGAAAGATGAACCAAGACGGCTTTTGGTAGTTTTATTTAGTTTCTGTCCACTTTGAATGAAGTGGGTTTAATGATGATAAAATTACTGATTATTTAAATGGAGTCTGGAATCAATAGTCAATTGATTGGCCAATAGAGAGACGGGAGATCATTTGATTGGACCACTTGTTTGTCTTTCATGTGAATAGTGGCCATTCACATTTTGGTCTTTGGCTGAGACGGTGGCTTAAGCTTAATTTCCATTTAGACTAATCATCATCCATAGATACCAGGGGTGGGAGTCTCTTGGTACTTTACGATTTGACAACAATATTATTATGTACATTTCCAGGCGTGATTTAAAAAATATATATATATTTAAATGGGAGTTTATTAGATTTTGACATATTTGTCAAACACAAGTTGTAATGAAATATTTTGTCTACTGAGGATTTTATTTTGCTTCAGCCTTAAACGTGCTGAGTCAGCTTCACTCTCAGTGATCTTCCACGTCAGAGGCCGAGTCGTGTTTAACCCTCCTGTTGTCCTCGGGTCAAATCTTTACAAAAAGTTTCCATATCAAAAAAGAACATAGAAAAAAGTGACAAATGTTGAAAAAAATACTAAAAAGCAGGAAAAAAAATCAACAAAAACGCTGAAAAAGTGACCAAAAAACATTAAAAAATAGGAAAAAGCGACAAAGAAATTGTTTAAAAATATTGACTAAAACATAACTTAAAAAAACGTCAAAAAAGTGACAAAAAATAGGAATAAAATTGACAAAAACTTTGAGAAAAAGGACAACAAACTGTCAAATTTCAACCCAGAAAAACAAAGTTGCAGCTCAACGGGAAGACGACACGAGGGTTAAAGGTGGAGAACAGGAAACATGAGGTGGTCACATGTCATGTGATAAAGCAGATCACCAGCCTTCATGTGTTTTACATAATTACTCTGTCCCCACACGGAGGTCTAGACACAAGAGACCAATGAGCATCAGAGGAACTGGGTCTCTCAGAGTCTTCTGGTCCTGCAGCGGTCAGCTGATCTGTTTCTGGGAGACCTTCAAAACCCTTATTTCTGAGACACTTCTACTAGTTTGACCCATTCTGATCTAGTCCTGCAGCCGAGTGTCCTTCATGAGAGCAGCGAGCTGAGCCTTTAGCGTTGGAGGGACCCGTCCACGGTGTTATGACAGTTTGGTTGAAGGAAAACCAAATCTGTGATATAGAAACTATGAAAATGGGTCAAATCTGTCCCTTTAATAAATGTCTATATCTGAAATCTGAGTTTCTTTTTAACCAAATTACCATAAAATGGATCCTTCCAACGCTCTTTCATTCCTCTCATCTTAACTATTAGTCACAATAATTCATAATTTCTGCTTTTTTAGCTCTAATATTAGGTATAATTCTATATAAATGAGGGTTATTGACCATGAACATCAGAGGAACTGGGTCTCTCATAGTCTTCTGGTCCTGCAGCGGTCAGCTGATCTGTTTCTGGGAGACAGTTACCTTTTAAAACCCTGATTTGTGAGACACTTCTACTCGTTTGACCCATTCTGATCTAGTCCTGCAGCCGAGTGTCCTTCATGCTGACTCTGCTCCGAGACCTCCCTGAGAATAGTTACCCGTGCTCTTGTCCTCGGGTCAAATCTGTCCCATTTTGAAAAGTGTCTTTCAACCACATCTTCAGAACAATAACACAAATTGTTCCACACAACAAGTAAAATAAATGATCCGCCCACTACTTTCTTAAAATGTGGATGTTTTATTCAATTTTATAGCATTCAAAAAACTTTTCCATGAAAGACTGTTGAACAAAGTGACTAAAATGTCGAAAAAAAGCTTCAAAAACGTGGAGAAAAACCCACAAAAACGTAAAAGATGAAGAAGAAAACTTGACAAAAACATCCGGGAAAAAGCAGCAAAGAGTTAGACCCAAACGTTGAAGAAAGGTTTCAGTTTTGACCCAGAAAACTAAAAGTTGCACGGTCGACAACACAAGGGTTAAATACATGTTTCATGCACGAAGGCCTGGACGCATGTTCAGTAACATCAGTACGCACCGAAATACTTAAAATAAAGAAGTGAGTACGACATTTCCTACTAGATTCATGTTCAGCCAAAACAAAACATAGCAACACAGAAAGAGAAATCACCGTGGCAACAATAGCTCTATAATCTACAGGTAGAGCAGGTCTAGACCGCTCTATAATCTACAGATAGAGCAGGTCTAGACCGCTCTATAATTTACAGATAGAGCAGGTCTAGACCGCTCTATAATCTACAGATAGAGCAGGTCTAGACCGCTCTATAATCTACAGATAGAGCAGGTCTAGACCGCTCTATAATCTACAGATAGAGCAGGTCTAGACCGCTCTATAATCTACATATAGAGCAGGTCTAGACCACTCTATAATTTACAGGTAGAGCAGGTCTACAGGACCCAACAGTTCTAGTAGTTCCCTCCAGAGCAAGCAACAGTGTGACAGTGGAGAGGAAAAACTTCCTTTTAGGGAGAAACCAGGGACAGACCCAGACCCAGACCCAGGCTCTGGGTAGATGGAGTCTGACGTGGCGGTTGGGGTTGAAATGAAGAGGGACAATAACTAAATTTCTAGTATTAAAAGTAGTCTGAGTAATAGTAGTAGTTCATGGCATAGCAGGGCACTGCACACCCACCAGACCAGAGGAACCATGCCTCAGAGCACAGACACAGTTTCTAGGAGACATGTGGAGAGGTTGAGATTGAACGTGTCCCTGAAGTCACCTGGGGGTGAGAGGGTGGAGCCTCAAACAGGAAGTAGAAACATGGCTGACCCTGCAGTGCTTGGCTGAGAGCTGAAAGACTGGAGGGAAGAAAGGTAGGACCAGGACTCTGGTGGGGTTGCTGGCTTGGAGGAGGTCATGAAGGGTGTTGTTGTGATGGTTGTACAGCTTTGTACTTAGCTTAGCATGTTAGCTGGTGATGTTAGAGACAGGAGTCAGTGTAGCTGCTTCGACGGCTGTGTTGGCTGTGTTGTTGTGTTGTAGTGTTGGCTGTGTAGCTGTGTTGCTGTGTTGTAGTGTTGTAGTGTTGGCTGTGTTGCTGTGTTGCTGTGTTGTTGTGTTGTTGTGTTGCTGTGTTGCTGTGTTGTAGTGTTGTAGTGTTGGCTGTGTAGCTGTGTTGCTGTGTTGTAGTGTTGTAGTGTTGGCTGTGTTGCTGTGTTGCTGTGTTGTTGTGTTGTTGTGTTGCTGTGTAGCTGTGTTGCTGTGTTGTAGTGTTGTAGTGTTGGCTGTGTTGCTGTGTTGCTGTGTTGTTGTGTTGTTGTGTTGCTGTGTTGCTGTGTTGTAGTGTTGTAGTGTTGGCTGTGTTGCTGTGTTGCTGTGTTGTTGTGTTGTTGTGCTGCTGTGTTGCTGTGTAGTTGTGTTGCTGTGTAGCTGTGTTGTTGTGTTGCTGTGTAGCTGTGTTGCTGTGTTGTTGTTGTGTTGCTGTGTTGTTGTAGTGATGGCTGTGTTGCTGTGTTGTTGCTGTGTTGTTGCTGTGTTGTTGTGCTGGTTGTGTTGCTGTGTTGCTGTGTTGTTGCTGTGTAGTTGTTGTGTTGTTGTGCTGCTGTGTTGCTGTGTAGTTGTGTTGCTGTGTAGCTGTGTTGTTGTGTTGCTGTGTAGCTGTGTTGCTGTGTTGCTGTATTGTTGTTGTGTTGCTGTGTTGTTGTAGTGATGGCTGTGTTGCTGTGTTGTTGCTGTGTAGTTGTGTTGAGCTTTCTTGGTGTTGTTGACACTGACACACAACTTCACCATAGGGCCGAGGGACCATATATACAAACTATATATATATATATATATATATATATATATATATATATATATATATATATATATATATATATATATATATATATATATACAGTATATATTTTCTGCCTTAGTAGAAACTGATTTAAATTTGTGCATTTTGTTTCTTGTTCACTCTCCTTCCTACACACACACACACAGATACACACAGACACACACACACACACAGACAGAGACAAATAACATAAAAATATTTGATCACGATAAGCTGCTGATGACGGGTAACATTTCACTGGAACTGAATCTAACCACGCATGCAACCAGCGCCTGTGGTCGAGCTAACGTTAGCCACACACACACACACACACACACACACACTAACAGAGAGCTGATGCTGCAAAGTTTCCTCTGATTATGAGATAAAGAAGTCATGGTTGGTAAAAACAGAAAAAGAGCCGATGGGGGGGGGGGGGTAGAGTGTATCTGAGCTACATGATTGACAGTGGTGTCACCCACGGCAACAACATCACTATCACGGTTTGTCCTTCAATAAATGAGGGACATATTGCTGCGAGACCTGGAGGAACAGTGGACCTGCCATGTGGGGGACCAGCTGGTCTTCAGGACGTCCAGTGGCTCAAACTGGACTCTGGATATCAGCAGGGGACATGGAGCAGAGTTTTTGGGGACAAACGACATCAGAGATGGACGATGTTAGAGGAAGATACCAAGTGGTGGACGATGTTAGAGGAAGATACCAAGTGGTGGACGATCTAGTGGTGTTGTTGTGTTCTCCACCTGTTAGCTAGTGATGTTGTTGTGTTCTCCACCTGTTAGCTAGTGATGTTGTTGTGTTCTTCACCTGTTAGCTAGTGATGTTGTTGTGTTCTCCACCTGTTAGCTAGTGATGTTGTTGTGTTCTCCACCTGTTAGCTAGTGATGTTGTTGTGTTCTCCACCTGTTAGCTAGTGATGTTGTTGTGTTCTCCACCTGTTAGCTAGTGATGTTGTTGTGTTCTCCACCTGTTAGCTAGTGATGTTGTTGTGTTCTCCACCTGTTAGCTAGTGTTGTTGTTGTGTTCTCCACCTGTTAGCTAGTGATGTTGTTGTGTTCTTCACCTGTTAGCTAGTGTTGTTGTTGTGTTCTTCACCTGTTAGCTAGTGATGTTGTTGTGTTCTCCACCTGTTAGCTAGTGATGTTGTTGTGTTCTCCACCTGTTAGCTAGTGATGTTGTTGTGTTCTCCACCTGTTAGCTAGTGATGTTGTTGTGTTCTTCACCTGTTAGCTAGTGATGTTGTTGTGTTCTTCACCTGTTAGCTAGTGATGTTGTTGTGTTCTTCACCTGTTAGCTAGTGATGTTGTTGTGTTCTCCACCTGTTAGCTAGTGATGTTGTTGTGTTCTCCACCTGTTAGCTAGTGATGTTGTTGTGTCCTTCACCTGTTAGCTAGTGATGTTGTTGTGTTCTCCACCTGTTAGCTAGTGATGTTGTTGTGTTCTCCACCTGTTAGCTAGTGATGTTGTTGTGTGCTTCACCTGTTAGCTAGTGATGTTGTTGTGTGCTTCACCTGTTAGCTAGTGATGTTGTTGTGTCCTTCACCTGTTAGCTAGTGATGTTGTTGTGTTCGTCACCTGTTAGCTAGTGATGTTGTTGTGTTCTCCACCTGTTAGCTAGTGATGTTGTTGTGTTCTCCACCTGTTAGCTAGTGATGTTGTTGTGTCCTTCACCTGTTAGCTAGTGATGTTGTTGTGTTCTCCACCTGTTAGCTAGTGATGTTGTTGTGTTCTCCACCTGTTAGCTAGTGATGTTGTTGTGTTCTCCACCTGTTAGCTAGTGATGTTGTTGTGTCCTTCACCTGTTAGCTAGTGATGTTGTTGTGTTCTCCACCTGTTAGCTAGTGATGTTGTTGTGTTCTTCACCTGTTAGCTAGTGATGTTGTTGTGTTCTTCACCTGTTAGCTAGTGATGTTGTTGTGTCCTTCACCTGTTAGCTAGTGATGTTGTTGTGTTCTCCACCTGTTAGCTAGTGATGTTGTTGTGTTCTCCACCTGTTAGCTAGTGATGTTGTTGTGTTCTCCACCTGTTAGCTAGTGATGTTGTTGTGTTCTCCACCTGTTAGCTAGTGATGTTGTTGTGTTCTTCACCTGTTAGCTAGTGATGTTGTTGTGTTCTCCACCTGTTAGCTAGTGATGTTGTTGTGTTCTCCACCTGTTAGCTAGTGATGTTGTTGTGTCCTTCACCTGTTAGCTAGTGATGTTGTTGTGTTCTCCACCTGTTAGCTAGTGATGTTGTTGTGTTCTCCACCTGTTAGCTAGTGATGTTGTTGTGTTCTCCACCTGTTAGCTAGTGATGTTGTTGTGTTCTCCCACTCTGACATTTGTTTGCATTATGATATTTTTTCATTGATGTTTTTCTTGATGTGCGTGGTTTAGTGTTAACTTCTAACGTTTGCCTCGATCAGCTGTGCTGTTAGCAGAGGTTGTGTGTCCATGTTTCTGTCTGTGCATGTGTCTGGTCTAATGCTGTCACTTAGACTCGTTACTAACAGCGTCCATGTTTTAACGGCGTCCATGTTTTAACGGCGTCCATGTTTTAACGGCGTCCATGTTTTAACGGCGTCCATGTTTTAACGGCGTCCATGTTTTAACGGCGTCCATGTTTTAACGGCGTCCATGTTTTAACGGCGTCCATGTTTTAACGGCCAGATTAACGTTCTTCTGGCCTGGCAGACGTTGCAGTTTTTAACTGTTGCAACATTTCACTGGAACTGAATCTAACAGCATGCAACCAGCACCTGTGGTCGAGCTAACGTTAGCCACACACACACACACAGAGACACACACACACACAGAGAGACACACACACACACAGACACACACAGCTGATGCTGCAAAGTTTCTCTGATGATGAGATAAAGATGTCATGGTTAGTAAAATAAAAAAGAGGTGCTGCTGATGGGGGGGTGTAGAGTGTATCTGAGCTGGGAGGTGTCAGTGGGGGGGTGTCAGTGGGGGAGGTGTCAGTGGGGGGTGTAGAGTGTATATGAGCTCCATCAGTGACAGCGTGTCAGTGGTTGTGGACCTCGGAGCAGAATGGCTGCAGTCACAGAGCTCTCCTTCCTGCTGGTCGCTCTCATCAGCAGCATCCACGCAGGAGAACACCTCATCATCAGAAAGGAAGGAGGCCGCTACACCTTCACCCCCCCCGGGAACACCACCTCCTGCCTGATCTCCAGGTCTGTTGGTGGGGAGGACCTGGTCCTGTGGAACACCTCTGACCTCTGGTCCAACCAGTCCTCAGTACCTGGACCCCTGAAACAACGACTGGTCAGCGATGTGAAGACTTCTTCTTACAGCATCCTCAACCTGAACCGGTCCGACTCCGGCCCGTACCGAGAGGAGTGCTGGACCGAGGGCACCGTAACCCACGGCAACAACATCACTATCACGGTTTGTTCTTCAATAGATCGGAGAGGTATCACAGCGAGACCTGGAGAAACAGTGGACCTGCCATGTGGGGGACCAGCTGGTCATCAGGACGTCCAGTGGCTCAAACAGCACTCTGGAGATGAGCAGGGGACATGGAGCAGAGTTTTTAGGCACAAGACGACATCAAAGATGGACGATCTTAGAGGAAGATACCAAGTGGTGGACAATGTTAGAGGAAGATACCAAGTGGTGACAAACTCATCAGCTCTTCGTGTTTCCAACATCACGGCAACAGACTTTAGATGGTACATCTGTCTGGTGCTGGACCAGCAGCAGTGTGTCAGCGGTTGGGATGTATGGTTGAGACCACCGTATGAGGTGATCTACCGCTCAGTGGGGGAGACCGCCGAGTTACCGTGCATCGTCGCTGACTCCACCGATGAACAGCCCCCCCGCTGGAGGAAGTTGAATCTAAAAACACGCTCCTCCTTTGACCTAGGACTACTGAACCAGACCGATCCTTCAGTAGACCAGAACTACTCGCTAGTGTTTTCATCTCTGATGTTAAATCACTCAGGTCTGTACTCCTGTGAAGCCTCTATGAGAGAGCAAGTGTATGGGCTGTTAGTGTGTCCCCCATTTGGCCCCCCCGCTGTAGAGCTCTTCTCAGAGGGAGATGATGTCACCCTCAGGTGCCCAGGTACGGGGGGGGGTAGGGAGCATGCTTGGTTCATCAAGTCAGACCGAACAGAGGGACGAGTCTTTAATGTATGGCCTGAGAGCATGAGCAGAGTGGAGGAGGACGATGATAACCTGGTCATCTCTAATGTCTCAGTGGGGGACGCGGGGGAGTACTGGTGTGCAGTTTATGATTATTATGATTTACAGTGCTTGTCATCAGAGAGGACGGTGCTGGTCTACGTGGACCCCTTTGGGATCTACTCCACCTTCTTCAAAGTGAGATGCTCAGTGCTCAGCGTCCTGCTGCTGATGCTCTGTACTGCTGTAGTCACTGTGAGGAGATACACACACACACACACACACACACACACACACACACACACACACACACACACACACACACTTAATATGCACACGATCATTATAAGAAAGCTATGCAGATGATTGTAAATGTCTCTGCCTATGAAAGCAGGGTTAGTTAGCTGCAGCGCTGATATTACGTTGTGGCTCTCAGACTACTTTCTTAATTTGAATGAAGGTAAAACGCTGTGTATTATTTTCAGTCCTCCAGGCATGCAGAATGGTCCAGCTTTGAGTTTGGGAGCTCTGGCATCTTGCACTAGATCAGCTGGCAAAAACTTGGGGGTTACTTTTGATTGCAGAGTGAAATTTGATAATCAGATCAGTAATGTTGTTAAAATGATTTTTTCCAGCTTCGTCTGCTGCTGAAGTTCAGCCCGTTCTGAGCAGGTCGACCTAGAAAAGGCCAGTCATGCTTTTATCAGTTCAAGGTTGGACTACTGTAATGCCCTCTGTGTGTGTGTGTGTGTGTGTGTGTGTGTGTGTGTGTGTGTGTGTGTGTGTGTGTGTGTGTGTGTGTGTTTGTTATGACCTTTTCTTATTTGACTGTTTTCTATGTTCATTCTTTCTATTGGATGTTGTGATTTGACTCGTTCTGTTCAGCACTTTGGACTCTGCTGGTTGCTGTAAAGTGCTATATGAATACATTATGATTGATTTATTATATTGTGTGTGTATATATATATATATATATATATATATATATATAAAATGTTGTATATATGTTGAGTTAGTTGATCTTTTCTTGATGTTGTTTTGGATGTGTGTGATTATGGGGGGGGCACCCTGACCCATAGGAGGGGGGGGGGGTATTGGTTTAATAGTTTAACATGTTGGGAATTCACTTTTTAACATTACTGTCACCTTAGAGATTATTACTAATGTGTCATGTGTAAGTATTAATGTGTGTGTGTGTGTGTGTGTGTGTGTGTGTGTGTGTGTGTGTGTTATTTTAAATCTTGGTATTATGGGATGTTGTATATTATCTATGATCAAATATGAATTTAATGCATTTATAATAGTTGTATCTTGCAGTATTGTCAGTGTTACTAACGTTTTAATAACATGTTATTACGTGTTATTAATGTGTTATTAACATGTTATTATATCTTGGTCTATATCTATAATCTATCGTCTGGAAAATAAACATTATTAATAATTGTGATTTCTGAGTCATTATTATAAACAACACATCGAGACCTTAGCGGTCCCTAATACTGGATCTGAAGTCTCTTTATATAGACCTTAGTGGTCCCTAATACTGTATCTGAAGTCTCTTTATATAGACCTTAGTGGTCCCCTAATACTGTATCTGAAGTCTCTTTATATAGACCTTAGTGGTCCCTAATACTGTATCTGAAGTCTCTTTTATATAGACCTTAGTGGTCCCTAATACTGTATCTGAAGTCTCTTTATATAGACCTTAGTGGTCCCTAATACTGTATCTGAAGTCTCTTTATATAGACCTTAGTGGTCCCTAATACTGTATCTGAAGTCTCTTTATATAGACCTTAGTGGTCCCTAATACTGTATCTGAAGTCTCTTTATATAGACCTTAGTGGTCCCCTAATACTGTATCTGAAGTCTCTTTATATAGACCTTAGTGGTCCCCCTCTCGTCCCCCCCTGGGACCCTCTCGTCTCCCCCGGGACCCTCTCGTCCCCCCCCGGGACCCTCTCGTCCCCCCCGGGACCCTCTCGTCCCCCTCAGGACTCATTCAGGGTTTTAAAAACTATTCTGAAATACCATTTTCGTCCATAATCTATTACCAGATATCGTCTTTGTCTCCATGTCCACCAGCTGAGATAACATCTGTGTTCAGGGACCATCCGTCCTACTGGGACACTATTAAGATGGAGGTGGGGTCGTTTGTTGTCATCAGGTTATAATTCATGTTAAAATCACTATGGAAACATCATAAGGGTCAAATCCAGAATAATGTTCTGAGTCAGGAAGACATGTTCATCTCAGGAAATAAGGTCAGGTGCTGGTTTCAGGGAGAAAACCTGGATCTGGGACCAGTTTTCTTCTCGGAAACACATGAAATGGATCAATTTGACCTGAATATAATATGAGGATTAAATAAAAAATACAAATTCTGACGTCTTTTTTCATCACATTTTCCTAAATAATCACACAAAATATGTTACTAAAAGATAATATAATAATAATAATAATAATAATAATAATAATAATAATAATAATAATAATAATAATAAATGCAGAAACAAACGACATATTTCTGATATTTTGAGTTGCAATAGAAATGATGACGTGATGTTTTCTCCCCTGAGAGATCGCGGCAGATAGTCCGGGACAGGAAGTGGAGCACAGAAACAAAATAAAACATCTGGTTGATTTTCAAAATAAAATACCCCGTGCTCACGGCGGATCATATCTCCCTGCACGACACCTCGGAGACGTCATAACGGGCGGAGACGGGCCTGAAGTCAGCAGGTCGGAGGTTTTGTAGTTCTGTTCATAGAAACTACATCCTGTTATATCGCACGATCACACGTGAATTCGCGAGATCTCGTGGGTCCTCGAGACTTCAGCTGTCAGTGGGGGGGTGTAGACGGACGACGGAGCACAGAGCCGACCCCCAGTTGGTGGAGATCAGGGTCAGCTTTCTGCTGCAGAAAGAATTAACACTCTAGCTGTTCTAGTTCTAGCTCCGCTGTGTCTTTTCTAATATTTGTATAACTAGTTATGACTAATTATCAAAAATCTTATTGTGAAAATGTTGCCTGAAAGCACCAATTGCCATTGTTTAGAGGTGTATTGGGTCACGAATATTGTGTGTGTGTGTGTGTGTGTGTGTGTGTGTGTGTGTGTGTGTGTGTGTGTGTGTGTGTGTTGACGGGGGATTAGCGAGCAGAAAATCTGAGCTTTCTCAGCTGTTTTTCATAGTGTAATGTCAGCATGTTGTATTTGTTCCCAGCGTGATTTGAAAGCTCTCTAATCCGTCCACAAACACCACATGCATGGCTGAGCGGGGGTGACGCAGCGAAGAGGAGACGGCAGTCTGTCAGGGACAGGAATTCCTATGCCAGGAAAGCCACAGCAGGTGTGTGTGTGTGTGTGTGTGTGTGTGTGTGTGTGTGTGTGTGTGTGTGTGTGTGTGTGTGTGTGTGTGTGACAGTGGGGTTTGTGGGAAAAGAACAGACACCTGTCCCAGTGTGTCTGGTTTCCAGAGCTGGAGGGGGGGGGGGGAAGTATTAATCAATCACTGCAGCTCCCAGCTGAGCCCCCAATGCTTCTGAGGGGCCGAGATACCGATGTGGAGGTACACTGGACAGCTTCCATTACTCTGTGTGTGTGTGTGTGTGTGTGTGTGTGTGTGTGTGTGTGTGTGTGTGTGTGTGTGTGTGTGTGTGAGAAAGCAAGACACAAAGAAGCACAAAAGGATTTTGTCTTGTCTTTTTTTTCCTCAACAATCTCATTAAAATTACAAAGACTGTGTGTTTGTGTTCTTGTTTAACTATACTCGTGGGGTCCACAAACCAGGAGTCCAGTATACTTGTTGGGTTCCGACAGCTTTGTGGGGGCCAAAAAGGGCTGTTTGAGGGTTAAGACCTGGTTTTAGGATTAGGGTTAGAATGAGGTTAAGGTTATGGTGAGGGTTAGGTATTTAGTTGTGATGGTTAAGGGTTAGGGAATGCATTGTGTCAGTGATGGGTCCCCACAAAGATAGTGTCATGTGTGTGTGTGTGTGTGTGTGTGTGTGTGTGTGTGTGTGTGTGTGTGTGTGTGTGTGTGTGTGTGTGTGTGTGGCAGGTGTCCAAAGAAGCTGCCAGCATGCACGGTCTGGTTTATTCAGTATCTGTGCCTCTCTGGAGTCCGATTGAATGTATTTGTGAGTCCTGGCTGAGCAGAGCCGCCGCGTCGCTAAATCATCCCCGAAGCACTTTTATGGCTCTGTAATGAAAACTGGAGTCATGTTCACTAACAACACCAATCGGAAAGTCTGGCCAAAATCTGTGTGTGTGTGTGTGTGTGTGTGTGTGTGTGTGTGTGTGTGTGTAGAGGGAAATAAATGATGCTTCCAGAATATAGAAGTTAGTGCCAGGACTGTCTGTCTTTACTACATGTTCCTTGTTACTGTAAACAGACGTTTTGGCCGCGTCGGGTGTTTTCTGAGTACTCTGAAAGGGGTTTTATGGTTTGCTCTAGTCCCAATCAATGGAGGAGTGTGTTAACGTGGGGTGTGTCCCCCTTTGCAGTGGGATTAGACCCAGGTCTCCCACACCAAAGCCATGTGTCATATCCACAGCACCATCACCCCCTCCTTATCTTCCTCCTTCTCCGTGCAGCTGCTGCTCTCCTTGGTGCGGTCTACTCTAGAGGGTGACAGGTTTTCAGGACTCCTGGGGGTCACAGTATTCCAGCGGGAGTCCCGCGGTACGGGGGTTCATTTCACCGTTGGTAACGGGACAGGGACGGATAGAGCCGGGAAATCAACGGGAGCACGAAGGAGAAAGGTGATAAATACGTTAGGAATTACATAATGACATCACCTAGACCTGCAGGTAGTACACGTTACCTAGACCTGCAGGTAGAACATGTTACCTAGACCTGCAGGTAGAACATGTTACCTAGACCTGCAGGTAGAACATGTTACCTAGACCTGCAGGTAGAACATGTTACCTAGACCTGCAGGTAGAACATGTTACCTAGGTTACAGGTAATACATGTTACCTAGACCTGCAGGTAGAACATGTTACCTAGACCTGCAGGTAGTACACGTTACCTAGACCTGCAGGTAGAACATGTTACCTAGACCTGCAGGTAGAACATGTTACCTAGACCTGCAGGTAGAACATGTTACCTAGACCTGCAGGTAGAACATGTTACCTAGACCTGCAGGTAGAACATGTTACCTAGACCTGCAGGTAGAACATGTTACCTAGACCTGCAGGTACTACATGTTACCTAGACCTGCAGGTAGAACATGTTACCTAGACCTGCAGGTACTACATGTTACCTAGGTTACAGGTACTACATGTTACCTAGACCTGCAGGTAGAACATGTTACCTAGGTTACAGGTACTCCATGTTACCTAGGTTACAGGTACTACATGTTACCTAGGTTACAGGTACTACATGTTACCTAGGTTACATGTTACCTAGGTTACAGGTACTACATGTTACCTAGGTTACAGGTACTACATGTTCCTGTGCGCCACTGTCCGTTGTGTCTAGTGTGACAGTGTGTCCAGCCTGACCACCACGGCCGGATACCCCATAATGTCTTTTTTTAGGACACTTTCGACATTCCACGTCTTTGGCAGGACAGCCTTTCCATCCATGTTTGCGTCCTTTTCCACATCTTTTCCACTCCTTCTCACTATGAGCGTCTGATCTTGGGCCTTTCTTTATCTTCTGTCCTATGTGGTGGAACTTTTTTCTTTTTTTCATGTGTGTTTTAATGGCGTCCACATTCATTTGGGGATCTCCTCCCACTGTATTGTTGTGCAGGATTGTCTGCTGTCTCTTAATAGTCTCACTTTGTCTCCCTTTTTGTATGTCCTTAGCTAGTTAATCCTGAGTCCATTTGTAGCTGTTCTGACAGCCTCCTGTCCTTTATTCCAACCACAGTTCTGTCCCTTATGAGTTCTTCTTGAAGAAGCCCAAAGCTGCAGTGATCTGCTAACGTGTGCACGGACGTAATGAACGTAGAGAAGTAGAGACGTCATTGCTTGAAGCTGAACACAAGCCGATGCATCCTCGGCACAATGGCTCCATTATTACAGACAGGTGTTTTGTTTTCCCTCTTTGAGTTGGGAGTACATCCTCCACTTATTACACAAATCCCCGTCACATTACCCTGAGAGCTGATCGACTGGAGGGCCCAATTACTTGACTTCTCTGAGTGATAGCTCCGACCGAGAGTCATTACAACCAGCTCGCTTTCAGATTGTGCTTTCAATCTGCTTTTCAAGCGCATCCCCAGGCTCGGGCTCGGTATCAATACATCGACTCCCGGCCCAGTCCCAGATAAAGCAGGCACTCAGTGAATTGGCAAGAAGGCAATAAACTGTCTGTGAGGCTTGTTGTGGGGGCTGGATGGGTGGGGGGGGTGACAGCAACAGTACGAGCCTTAGAGATGCACCTACACATTCAGTGGGTTATACGTAGAAAAGGTCAATCAGTAAAGTTATG
Source organism: Percina caprodes (assembly GCA_013375575.1). Classification (NCBI taxonomy): domain Eukaryota; kingdom Metazoa; phylum Chordata; class Actinopteri; order Perciformes; family Percidae; genus Percina; species Percina caprodes. The sequence goes on from JABXJD010000603.1 coordinate 194,322, forward strand.
TTTCATATCATCAGACAGGAAGAGAAAACAGTGATGGTTTTGGTTCATTGGACAGAATGTATATATATATATATATATATATATATATATATATATATATATATATGTATATATATATATATATATATATATATATATATATATATATATATATATATATATATATATATATATATATATATATATATATATATATATGTATATATATATATATATATATATATATATATATATATATATATATATGTATATATATATATATATATATATATATATATATGTATATGTATATATATATATATATATATATATATATATATATATATATATATATATATATATATATATATATATATATATATATATATATATATATATATATATATATATACATATATATATATATATATACATATATACATATATATATATATATACATATATATATATATATATATACATATATATATATATATATATATATATATATATATATATATACATATATATATATATATATATATATATATATATATATATATATATATATATATATATATATATATATATATATATATATGTATATATATATATATATATATATATATATATATATATATATATATATATATATATATATATATATATATATATATATATATATATATATATATGTATA
>JABXJD010000603.1:215000-253529 GCA_013375575.1 Percina caprodes
GTTGGGGGTAGGAGGCCTGGCGGGGTTCATCCGTGTGGTGTTGGTGGGTAGGAGGCCTGGCGGGGTCCATCCGTGAGGTGTTGGGGGTAGGAAGCCTGGCGGGGTCCATCTGGGTGGTGTTGGTGGGTAGGAGGCCTGGCGGGGTCCATCCGTGAGGTGTTGGTGGGTAGGACGCCTGGCGGGTCCATCTGGGTGGTGTTGGGGGTAGGAGGCCTGGCGGGGTCTATCCGTGTGGTGTTGGGGGTAGGAGGCCTGGCGGGGTCCATCTGGGTGGTGTTGGGGGTAGGAGGCCTGGCGGGGTCCATCCGTGTGGTGTTGGTGGGTAGGAGGCCTGGCGGGGTCCATCTGGGTGGTGTTGGGGGTAGGAGGCCTGGCGGGGTCCATCTGGGTGGTGTTGGGGGTAGGAGGCCTGGCGGTGTCCATCTGGGTGGTGTTGGTGGGTAGGAGGCCTGGCGGTGTCCATCTGGGTGGTGTTGGTGGGTAGGAGGCCTGGCGGGGTCCATCTGGGTGGTGTTGGGGGTAGGAGGCCTGGCAGGGTCCATCCGTGAGGTGTTGGTGGGTAGGAGGCCTGGCAGGGTCCATCCGTGAGGTGTTGGTGGTAGGAGGCCTGGCGGGGTCCATCTGGGTGGTGTTGGTGGGTAGGAGGCCTGGCAGGGTCCATCTGGGTGGTGTTGGAGGTAGGAGGCCTGGCGGTGTCCATCTGGGTGGTGTTGGTGGGTAGGAGGCCTGGCAGGGTCCATCCGTGAGGTGTTGGTGGGTAGTATCCTGAAAGACAGAGTGTCCATTTTGTGGTTTAGGTCTCTGAGTTTCTGCAGAACTTGTGAATTGACGCGAGTCTTTGATTTAATGAACTCTAAAATAGAGAAACAGCGTCTTCATCAACACACCATCCAGCTTTTCTGTTCAGACACCACAGCATCCATTACCCAGCTCATGAATATTAATGAGCTCAGGCAGCATGACGTCACACCGACCAGCCGCTGTGATTGGCTGAGTTCTCCTCTTATTTCTTTCCAGTGGCTGGAGCTGCCAGAGGAGGAAGACGTTCATCTTCACAGAGAGATTTTGAGTATGTCTTGTTCATTATGAAGGTGAAAATCCCCGTGGATACCGCGCTGAATTATGGCTTCGTCATACATTGATTAACGTTTAAAAATAGCTCGTTAGGAATGTGGTCCAGCGCGTGCGACCGGTCTGGCTGTGTGATGTGATCATTAATTTGTATTACAGAGATCCTCAAATCTCGATAATTCCCCAGTTTTGTTTTTGACAGTGAACTCGCAGGCGATCATAAATCATACTTTCTTTGAACGAGGCGGCACAAGATGTCTCGTCCAAAAGCAATTCATCACATTAATAAATGTGTCACCGCGGTGCTCTTTTATATTCTCAATTTTTCTTTTCTTCTCGCCAAACTCAAAGATGGAAGAGTTAATCTGGAGACGTGAGGGAATTAAAGAGCACTCATTAAAAGAAAGGAGATGGGAGTGGGAGAAATATAACTTCACTTTGTTTCTCTGTGATGCCTTCAGGGACCTGATTTCAGCAGAGCGCTGGAACACTTTGGTGCTTTCTTCTGTAGGTGAAGGGGACGCTGAGGTAGAGAGTAGTATGTAGAGACAACAGTAGAGAGTAGTATGTAGAGACAACAGTAGAGAGTAGTATGTAGAGACAACAGTAGAGAGTAGTATGTAGAGACAACAGTAGAGAGTAGTATGTAGAGACAACAGTAGAGAGTAGTATGTAGAGACAACAGTAGAGAGTAGTATGTAGAGACAACAGTAGAGAGTAGTATGTAGAGAGACATCAGTAGAGAGTAGTATGTAGAGACAACAGTAGAGAGTAGTATGTAGAGAGACAACAGTAGAGAGTAGTATGTAGAGACAACAGTAGAGAGTAGTATGTAGAGAGACAGCAGTAGAGAGTAGTATGTAGAGACAACAGTAGAGAGTAGTATGTAGAGAGACAGCAGTAGAGAGTAGTATGTAGAGACAACAGTAGAGAGTAGTATGTAGAGACAGCAGTAGAGAGTAGTATGTAGAGACAACAGTAGAGAGTAGTATGTAGAGACAACAGTAGAGAGTAGTATGTAGAGACAACAGTAGAGAGTAGTATGTAGAGAGACAACAGTAGAGAGTAGTATGTAGAGACAACAGTAGAGAGTAGTATGTAGAGAGACAGCAGTAGAGAGTAGTATGTAGAGACAACAGTAGAGAGTAGTATGTAGAGAGACAACAGTAGAGCGTAGTATGTAGAGAGACAACAGTAGACAGTAGTATGTAGAGGGACAACAGTAGAGAGTAGTATGTAGAGACAACAGTAGAGAGTAGTATGTAGAGACAACAGTAGAGAGTAGTATGTAGAGACAACAGTAGAGAGTAGTATGTAGAGAGACAACAGTAGAGAGTAGTATGTAGAGAGACAACAGTAGAGAGTAGTATGTAGAGACAACAGTAGAGAGTAGTATGTAGAGAGACAACAGTAGAGAGTAGTATGTAGAGACAACAGTAGAGAGTAGTATGTAGAGACAACAGTAGAGAGTAGTATGTAGAGAGACAGCAGTAGAGAGTAGTATGTAGAGAGACAACAGTAGAGAGTAGTATGTAGAGAGACAACAGTAGAGAGTAGTATGTAGAGACAGCAGTAGAGAGTAGTATGTAGAGACAACAGTAGAGAGTAGTATGTAGAGACAGCAGTAGACAGTAGTATGTAGAGACAACAGTAGAGAGTAGTATGTAGAGAGACAACAGTAGAGAGTAGTATGTAGAGAGACAACAGTAGAGAGTAGTATGTAGAGACAACAGTAGAGAGTAGTATGTAGAGGGACAACAGTAGAGAGTAGTATGTAGAGACAACAGTAGAGAGTAGTATGTAGAGGGACAACAGTAGAGAGTAGTATGTAGAGACAACAGTAGAGAGTAGTATGTAGAGAGACAACAGTAGAGAGACAACAGTAGAGAGACAACAGTAGAGAGTAGTATGTAGAGAGACAACAGTAGAGAGTAGTATGTAGAGACAACAGTAGAGAGTAGTATGTAGAGACAACAGTAGAGAGTAGTATGTAGAGACAACAGTAGAGAGTATTATGTAGAGAGACAACAGTAGAGGTTTTAGGACGTAAAAGACGTTTCCTGTTCCATCTTAAATTAATAATTTTTTTATACTTTTTTAACGCGTTTGAGAAACTTTTTTATCACTTTTTCAGGTTTTTTTGAAACCTCTATTGGCTGCTCTTCTTCTTCTTCTCCTCTCGGTTGCTCCCCCAGCCGTGCCACACCTCGCTGCTCCTCTTCTTCTTCTCTCTCAGCGAGCCACAGTGGGCGTTTTTTAACATTCATTAGCGATTAGCAGCAGAAAAGAACCGAATGACCAGATGAAAAGCAGAAAGCGCGACGTTCAGAGCATTTCTTTCTTGATGAAGATGTGTTTGCCGGGCCGGGGAGCGGTCTGGGTCTGCCGGGCCGGGGAGCGGTCTGGGTCTGCCGGGCCGGGGAGCGGTCTGGGTCTGCCGGGCCGGGGAGCGGTCTGGGTCTGCCGGGCCGGGGAGCGGTCTGGGTCTGCCGGGCCGAGGAGCGGTCTGGGTCTGCCGGGCCGGGGAGCGGTCTGGGTCTGCCGGGCCGGGGAGCGGTCTGGGTCTGCCGGGCCGGGGAGCGGTCTGGGTCTGCAGGGCCCTCACCTCGAGGGAAGCCTGTTGGAAGGAATCCCCCAAAGCCTGGACTCATATTTCATAATGCTCTTATAATGCTCTTATTTACTGAGAAACAGGGTGTGAAATCAACACCCTTTCTCCCCTTTTTCCCCATCCTCCCCGTCGTCCCCCGTCGTCCCCCGTCCTCCCATCCTCACCCGTTCTCCCCCGTCCTCCCCGTCCTCCCCCGTCCTCCCCCGTCCTCCCCCGTCCTCCCCCGTCCTCCCCGTCCTCCTCCCATCCTCCCCCGTCCTCCCCCGTCCTACCCCGTCCTCCCCCTTTCTCCCCCTTTCTCCCCCGTCCTCCCCCGTCCTCCCCGTCCTCCCGTCCTCCCCGTCCTCCCCCTTTCTCCCCCGTCCTCCCCCGTCCTCCAGCTGCTCTCTGATGTTTTTTAAAGAAGCCGTTTTGAGGCGTGACGTCATCTGGCGGCGGCCATGTTGATTACAGCCACCAGCGAGCGAGGAGGACGCTCTGCAGACGAGGGACGCTTTGTTTGTCTGCTGATTGGAAAGAGCTTTGTGGGACAAGACTTCTGAATCCTTTTGTTCACATTTCCCTTCAGAGTCAGCAGGTGACCGACGGGCTCGGGTGTTAAAGCGTTGCTATCGGCAACGGGAAGAAACCTGTAAGAAGCAGAAATGTTCCTGCAGCTGCTTCATGTTTCTTCATGAAGACGATTGTTTCTCCGTCGCTGTGACGACCTTTAACAACGAGCTGGCACGGTGTTCACCGCGGCCTCTGATTAGAGGAAGGGCCACCCACGGGGAGAAGAGGGGGAGAGAGAGGGGAAGGAGAGGGAGAGAGATGGAGAGAGAGGGAGAGAGATGAAGATAGAGAGTAGGAGAGGGAAGGAGAGAGAGGGAAGGAATGATAGAGAGAGAGGGAGAGAGAGAGAGAGTGGGAGGGATAGAGAGGGAAGGAGGGAGGGGGAAGGAAGGGGGAAGGAGGGAGAAAGAGGAGAGAAAAGGAGAGAGAGATGGATAAAGAGGGGGGAGAGAGAGGGGGGAAGGAGAGGGAGAGAGATGGAGAGAGAAGGAGAGAGATGAAGATAGAGAGTAGGAGAGGGAAGGAGAGAGAGGAAGGAATGATAGAGAGAGAGGGAGAGAGAGTGGGAGGGATAGAGAGAGGAAGGAGGGAGGAGGAAGGAGGGGAGAGGGAGGGAGGGAGGGAGGGAGGGAGGAGGGAAGAAATGAAAGCGAGAGAGGGAGAGAGAGAGAGAGTGGGAGGGAGGGAGGGAGGGAGGGAGGAGGAAAGGAATGATAGAGAGAGAGGGAGAGAGAGAGAGAGTGGGAGGGATAGAGGGGGAGGGAGGGAGGGAGGGAGGGAGGGAGGGAGGGAGGGAGGGAGGGAGGGAGGGAGGGAGGGAGGGAGGAGGGAGGAATGAGAGAGAGAGAGAGAGAGAGAGAGAGAGTGGGTTAGGGTCAGAGAGAGAAGGAGGGAGAAAGAGAGCATGAAGGGTTAGATGATCAGGAAGAAGAGTTGATAGGGATCACGGAGACGAGGATCAGGATCTCCGGGGATCAGATCCTCGGACTCGGACTCTCTTTCAGATTAACGTTTTTATCTTGTTTCTTTCAACAAAAACACACAAAACATTCAACGTGAAAGAGTGACACCTTAAAATGTCTAAAACATCCTGGTATGCTTAGTGGACATAAACAGGAAGCAGTTACCATGGTAACCTCATATCTCATCAACATCCTGGTATCCTGGAGAGGGGGAAAAAACCAGAGCAGGGGGAATGAGAGGGAAACACCAGAGCAGGGGAATGAGAGGAACGCCAGAGCAGGGGAATGAGAGGAAACACCAGAGCAGGGGAATGAGAGGGGGCGCCAGAGCAGGGGAATGAGAAGGAAACGCCAGAGCAGGGGAATGAGAGGGGGAAATGCCAGAGCAGGGGGAATGAGAGGGGGAAATGCCAGAGCAGGGGGAATGAGAGGGGGAACACCAGAGCAGGGGGAATGAGAGGGGCAACCACCAGAGCAGGGGGAATGAGAGGGGCAACCACCAGAGCAGGGGGAATGAGAGGGGCAAACACCAGAGCAGGGGGAATGAGAGGGGCAAACACCAGAGCAGGGGGAATGAGAGTTGGCAAAATTGGCAAAACATGAATAACTCTCCGGGGATTTCTTTTTAACCAAATTACCATAAAATGGATCCTTCCAACGCTCTTTCATTCCTCTGATCTTAACTATTAGTCACAATAATTCATAATTTCTGCTTTTTAACTCTAATATCAGGTATAATTCTATATAAATGAGGGTTAATATCAGGTATAATTCTATATAAATGAGGGTTAATATCAGGTATAATTCTATATAAATGAGGGTTAATATCAGGTATAATTCTATATAAATGAGGGTTAATATCAGGTATAATTCTATATAAATGAGGGTTAATATTAGGTATAATTCTATATAAATGAGGGTTAATATTAGGTATAATTCTATATAAATGAGGTTAATATCAGGTATAATTCTATATAAATGAGGGTTAATATTAGGTATAATTCTATATAAATGAGGGTTAATATTAGGTATAATTCTATATAAATGAGGGTTAATATCAGGTATAATTCTATATAAATGAGGGTTAATATCAGGTATAATTCTATATAAATGAGGGTTAATGACCATGAATTCCAGAAAGTATAAAACTAGTAAGATGGTGGTCGTGGAGACTAAAGAAAAGTCTGAAAAAGGGACATTTTTGTCCGTTTTTGACCCGGGAGACAACACGAGGGTTAAATCCGTGCAAAATGAAATGTGCGTCCTGCGGCCCAGACGAGGTCGGCCTGTGTGCGTCATGAGATGATTACACTGCATTTAATCCTGATAATCCACTGATTTGAGATGTTGAGTCATCTGGACAATGAGTCTGTTACATGTGGAATCCCTGAGCAGTAATTAGGAGGACCAGATCATCAGAGCTTTAAGTCCAGCAGCCAGCTTTCTGCCATGCTGGAGAACTGCTCAGTCTGAGACAAGAACTTCCTCCAGAAAAAACTGATTATCAGTCAAAGTGTTATGATTCATAGCTCCTCAAAGATCTATCCTCTCTCGTAGCTCCTCAGAGATCCATCCTCTCTCATAGCTCCTCAGAGATCCATCCTCTCTCATAGCTCCTCAGAGATCCATCCTCCATCCTCTCTCATAGCTCCTCAGAGATCCATCCTCCATCCTCTCTCATAGCTCCTCAGAGATCCATCCTCTCTCATAGCTCCTCAGAGATTCATCCTCTCTCATAGCTCGTCAGAGATTCATCCTCTTTCATAGCTCCTCAGAGATCATCCTCCATCTTCTCTCATAGCTCCTCAGAGATCCATCCTCCATCCTCTCTCATAGCTCCTTAGCGATCCATCCTCTCTCATAGCTCCTCAGAGATCCATCCTCCATCCTCTCTGACAGCTCCTCAGAGATCCAACCTCTCTCATAGCTCCTCAGAGACCCATCCTCCATCCTCTCTCATAGCTTGCTTGTGTCCTAGTTTCCTCCCTGGTCTTGTGTTGTAGTTTCTTTCTTGTGTCCCCTTGAGTGTCTGTATGTTCTGTTTCCTGTTTTATTTTGATAGTCTGCATCTCGTCCTGTCTAGTTTTACTCCCTGTCTCCTGTTCTGTTCACCTGTTGTACCACCTGTTCCTCATTACCTCGTTACCTTGTTAACTCGTTATATATCAGTGTGTATATATTAGTGTGTATATATCAGAAAAAATAAAAATATAAATTGAAATGGTTTCAAATCAGCATCCACTCAACAAACAGTAAACTCTTCTGATCTTAACCATTAGTCAAAATAATTGATAATTTCTGCTTTTTTAACTCTAATATTAGGTATAATTCTATATAAATGAGGGTTATTGACCATGAATTCCAGAAAGTATAAAACTAGTAAGATGGTGGTAGTGAAATAAAAACAAATAATAATGCGTCAAATGTCGAAAAAGGGTAAATAAATAAATAAGTGTTAATCTTTTAGACCCGGGAGGTAACACAAGGGTTAAAAGTCCTGATATTTGGGAGTTTGAAGATTCTTGTGTTGATCCATTTCTCAGAAATCTAAAACTTTATGAAGTGAAGTAGGAAAATAACTCGAGCCGCTCAGCTGGAAATTACATTTCTAACTTCTGGGAATGTTTCTGCTCTTCTGTCGACTTTCCACTCGACATTTCGTGTCTTCGTGTCTTCAGCTGTCCTGTCGGTTAAGGCCTAAAATGACCAAAAAATAATCTTTAAAAACCAAAGTGAGCACGGTTGCGGGTGCTCGGCAGCACGCTCTCAGATAGATGGACGAGACACTACATTCACTTGATAGGAAGGCTTTGAATGTCAGATTAAAAGATTATTAAAATCATTTTGATGATGTTCAGCTGCCGTCGTTTGGCTCCTCTCATGCATCGTATGTCGATTCTCTGCAGCCAAACAAATGTCAACCATTGATTTATTCTCTCAAATACTTAATGTTACAATCATAAAAAAGGTCAATTTCTTAATATTGGCAAGAAACCAGAGAAGAAGGTTAGAAAGTGATGCATTACAGAAGTATTGATTGGAGGCAGACGATGCTGTCTGATCTTCTGTGGGGGATGAGGTGTGTGATGAGGCCGTTATTGAGAGTCAATGGACTCTGCGTACTGACGAGCAGCTCAAAGGTCAGGGAAGGCTTACGCAATCACATCTGCTGTTTTCCTTCATAGAGGCACAGCACACGGGCCCGGCCAATGAATGTGTGAGTAGCTGTTAGACATCACGCCGGACACGGTTTGACACGAAGACAAGGACTCGACAAGAGGACAGTGTAGACCCGAGGACAGCGGTGTTGTCTGGGAGATTCAGAATGGGCAAACTGAACATTTATTATTACATCTGGTCCAGTTCGGACCCAAGACTCTGGAGGAGACCACATGCAGCTGGTGGTCAAATGAAGCTTTGCAAACCACTCGCTCTGTTTCCATCCTCACGTCTTTATCTGAATTAATGATATTGATGAAAAATGCTTTATGGAAACAGGGAATTTGATGGAATTTCATGAATATGGACTCAAAGGAAATCCGTTCTGATTCAGTTTTAGGTCGTTTTATGGTTGTCCCATAGCGATCATGTGATGTTGTCCCATAGTGATCATGTGATGTCCCATAGTGATCATGTGATGTCCCACATTGATCATGTGACGTTGTCCCATATTGATCATGTGATGTCCCACATTGATCATGTGATTTTGTCCCATATTGATCATGTGATGTCCCATATTGATCATGTGATGGTAAATGGCGCGATCCATTTTGTCCACATTATACACACATATAAACACATACCTAGTGCAGTAGATCATGATAAAATATTCACTATGACTATAAAATATAAAAACAAACTCAAAATGGGTCAAATGTGACCCCAGGACAACATGAGGGTTAACGGATGCTACACATGGCCAAGTGCAGATTGTGAGCATCAGTGACAACACGTCTCATTCCTCTGAGAGTCCAGATGAAGCACAACACCGTTGTTTACTCCAATAAAAGGATGGAGATGTGTGGAGTCCACATGAGACCGGAGCAGCGTCGCTCTCAATGTGTAACTACAGGTGTGAAAGGTTTCTCCGGAGTCTTCCATCTGCTCACAGCCACACGATGCATTAGCTGCTAAACTGGGTTCGCGCCTGAAAAGCTCAGCTGGGAAGGTTTTAGTGGCGATGCGTTAGGAAGCGTCACCACGGAGGAGCACAGCTGCAGCCCTGCAGGTGCACTGCCTGGCTCAAGGGCACCACACGGACTCCACTCAGGGTTCCTCTGCAGGTTTCATTGGAAACAAATGACAGAAACCTTTAACCTTTGTGTTGACAACTTATTATTAATGTGAGTCGTATGAATAATATAGTACTCGTATATTATATAATACTAGTACTATTAGATTAATTTTGGCTGGATGGAGCCATTTAACCCTCCTGTTGTCCTCAGGTCTGTAGGACGCCCTCACTTGTCTTTAGGTCCATAGTGTCCAGTGTCAACATCACTTCAACTTCTGCAGGGCTAACATATACACTAATTTAAAGCTCCCAGCTCAGGTGAACATTCTCATTGTCAAGTGTGCACATGTGGAGAACCCCCCGCTGTAGCTGTGTGAGGAGGCTGCCAGGGGGGGGGGGGGTCCCCCGTCCCGTGGCAGCGAGCCGGGCCAGATGGCGGCGTCTCTGAAGCTCCTCGCTGCTCACATGGCTCCTTCCTCTCTCTATGATGTACTACTTAACCTTAAGGACTCCGAAGTTATTCTATTGGGTGACCTTAACTGGGATTGGCTTTCCCCTGCCTCTGAGAATATTAAAGACCTATCTGACTCTTTAAATCTTACACAACTTATTGACACCCCAACACGTATCAACCCGAGTGATCATAGCAAATCAACACTGTTGGATGTCATTCTTACAAACATGCCACATAAATATACATTGTCTGCCGTTTTTTGTAATGATGTCAGCGATCACTGTGCGATTGCTTGTATAAGAGACACAAAACTACCAAAACATAAACCTCGTTATGTTTTTAAAAGGTGTTTTAAACGTTTTAATGAACAGGCTTTTATTCATGATCTGTACAACTGTAACTTGGAGAATGTCTGTCTGATACCTGATGTGGAACATGCCTGGGAACATTTTCTAAATGCCTTTTCAGTTATTTGTAATAAGCATGCTCCTGTAAAGAAATTTAGGATTAGTGGGAGGAATAACCCATGGTTTACTGAAGAGTTAAGTTTTATGATCAGAGAAAGAAATGTTGCATGGGGCAAAGCACAAGTCACAAATTCTACTGCTGACTGGACTGCTTTCAGAACTTTAAGAAATAAATGCACAAGCATGACCAGAAAAGCAAAATCAGATTACTATCTACAAAATGTGTCTGATAACCTCAATAACCCCTCTAAATTCTGGAAGCAGATTAAGTCTCTGTCTGACTCCAATTCTTACTCTCCAGGTCTCCCACAACATATTTTTGTAAATTCAGTTGAAATCAAAAACAAAATTGACATAATTGGACATTTTAACAATCACTTTGTATCAGCTGGCTGTATTTTCAACGAATCCAAATCAAGTTGTCAGTGCTCTGACTCCAGCTCTGAAACACCACCGGAAACCTTCGTTTTTAGACCCATTTTAAAAGAAGATGTCTGTGTTGCTCTTAAAGCTATTGACCCAAAAAAATCATCAGGACCAGACAACCTAGAACCTTTCTTATTAAAAGTTGCAGCTGAATTTATAGCTAAGCCTATAGCATATATTTTTAATTGTAGTTTGCAGACAAATTCAATTCCCAAAGTATGGAAAGCAGCCTATGTGCTTCCTTTGTTAAAGGGTGGCGACCCTTCTGATCTTCACAATTATAGGCCAATTTCCAAACTTTCTATTCTTGCAAAAATTTTGGAAGCTCAAGTAAACTGTCAATTAAAAGAATACTTAGCAACGTACAACATTTTAACTGATGTACAGTCAGGTTTTAGAGCTGGACACAGCACTGTTACAGCAACCTTGTTACTATTAAATGATATTATAAATGCCTTGGACAAAAAGCAACACTGCGTTGCATTATTTGTGGATCTGTCCAAGGCATTTGACTCTGTTGACCACGAGCTATTACTAGATAGATTAAGTAACATTGGAATAGGAAACACAGCTATTAATTGGTTCAAAAACTATCTTACAGAACGAACGCAATGTGTTTCTATAGATGGTCTTAAATCAGACTTTTTAGAAATTTGTAAGGGTGTTCCTCAAGGTTCGATTTTAGCCCCTATTTTATTTTCTATATTCATAAATAATATTGGAAAGGACGTGCAAACTGCTAAACTTCACCTTTATGCAGATGATACTGTGATATATTCAGTTGCCTCTTCACTGAATCAAGCCATGATTAACCTTCAGTTAGCCTTTCAACAGCTTCAAGTTTCACTACATGGCCTTAAGTTAGTGCTAAATACTAAGAAAACCAAATGTATGACGTTTTCAAGGGCTCGTTCCCAATCCCCAGATAATATAACTATTAATACGTTAAGTGGGGACTTAATTGAAAATGTTTTATCATATAAGTATTTAGGTTTTTGGCTGGACAACAAACTTTCTTTCAAAGTTCATGTTGAAAAGCTGGTAAAAAAGTTGAAACTAAGGCTGGGGTTTTATTTTAGAAATAAAACTTGTTTTAACATGTCAGTCAGAAAACACTTGTGCAGGCTACCTTTCTAAGTGTTTTGGACTATGGTGATGTTGTCTACATGCATGCTGCCTCTGGTACTCTCCATCTGTTAGATTCTGTGTACCATAGTGCTCTGCGCTTCTTAACTAACTCGTATTCCCGTACTCATCATTGTACGCTGTATGATCTGGTTGGCTGGCCGTCTCTAAGTCTACGTAGACAACTTCATTTGTATACTTTTCTATATAAGGCCATGTTGGGTAAACTGCCGGCATATTTATGTAATCTCCTTAAGCAGAATTCCAGCTGTTTTCATCTCCGGTCCACCAGGTGGAGATCTTACCAGGTTCCAAGGGTTTTTACTGAGCTGGGGAAAAAAGCCTTTTCTTACTTCGGTCCTTGGTCTTGGAATAACTTGCAAAACTTGCTCCATCTTAATGATCTAGTCACACTAAATGAATTTAAGGCCATGTTAAAATGCCATGTAATTCAAAAATGTAACTGCCACTTGTGACGTGTTCCTTTCCTCTGTGTGATTCTTGTCTATGTTGTATTTCTGTTTAAATTGTAACTGGTGTGCCGTCTTGGCCAGGTCTCCCTCGGAAAAGAGATTTCAATCTCAAGGGACTTCCTGGTTAAATAAAGGTTAAATAAATAAAATAAAGTTATCGTCCTCTCTGCTGCTTCCACTCATTAATTATTCATCATTCTGTAGTTCAGAGCTCTTCATACTGTTCATACTGTAATATACTGCATGTGATGTCTACTATACTATACTATACTATAATAACAATACTACAGTAGCAACATATACAGTACATATATATATAAAAATACTGTAATTACAATACTATTCAAGCATATTTGCACTATTGTCTCAACCTGTATATATTAGTTTGTATATATCAGTGTGTATATATTAGTGTGTATATATTAGTGTGTATGTATCAGTGTGTATATATTAGTGTGTATATATCAGTGTGTATATATCAGTGTGTATATATTAGTTTGTATATATCAGTGTGTATATATCAGTGTGTATATATTAGTGTGTATGTATCAGTGTGTATATATTAGTGTGTATATATCAGTGTGTATATATCAGTGTGTATATATCAGTGTGTATGTATCAGTGTGTATATATTAGTGTGTATATATCAGTGTGTATATATCAGTGTGTATATATCAGTGTGTATGTATCAGTGTGTATATATTAGTGTGTATATATCAGTGTGTATATATCAGTGTGTATATATCAGTGTGTATATATCAGTGTGTATATATTAGTGTGTACGTATCAGTGTGTATATATTAGTGTGTATATATCAGTGTGTATATATCAGTGTGTATATACTAGTGTGTATATGTCAGTGTGTATATATTTGTGTGTATATATCAGTGTGTATATGTCAGTGTGTATATACTAGTGTGTATATATCAGTGTGTATATGTCAGTGTGTATATGTCAGTGTGTATACATTATTGTGTATATACCAGTGTGTATACATTGTGAGTAATAAGATCCAAAGCTAAATGCCTCGTATGTGTCCTCATATCTGGCCTATGAAGCTGACTCTGATTCTGATAGGATGACATGACGTTACCCAGGGTTCCAGTGTTGGAGTGATAATAATGTCAGCATAGTGCCAGTGTCCTCAGGGCTGTCTCATGTAAAATATGTAAGTGCATGAATCCACGAGGCTGCAGGAATGTTCTCATCAGGTTGACATGTGAAGCACAGAGACACCCTTCAAATAAATAAATCAAAAGAGAAATGCATAAACCATGAAAGCAGCTGGTGAGGACATGTTGACATGCACACACTGTAGCTCAGCAACATGCACTCGGTGAGCCAGGATGTGTCTTCGCCGTGAAAACATTACATTATGTGGCTGTGTTACTATTTTTCCTGTAAACTGGGATTGCAAACACATCCAATTACATGGAGCCACATGAAAAATGAGCCTCACTTTACTGGCCACATAAAGCTTCAGGTAACGTTATTGATGTCACAAAGTGCCGTCCCATTCCTCATCCAGCGTGTTGAGCCTTTACAGCCTCTCTCGGCCTCGACGTTTACGCTGAGCACGCAGGTGACATCGGTTAAAGTCTGTTCGGGTTCAGTGCTTTGGACAATTAGATTGGTCCAAAGAGTCCGTAGTATCAGCCGCCTCCGCGGGGTGATTCAGGGATGCAATGGGCCCAGACTGCTGCGCTGTGGAGAAAACTGGAATAAGTGATGAGAGCGAGGAAGAGAAAGAGAAGAAAGAAGAGGATAACAATGCCAGACAAGGAAAGAGAGAGAAATCCATTGTTCAGCTCACACACAGCCCTCAAAACAGCTAGAACTAATCTGTTATGGAATAAAGTGGAGTACACTACCGGTTCCATACCACTCCATTACAGACACAATACCAGCGGATCTGAGTGGGGGGGCTGATCTACATTGCCCATTATCAGCAACCATTCATCCAATGTTCCAACGGCTCGTTCTGTTAATTATCTGATATCATTTTAAAAAAACTAACTGAGGAAACATTGGAGAACCCTTTTGCAATCATGTAAGCACACGATGTAATCTGAAAACTGAAAAACAATGCAACTGATCTCCGCTGCTATTCTGTCTACAAGGAGGCCAATGGAAATTTCCCCAAATTGTAGATAACAATGGCAGACAAAGGAAAGAGAGAAGTCCATTCTTCAGCTCACATACAGCCATCACAACCAACACACCCGATCTGGCAGAATAGACGGTTGGCCTGGCGCCTTCGTCCTCGTTATTGGCGCTAAAGGTCTCCTGACGTCACTCCCAACACTGCTTATGGGCGAAAAAATTATAATAAATCAACATTTTGTGGAAGCAAATGTGTATCGGGGTATTTCAATCAGGAGAGACATGTTGCAGATATGGAAATAAGGTTTATTAGACAGCTCAATAAAATGTACGTGTCACGGTTTGGGGTTTTATTGGGTTATTTTTCCTGTCTTGCCTCCTTGTGTTTGTTTCTTCGTTTTCTCCCCAGTCTTGTGTGATTATCCTGTCTTGTGTTCCCCTGTGTGTCTGTTTGTTCTGCTTCCTGTTTTATTTTGATAGTATGGTTTCCTGTCTTGTCTGGTCTTGTCTTGTCTAGCTTTGCTTTGCGCCCGTCGGATTGTCCTGCCCCGCCCTAATGTGTTTCACCTGACGTCTCACCTGTTCCCTGTTACCTCGTTACCTCTTGTATTTAACCCCTGTGTTCCCTTTGTCTCTTGTCAGATCATTGACAGTCTGTCCTGCGAGTTTGTGTGTGTTCCTGTGGATGTTCCCTGTGTTCCTGTGGATGTTCCTGTGGATGTTCCTGTGGATGCTCCCTGTGTTCCTGTGGATGTTCCTGTGGATGTTCCTGTGGATGTTCCTGTGGATGTTCCTGTGGATGTTCCTGTGGATGTTCCCTGTGTTCCTGTGGATGTTCCTGTGTTCCTGTGGATGTTCCTGTGGATGTTCCTGTGTTCCTGTGGATGTTCCCTGTGTTCCTGTGGATGTTCCCACATTCCTTTTATTACTCAGTGCTCAGTTGAGCGTGTTGTTTCTACTCTTCTTCTTCTTCTTCTTTAACTTGTAATAACTGTAATAATAGCAGCGTGCCCACAAGCCACAGAAACCTCTGTGTGAGTGTGAGGCTGACGGGAGGTTGAATAATCCGTCTATAATTATGTGCAAAAGACAGGAAACTGCGGCCATTGGCACCTGATTTCCCAGCTTCCCCTCCTCTAACAGAACTGGATTTGAATAATCTTGACAGTAGGGCACAGACTCCGAGAGATAAGTGCGTCTGGAGGAAAAGAGCTGGAAGTGTGGAGATATGAGAGGAAATGGCACGCTGTCACCCCCGCTCCGCCGCTGACGGACACTAAATCCTTTCAACTGCTCTCTCTACTTATTAACTTGTATTGCTTCTTGCTGCCGTTCGGCTGCTCTGGACGGGCGAGCGTGTTCTGTCCGGTTACATTTCGGCTGCCATGGTAACCGGTTACACACACTGGCAGCGTGACATCCGTCCACACTACAAATAGATAGTTATATATAATATATGATAAATAGTTTCTCACCAGCGTGTTGGAGGCGTCTCCAGGCCAGGACAAGGTGTTAATATTTTATTTATATATATATATATATATATATATATATATATATATATATATATATATATGTGTAATATGTCAATATAAATAATTTCCCCCTTTCTTTGCCGTTTCCCCCTCTCATTCCCCCTGCTCTGGCGTTCCCCCTCTCATTCCCCCTGCTCTGGCGTTCCCCCTCTCATTCCCCCTGCTCTGGCGTTCCCCTTTCATTCCCCCTGCTCTGGCGTTCCCCCCTCTCAACACCGACACCTGATTGGTTCTTATCGGTCACGACGTCTCATTCTCTGAGCCTTAAAGCTACTAACGTTACCATGGTAACTACCAGCAGTGGGAGGAGTCTCCACGGTGCCTCCTGTTTATGTCCAGTATACCAGGATGTTGATGAGCTATGAGGTTACCATGGTAACTATTCCAGGATGTTGATGCGATGTGAGGTTACCATGGTAACTGCCTCCTGTGTATGTCCAGTATACCAGGATGTTGATGAGATATGAGGTTTCCATGGTAACTATTCCAGGATGTTGATGCGATATGAGGTTACCATGGTAACTGCCTCTTGTTTATGTCCACTATATGAGGATGTTGATGCAATATGAGGTTACCATGGTAACTATTCCAGGATGTTGATGCGATGTGAGGTTACCATGGTAAATATTCAATTCAATTCAATTTTATTTATAGTATCAATTCATAACCTGAGTTATCTCGAGACACTTTACAGATCGAGCAGGTCTAGACCAGATAGAGCAGGTCTAGACCAGATAGAGCAGGTCTAGACCACACTCTATAATTTACAAGGACCCAACAGTTCTAGTAGTTCCCTCCAGAGCAAGCAACAGTGCGACAGTGGCGAGGAAAAACTTCCTTTTAGGCAGAAACCTGGACCCAGACCCAGACCCAGACCCAGGCCCAGACCCAGGCTCTTGGTAGGCGGTGTCTGACGACCGGTTGGGGTTAGAATGAAGAGTGGCAATAACAGTCACAAATAATAGTAGTTTGTAGTAGTTCTTTGTAGTAGTTCATGGCATAGCAGGACACTGTGCAGCATTACAAGGCCCAGCAGGACGTAGCAGGACGTAGCAGGACGTAGCAGGACGTAGCAGGATGAACCTATTCCAGGACGTTGATGAGATATGAGGTTACCATGGTAACTATTCCAGGACGTTGATGAGATATGAGGTTTTGGGCGTGTTTTTACATCTTCTTCTGGAGATAAAAACACTCAGTGCACCGTCGTCGCTTTAGACTCAAAACTCAAACGCTTAAAACCCAAAGCGTATCCATGGCGATGGAGCCTTAGTGAGATGACCGTGGAGCGTATGAAACGACCTGCCTTCCCTTCTCCGGGAGATATCTGGGCTCCGTGGCGATAAGGTTAAAATCAGTCTCGTGGAAAATTCATCTCTCACTGTGAAATATCTCTGAAGTCTCTGGAGACCTTTATGAAATGTTCAGGAAGACGAGATGAATCCTAACGAGGACGCGAGACACTCAGGACGATGAAGACGTCACTCAGGAGGAATCCTGTGACCTTAAGCCTGGTGTTGTCTCCGGGTCAGAAACACACAGAAATCTGACATTTTCGTCCCTTTTTCAGACTTTTCTTTAGTCTCCACCACCACCACCTTACTAGTTTTATACTTTCTGGAATTCATGGTCAATAACCCTCATTTATATGGAATTATAACTAATATTAGAGTTTAAAAGCACTAAAGAACTTTGACTAATAGTTGAGATCAGAGGAATGAAAGAGCGTTGGAAGGAATCCATTTTATGGTAATTTGGTTAAAAAGAAACTCAGATTTACTTCCCTGAACATTCAGTTTCCAGAAGAAAGGTCCTTCTCATGAAATACTTTAGAGAAGATATAAAATATTAAAATACATTTGGAGACCTGCAGAAGGAATATTCAAGCTGTAACGACATTGCGGTTGGTTTTATTTTGTTATTTTCTCTGAAGCTTCAGATGTAGTCTGAGAACTAAGAGCTCACAAAACCAAAAGGTTATCTTTTATCTTGGCAATGTGTTGTATTATCACACCGTGATCAATATGGGACAGAGAGATAGAGAGATGGATAGAGAGGTAGAGAGAGAGAGAGAGATAGATAGATAGATAGATAGATAGATAGATAGATAGATAGATAGATAGATAGATAGATAGATAGATAGATAGATAGATAGATAGATAGGTAGGTAGGTAGATAGATAGGTAGATAGATAGGTAGAGAGGTAGAGAGAGAGATAGAGAGATAGACAGATGTGTACATGTGTAGATGTATAGATAGATAGATAGATAGATAGATAGATAGATAGATAGATAGATAGATAGATAGATAGATGGATGGATAGAGAGATGGATAGATAGATAGATGGATAGAGAGGTAGAGGTATAGAGAGTGTAGATGTGTAGATAGATAGATAGATAGATAGATAGATAGATAGATAGATAGATAGATAGATAGATAGATAGATAGATAGAGAGGTAGAGAGAGAGATAGAGAGATAGACAGATGTGTAGATGTGTAGATGTGTAGATGTATAGATAGATAGATAGATGGATGGATAGATAGATAGATAGATAGATAGATAGATAGATAGATAGATAGATAGATAGATAGATAGATAGATAGATAGATAGATAGATAGATAGATAGATAGATAGATATTGTTGCAGCAGAAACATCTGTCAAAATATTGAGCTGGTGTTGGTTTAAAAATAGGGAAAATATTCCAGATACACACTGTTGATATATGACAGTATTTGAGTAGATAGTAGTTTTCTCTTCTGTAATCCTGTAAATGTGTAAGATGAGTAACAATAAGAAGGCTTCGTGTGCACATGCAGCCATGAAAAGTGTACTTTGATAAGCATGAGCATGTTAAAGAGAAATTAAAATCTGGCCTGTGTGGGAAGATTAATTCGAAATGGTCGGTCTCCAGTGTATTAGGTTATAATATAATATGATATAATATAATATAATATAATATAATATAATATACGTGGGATCAAGAGAATATAAATTTGATTAACACAAATTTTCCTTTGTTACGTAATGATATTCATGCTCTCGTCTGTATTACAATGTGGAGAAGTACATCAGTAAATTAACATGCCGTTAAAAAGAGTCATTATTACAGTTCATGTCCTGGAGAAGTTAAGGAGAAAACACAAGACTTTCACCAGGAAACAGGTGTTCATGTCCTGGAGAAGTTAAGGAGAAAACACAAGACTTTCACCAGGAAACAGGTGTTCATGTCCTGGAGAAGTTAAGGAGAAAACACAAGACTTTCACCAGGAAACAGGTGTTCATGTCCTGGAGAAGTTAAGGAGAAAACACAAGACTTTCACCAGGAAACAGGTGTTCATGTCCTGGAGAAGTTAAGGAGAAAACACAAGACTTTCACCAGGAAACAGGTGTTCATGTCCTGGAGAAGTTAAGGAGAAAACACAAGACTTTCACCAGGAAACAGGTGTTCATGTCCTGGAGAAGTTAAGGAGAAAACACAAGACTTTCACCAGGAAACAGGTGTTCATGTCCTGGAGAAGTTAAGGAGAAAACACAAGACTTTCACCAGGAAACAGGTGTTCATGTCCTGGAGAAGTTAAGGAGAAAACACAAGACTTTCACCAGGAAACAGGTGTTCATGTCCTGGAGAAGTTAAGGAGAAAACACAAGACTTTCACCAGGAAACAGGTGTTCATGTCCTGGAGAAGTTAAGGAGAAAACACAAGACTTTCACCAGGAAACAGGTGTTCATGTCCTGGAGAAGTTAAGGAGAAACACAAGACTTTCACCAGGAAACAGGTGTTCATGTCCTGGAGAAGTTAAGGAGAAAACACAAGACTTTCACCAGGAAACAGGTGTTCATGTCCTGGAGAAGTTAAGGAGAAAACACAAGACTTTCACCAGGAAACAGGTGTTCATGTCCTGGAGAAGTTAAGGAGAAAACACAAGACTTTCACCAGGAAACAGGTGTTCATGTCCTGGAGAAGTTAAGGAGAAAACACAAGACTTTCACCAGGAAACAGGTGTTCATGTCCTGGAGAAGTTAAGGAGAAAACACAAGACTTTCACCAGGAAACAGGTGTTCACGTCCTGGAGAAGTTAGGGAGAAAACACAAGACTTTCACCAGGAAACAGGTGTTCATGTCCTGGAGAAGTTAAGGAGAAAACACAAGACTTTCACCAGGAACAGGTGTTCATGTCCTGGAGAAGTTAAGGAGAAAACACAAGACTTTCACCAGGAAACAGGTGTTCATGTCCTGGAGAAGTTAAGGAGAAAAACACAAGACTTTCACCAGGAAACAGGTGTTCATGTCCTGGAGAAGTTAAGGAGAAAACACAAGACTTTCACCAGGAAACAGGTGTTCATGTCCTGGAGAAGTTAAGGAGAAAACACAAGACTTTCACCAGGAAACAGGTGTTCATGTCCTGGAGAAGTTAAGGAGAAAACACAAGACTTTCACCAGGAAACAGGTGTTCACGTCCTGGAGAAGTTAGGGAGAAAACACAAGACTTTCACCAGGAAACAGGTGTTCATGTCCTGGAGAAGTTAAGGAGAAAACACAAGACTTTCACCAGGAAACAGGTGTTCATGTCCTGGAGAAGTTAGGAGAAAACACAAGACTTTCACCAGGAAACAGGTGTTCATGTCCTGGAGAAGTTAAGGAGAAAACACAAGACTTTCACCAGGAAACAGGTGTTCTGTACTATTTGATCTTTTACTACTGTATCATCAATTACAGTAGTACCATATATTACTGTATATTAAATCACAGTACCCTATCCATAATATTCTATCTCCATTTACAATACTTATTATTACTATTTCAGCATTTGCAGTACTATGTACCTCTACAATGTTATTTATTTTAACTGATTTACACATTTACCAGTATGTGTGTTAGAATATTACTTTATTATAAACATAATGTAATTTTGTAGGAGTGTATCCACACAGAGTTTTTACAGTAGTACTGTATATGAAGTTGCAGTACTTTTACGACTGGATCATCATTCAGTATCCACCAGTATTTTCAGGACGCCTGTGCAGTGCGTTGCGACCTTGGAGATTCCTCTTCAACAACACGATGAAGGACTGATCTGCTGAATCAAAGACGTTGACATGGAGAGAGATGAAGAGACGTGAAGAGACGTGAAGAGACGTGAAGAGGAAGAGACGTGAAGAGACGGAAGAGACGGAAGAGACGGAAGAGACGGAAGAGGAAGAGACGCGGAAGAGGAAGAGACGCGGAAGAGACGTGAAGAGGAAGAGACGGAAGAGACATGAAGAGGAAGAGACGGAAGAGGAAGAGACGTGATGAGACGAAGAGGAAGAGACGAAGAGACATGAAGAGGAAGAGACGCGGAAGAGGAAGACGTGAAGAGACATGAAGAGGAAGAGACGTGAAGAGGAAGAGACGTGAAGAGACATGAAGAGGAAGAGACGTGAAGAGGAAGAGACGTGAAGAGGAAGAGACGTGATGAGACGGAAGAAACGTGAAGAGGAAGAGACGGAAGAGACATGAAGAGGAAGAGACTGAAGAGGAAGAGACATGAAGAGGAAGAGACATGAAGAGGAAGAGACGGGAAGAGACAGAAGAGGAAGAGACGGAAGAGGAAGAGACGTGAAGAGAGAAGAGGAAGAGACGGAAGAGGAAGAGACGGATGAGACATGAAGAGGAAGAGACGAAGAGACATGAAGAGGAAGAGACGAAGAGGGAAGAGACGTGAAGAGACATGAAGAGGAAGAGACGGAAGAGGAAGAGACGTGAAGAGGAAGAGACGGAAGAGACGGAAGAGACGGAAGAGGAAGAGACGGAAGAGGAAGAGACGTGAAGAGGAAGAGAGAGATGCGGAAGAAACGAAGAGGAAGAGACGTGAAGAGGAAGAGACGTAAAGAGACATGAAGAAGAGAAGAGACGTGAAGAGGAAGAGACGGAAGAAACGTGAAGAGGAAGAGACGGAAGAGGAAGAGAGACGTAAAGAGGAAGAGACGTGAAGAGACGGAAGAGGAAGAGACGGAAGAGACGGAAGAGACGTGAAGAGGAAGAGACGGAAGAAACGCGGAAGAGAAGACGAAGAGGAAGAGACGAAAGAGGAAGAGACGGAAGAGACGGAAGAGGAAGAGAGACGGAAGAGACGGAAGAGACGGAAGAGGAAGAGACGGAAGAGACGTGGAAGAGACGGAAGAGGAAGAGACGTGAAGAGGAAGACGAAGAGACATGAAGAGGAAGAGACGGAAGAGACATGAAGAGGAAGAGACGGAAGAGACGGGAAGAGGAAGAGACGTGAAGAGGAAGAGACGTGAAGAGACGGAAGAGGAAGAGACGGAAGAGACGGAAGAGACGGAAGAGGAAGAGACGCGGAAGAGGAAGAGACGGATGAAACGGAAGAGGAGAGAGACGTGAAGAGGAAGACGTGATGAGACGGAAGAAACGCGGAAGAGGAAGAGAGACGAAGAGGAAGAGACGTGAAGAGATGAAGAGGAAGAGACGTGAAGAGGAAGAGACGGATGAGACGTGAAGAAACGTGAAGAGGAAGAGACGGAAGAGGAAGAGACGAAGAGACATGAAGAGGAAGAGACGTGAAGAGGAAGAGACGGATGAGACATGAAGAGGAAGAGACGGAAGAGGAAGAGACGATGAGACGTGGAAGAAACGGAAGAGGAAGAGACGTGAAGAGGAAGAGACGGAAGAGGAAGAGAGACGGAAGAAACGGAAGAGGAAGAGACGGAAGAGGAAGAGACGGAAGAGGAAGAGAGACGGAAGAGACGTGAAGAGACGGGAAGAGACGGAAGAGACGGAAGAGGAAGAGACGGAAGAGGAAGAGACGGAAGAAACGAAGAGGAAGAGACGAAGAGGAAGAGACGTAAAGAGGAAGAGAGTGAAGAGACGGAAGAGGAAGAGACGAAGAGGAAGAGACGGAAGAGACGAAGAGACGCGGAAGAGACGGAAGAGACATGAAGAGGAAGAGACGGAAGAGACGGAAGAGGAAGAGACGAAGAGACGTGAAGAGACGTGAAGAGACGCGGAAGAGACGTGAAGACCCCGTGACGACCAAAGTCTGGTGGTGGACTGGTAGCTGGAGAGTTGCTAGTTCACCTCCTGAGCACTGCCAAGGTGCTCTTGAACCTTAACTACTCAGGGCTACCACTGGCAGACTTCCCCACACACACACACACACACACACACACACATACACACACACACACAGCATATCTACACATGTAAATGGAATATTATTATATATATATTATATTCACAGTTTGTATTGTGACCATTGGACCGCAGCACACATGAATAATGAAGGTTAGTGAGTTTTCTTTGTACGTCAAACACAGAATACTGAGCTCACAGCTCATCAGCCGGGGCTGGCCGTCAGATGTCTCTGTGATGTGTTCAAGTGCAACTTTTAGCTGCAGACATGAGGCAGCGTGAGGCGATCTGAGGCAAAGCGTTTGATCAGTCAGCCTTTGTCTGCATTTGTTGTTTGAGGTCGGCTCTGCCGTGTCGAGCTCTGACGATGTTAATTACAATCACGAGTGAAGGCAACATGGAAGTCAGAGAAAACAACAAGTCTGCAGTCACGTTGATTGGGTGGTAAACAAAACACTTCCAGGTCAACAAAACACTTCCAGGTCAACAAATACCTTCCAGGTCAACAAATACCTTCCAGGTCAACAAATACCTTCCAGGTCAACAAATACCTTCCAGGTCACATGACATGGTGCTCTATGGATGCTTTTACATAGACCTTAGTGGTCCCCTAATACTGTATCTGAAATATCTTTAAATAGACCTTAGTGGTCCCTAATACTGTATCTGAAATATCTTTAAATAGACCTTAGTGGTCCCTAATACTGTATCTGAAGTCTCTTTATATAGACCTTAGTGGTCCCTAATACTGTATCTGAAGTCTCTTTTATATAGACCTTAGTGGTCCCTAATACTGTATCTGAAGTCTCTTTATATAGACCTTAGTGGTCCCTAATACTGTATCTGAAGTCTCTTTATATAGACCTTAGCGGTCCCTAATACTGTATCTGAAGTCTCTTTATATAGACCTTAGCGGTCCCTAATACGGTATCTGAAGTCTCTTTATATAGACCTTAGCGGTCCCTAATACTGTATCTGAAGTCTCTTTATATAGACCTTAGTGGTCCCCTAATACTGTATCTGAAGTCTCTTTTATATAGACCTTAGTGGTCCCTAATACTGTATCTGAAGTCTCTTTATATAGACCTTAGTGGTCCCTAATACTGTATCTGAAGTCTCTTTATATAGACCTTAGTGGTCCCTAATACTGTATCTGAAGTCTCTTTATATAGACCTTAGTGGTCCCTAATACTGTATCTGAAGTGTTTCCCAAAATTGAGCCTTGCACATACTTTATATGAATACTCTTTCTCTTTTTACTTGTCTTCTGTTTCTTTTCTTTTTCAGAGCCGGTCAACCTAATCTCACTGAACTGTATATTGTGAATGTGCAGCTGAATGACAATAAAGTCTAAGTCTAAGTTATTAATCTTATTGTATTCATCAAAATCATATTATAATACTCAATCTGTCAAGTAAGATTCTAGTGGACACCTCAGGCTAATAAAGCCAGCAGACTGTCTCCCCTGGAGAGTCCCCTGAGGCACCGTGTTAGAGCTGCAGTGTATTTAATATGTATAAGTATATTTAATCTACAGCGCTAACCAGCCGTGACCGGGCTCATGATGTCACTACTGTGTAACTGCTCCGTACCTGCACGCTGGCGCGCCGCCACCCAGTACTCCACCCCGACGTCGTGTTGAAGAGTTAACCTGTGGACAATGTCACATCTGAAACGCCTTCCTCCATCCCTGTCTCCCAGGAAGGACATTTGCATACAAATACTTTACAACAGCCAATAGGATTTGAAGGAAATGGGTGTGTACTTGTGTGTATTTGTGTGTCCTTGTGTACTTTTACTGCTGATACTTTAACTACATGAAGCTGAGAATACTTGTCTACTTTAACTCATGAATGCAGGACTTTTACTTCACATTATAACTGTCAATGTTTATATATAATATTATAAAATATGTTATTTTTTAATATCAGAGTGATATGGAGTTTTAAGGAGTTGTAGGGAGTTGTAGGGAGAGGTAGGGAGTGGTAGGGAGTTGTAGGGAGAGGTAGGGAGTTGTAGGGAGAGGTAGGGAGTTGTAGGAGAGGTAGGGAGAGGTAGGGAGTTGTAGGAGTTGTAGGAGTTGTAGGGAGAGGTATGAGAGGTAGGAGCCAGTTTGAGAGGTAGGAGTTGTAGGGAGAGGTAGGAGAGTAGGGAGTTGTGTTTGAGAGGTAGGAGTTGTAGGGAGTTGAGGAGAGGTAGGGAGAGGTAGGGAGTTGTGTTTGAGAGGTAGGGAGTTGTAGGAGAGGTAGGGAGAGGTAGGGAGTTGTAGAGAGGTAGGGAGTTGTAGGGAGAGGTAGGGAGAGGTAGGGAGTTGTAGGAGAGGTAGGAGAGGTAGGGAGTTGTATGGAGTTATAGGGAGAGGTAGGAGAGGTAGGGAGTTGTATGGAGTTATAGGGAGAGGTAGGGAGGTAGGAAATGTAGGAGTTATAGGAGAGGTAGGGAGTTGTAGGAAAGGTAGGAGGAGTGTAGGGGAGAGAGAGAGGAGAGAGGTAGGAGTTGTAGGAGTTGTAGGAAGAGGTAGGGAGTGTGTTTGAGAGGTAGGGAGTTGTAGGGAGAGGTAGGGAGTTGTAGGAGTTGTAGGAGTTGTAGGGAGAGGTAGGAGAGGTAGGGATAGGAGAGGTAAGGAGAGGTAGGGAGAGGTAGGAGTTGTATGGAGTTATAGGGAGAGGTAGGGAGTTGTAGGAAATGTAGGAGTTATAGGAGAGGTAGGGAGTTGTAGGAAATGTAGGGAGTTATAGGGAGGTAGGAGAGGTAGGAGTGTAGGAGTTATAGGGAGGTAGGAGAGGTAGGAGTTGTAGGGAGTTGTAAGGGAGGTAGGAGTAGAGAGGGAGAGGTAGGAGTTGTAGGGAGTTGTAGGAGAGGTAGGGAGTTGTAGGAGTTGTAGGGAGAGGTAGGGAGTTGTAGAGAGTTGTAGGGAAAGGTAGGGAGAGGTAGGGAGGTAGGAGTAGGAGAGGTAGGGAGAGGTAAGGAGAGGTAGGGAGTTGTAGGAGTTGTAGGGAGAGGTAGGGAGTTGTAGAGAGTTGTAGGGAAGGTAGGGAGAGGTAGGAGAGGTAGGAGTTGTAGGGAGAGGTAGGGAGAGGTAAGGGGAGAGGTAGGAGTTGTAGGAGTTGTAGGAGAGGTAGGAGTTGTAGGAGTTGTAGGAGTTGTAGGAGTTGTAGGGAGAGGTAGGGAGCTGTAGGGAGTTGTAGGAGTTGTAGGGAGAGGTAGGGAGTTGTAGGGAGAGGTAGGGAGTTGTAGGGAGTTGTAGGAGCGTAGGGAGAGGTAGGGAGAGGGAGGTAGGGAGTTGTAGGAGAGGTGAGGGAGAGGGAGAGGTAGGGAGTTGTAGGAGGTAGGGAGAGGTAGGGAGTTGTAGGGAGAGTAGGGAGTTGTAGGAGTTGTAGGAGAGGTAGGGAGTTGTAGGGAGAGGTAGGGAGTTGTAGGAGTTGTAGGGAGAGGGAGGAGTTGGGGAGAGGTAGGGAGTTGTAGGGAGTTGTAGGGAGAGGTAGGGAGCTGTAGAGGAGTTGTAGGGAAAGGTAGGGAGTTGTAGGAGAGGTAGAGGTAGGGAGTTGTATGGAGAGGTAGGAGTTGTAGGAGTTATAGGAGTTATAGAGGGAAAGTAGGTTAGAGGTTATAGGAGTTGTAGGAGTAGTAGGAGGTAGGAGTTATAGAGAGGTAGGGAGTTGTAGGAGCAGTAGGAGTTGTAGGGGTTGTAGGGAGGTAGGGAGTTGTAGGGAGTTATAGGAGGTAGGGAGTTGTAGGAGTTATAGAGAGGTAGGGAGTTGTAGGAGTTATAGGAGTTGTAGGGAGTTATAGGGAGGGTAGGGAGTTGTAGGAGTTATAGGAGTTGTAATTAGTGTGGGTGGTATTCGTTCCATCTTTTTCAACATATGGCTGCTACTTGATGTAATGAAACTAATTCACTTCACTTCCCTCCTTTCCCTTTGGGGAGCGCTGGTAAAGAGCATGAAAGGCTGTGGGCTGTTTGGGAAAAAACAAGCCGTGAACCGAGACGATCGATAGTTGAGACAGCACTCCATGTTTGATCACTTTCGGGAGCATTTATCTGAAGAAGATAAGATAAGAAGTCGCAGGTGGCTCCGCCCAGCGCAGCACTCCCTCGTTCCTCCTGCCATCTGATAACACTTCAGGTCTGATAACACAGCCGCTGCGTCGGCCTCCAGACGGGTGCTGCTGATTTATTATGGTTATTTTTCATTTTACACATAGAGTGTATATAGTTGAATGTCAGCCAACTGGTCATGTAACCGCTACCTAATTACATTTTAAGGGTTCTTTATTCAGACCTTAGTTATGAGCGGCTCCCAACACTTTCCTGACCTTTCATTGGTAGAAAATTCCCAGGAAGCTGTGAGTAAAGCAGAGAAAGGCTGAGCTGTCACACAATAAATGTAGTTGGTTTATTTTGTGCAGGCGGCAAAATCATGAAGAATGGCTTCAATAGGGAGTCTGAGAATAAGTACTCTAGTCATTTATTATCTTTAGACTCGGCTGCCTTTAGAGATTTAAGTTGATATAATGGTATTTATTAATATTAAGAATTCATGAAGCCTGTTTTAAAACAGCACTTACTCAACAGATATGAAGAGAGCAATAAGGCGATGTATAAAAATTGCTAAGAGCAACAAAAACTTGAGTTTTTTGGGGCTTTTCTGCCTTTAATGGACAGGACAGCTAGGTGTGGGGGGGGGACCTGCAGGACACTATCACAGGTAGGACTCAAACCCTGAACCTCTGCATCAAGGCTTAAACCTCAATGTATATGTGCGCCTACTTTACCTACTGAACCAACCTGAAGGAAGGAAGGAAAGAAAGAAAGAAAGAAAGAAAGAGAAAGAAAGAAAGAAAGAAAGAAAGAAAGAAAGAAAGAAAGAAAGAAAGAAAGAAACCCAGTCTGTAGGGAGGTGAGTTGGGAATCGGAAGGTTGCCGATTCAAGTCCTCATACGGACCAAAGCATGGTGGTGGACTGGTAGCTGGAGAGGTGCCGGTTCACCTTCTGGGCACCAAACCCCCAACTGCTCAGGGTGCCGTTTCATGGGCCGCCCCCCCCCCTCCTCAACATTTTTATTATTATTACCAATAAGCTCAGCTGGTTCCACTTCCCCTTGTCAGCACAGGTGTTCGAAACCATTAATGATGGCTGCATTCCATTTAGGAGAGCCCTGGTGTTGTGCATGCTGACTCACTGAACTAGCTCATTGGGACACTAGATGGAACTGGGCCATCGTTAAGGTTATTAATGTCAGCTGTGCTTTTCCTACTATGACAAGTCAAAAATGGCTGCTGTGAAAAAGGTCTGTTCCACACATCCCAGCCCACGTCATCAGAGTTTTAGGGCTCTGAGTGTGAACTCGCGGACTCTCTCCCTGCCCCCACCCGGTGGACTTTCTCCCTGCCCCCCCAGGCAGACTCTCTTGTCCTTCTGGTTGGACCCTGTGCCAGTAAGCAGCCTCTCTAATAAATCCTCAACTGTTGCTGTCTGCATGAAAACATTATATATTATATTTTTATATATATATTAGCTAGTTAGCATTAGAGTCAACAGCCAAACACAGACACACAGATACTGAGACACAAATAAGCTGCACACATACGCATTACCGCTGTAATGAAACACTCTGATCTGTTTCACAAATTACTGCAAAACTCAGATTTTTGAGTCATCTGCTATTTGTATTTGTATTTTGTATCAATTCTGCTAAATTTAGCATGCTAACATGCTACCAATGACAATGCTAACATGCAGATATCTGCTTGAGTATCTGCACCACCTGCTGGGTTTACCATCTAATGTGTTAGCATGCTAACATGAGCTAATACACAGCTAGCACACACCAAGTCTAAAGACACAGAGACACAAAGAGGCTGTACACATCTGCAATGAAACACTCTGATTATCTTTTCAGTGTTATCTGTCATTTGGTAAATAATGTGTCTACAGCAGGCCAGCAGGTTTAGCTACATGCTAACTTTAGCATGCTAGCATGCTCACAATGACAATGCTAACATGGGGATGTTTAGCAATCAATGTTATTTGCTTGAGTATCTGCACCACCTGCGGGTTTACCATCTGTTGTGTTGGCATGCCAACATGAGCAGTCCCCGGTTTTGGTGACCGGTCCCCAGCTGGATCTGTCCCCTGAAATGTCCCCAGATTTCACTGTGACTGACAGACCCGATATTGGAATTAAAGAAAGAAAACACTGACAAGCCTGAAGCAATAAAGCAGAAACCGTCAGATAACATAGTTCAGTAAACAACATTATGAAATATTAGGACTTTCTATCTTGAAATATTAGGACTTTCTATCTTGAAATATTAGGACTTTATCTTGAAATATTAGGACTTTCTATCTTGAAATATTAGGACTTTATCTTGAAATATTAGGACTTTCTATCTTGAAATATTAGGACTTTCTATCTTGAAATATTAGGACTTTATCTTGAAATATTAGGACTTTCTATCTTGAAATATTAGGACTTTATCTTGAAATATTAGGACTTTCTATCTTGAAATATTAGGACTTTATCTTGAAATATTAGGACTTTCTATCTTGAAATATTAGGACTTTCTATCTTGAAATATTAGGACTTTCTATCTTGAAATATTAGGACTTTCTATCTTGAAATATTTGGACTTTTTATCTTGAAATATTAGGACTTTATATCTTGAAATATTTGGACTTTCTATCTTGAAATATTAGGACTTTCTATCTTGAAATATTAGGACTTTATCTTGAAATATTAGGACTTTATCTTGAAATATTAGGACTTTATCTTGAAATATTAGGACTTTATCTTGAAATATTAGGACTTTCTATCTTGAAATATTAGGACTTTCTATCTTGAAATATTAGGACTTTCTATCTTGAAATATTAGGACTTTCTATCTTGAAATATTAGGACTTTCTATCTTGAAATATTAGGACTTTATCTTGAAATATTAGGACTTTCTATCTTGAAATATTAGGACTTTATCTTGAAATATTAGGACTTTCTATCTTGAAATATTAGGACTTTCTATCTTGAAATATTAGGACTTTATCTTGAAATATTAGGACTTTCTATCTTGAAATATTAGGACTTTATCTTGAAATATTAGGACTTTCTATCTTGAAATATTAGGACTTTCTATCTTGAAATATTAGGACTTTATCTTGAAATATTAGGCCTTTCTATCTTGAAATATTAGAACTTTATCTTGAAATATTAGGACTTTCTATCTTGAAATATTAGGACTTTCTATCTTGAAATATTAGGACTTTATCTTGAAATATTAGGACTTTCTATCTTGAAATATTAGGACTTTCTATCTTGAAATATTAGGACTTTATCTTGAAATATTAGGACTTTCTATCTTGAAATATTAGGACTTTATCTTGAAATATTAGGACTTCTATCTTGAAATATTAGGACTTTCTATCTTGAAATATTAGGACTTTATCTTGAAATATTAGGACTTTATCTTGAAATATTAGGACTTTCTATCTTGAAATATTTGGACTTTCTATCTTGAAATATTAGGACTTTATCTTGAAATATTAGGACTTTCTATCTTGAAATATTAGGACTTTATCTTGAAATATTAGGACTTTCTATCTTGAAATATTAGGACTTTCTATCTTGAAATATTAGGACTTTATCTTGAAATATTAGGACTTTATCTTGAAATATTAGGACTTTCTATCTTGAAATATTAGGACTTTCTATCTTGAAATATTTGACTTTTTATCTTGAAATATTTGGACTTTTTATCTTGAAATATTAGGACTTTATATCTTGAAATATTAGGACTTTCTATCTTGAAATATTAGGACTTTCTATCTTGAAATATTAGGACTTTATCTTGAAATATTAGGACTTTATCTTGAAATATTAGGACTTTATCTTGAAATATTAGGACTTTATCTTGAAATATTAGGACTTTCTATCTTGAAATATTAGGACTTTCTATCTTGAAATATTAGGACTTTCTATCTTGAAATATTAGGACTTTCTATCTTGAAATATTAGGACTTTCTATCTTGAAATATTAGGACTTTCTATCTTGAAATATTAGGACTTTCTCTTGAAATATTAGGACTTTCATCTTGAAATATTAGGACTTTCTATCTTGAAATATTAGGACTTTATCTTGAAATATTAGGACTTTCTATCTTGAAATATTAGGACTTTCTATCTTGAAATATTAGGACTTTATCTTGAAATATTAGGACTTTCTATCTTGAAATATTAGGACTTTATCTTGAAATATTAGGACTTTCTATCTTGAAATATTAGGACTTTCTATCTTGAAATATTAGGACTTTATCTTGAAATATTAGGACTTTATCTTGAAATATTAGGACTTTCTATCTTGAAATATTAGGACTTTCTATCTTGAAATATTAGGACTTTATCTTGAAATATTAGGACTTTCTATCTTGAAATATTAGGACTTTATCTTGAAATATTAGGACTTTCTATCTTGAAATATTAGGACTTTCTATCTTGAAATATTAGGACTTTATCTTGAAATATTAGGACTTTCTATCTTGAAATATTAGGACTTTATCTTGAAATATTAGGACTTTCTATCTTGAAATATTAGGACTTTATCTTGAAATATTAGGACTTTCTATCTTGAAATATTAGGACTTTCTATCTTGAAATATTAGGACTTTCTATCTTGAAATATTTGGACTTTTTATCTTGAAATATTAGGACTTTATATCTTGAAATATTTGGACTTTCTATCTTGAAATATTAGGACTTTCTATCTTGAAATATTAGGACTTTATCTTGAAATATTAGGACTTTATCTTGAAATATTAGGACTTTATCTTGAAATATTAGGACTTTATCTTGAAATATTAGGACTTTCTATCTTGAAATATTAGGACTTTCTATCTTGAAATATTAGGACTTTCTATCTTGAAATATTAGGACTTTCTATCTTGAAATATTAGGACTTTCTATCTTGAAATATTAGGACTTTATCTTGAAATATTAGGACTTTCTATCTTGAAATATTAGGACTTTCTATCTTGAAATATTAGGACTTTATCTTGAAATATTAGGACTTTCTATCTTGAAATATTAGGACTTTCTATCTTGAAATATTAGGACTTTATCTTGAAATATTAGGACTTTCTATCTTGAAATATTAGGACTTTATCTTGAAATATTAGGACTTTCTATCTTGAAATATTAGGACTTTCTATCTTGAAATATTAGGACTTTATCTTGAAATATTAGGACTTTCTATCTTGAAATATTAGAACTTTATCTTGAAATATTAGGACTTTCTATCTTGAAATATTAGGACTTTCTATCTTGAAATATTAGGACTTTATCTTGAAATATTAGGACTTTCTATCTTGAAATATTAGGACTTTCTATCTTGAAATATTAGGACTTTATCTTGAAATATTAGGACTTTCTATCTTGAAATATTAGGACTTTATCTTGAAATATTAGGACTTTCTATCTTGAAATATTAGGACTTTCTATCTTGAAATATTAGGACTTTATCTTGAAATATTAGGACTTTATCTTGAAATATTAGGACTTTCTATCTTGAAATATTTGGACTTTCTATCTTGAAATATTAGGACTTTATCTTGAAATATTAGGACTTTCTATCTTGAAATATTAGGACTTTATCTTGAAATATTAGGACTTTCTATCTTGAAATATTAGGACTTTCTATCTTGAAATATTAGGACTTTATCTTGAAATATTAGGACTTTATCTTGAAATATTAGGACTTTCTATCTTGAAATATTAGGACTTTCTATCTTGAAATATTTGGACTTTTTATCTTGAAATATTTGGACTTTTTATCTTGAAATATTAGGACTTTATATCTTGAAATATTAGGACTTTCTATCTTGAAATATTAGGACTTTCTATCTTGAAATATTAGGACTTTATCTTGAAATATTAGGACTTTATCTTGAAATATTAGGACTTTATCTTGAAATATTAGGACTTTATCTTGAAATATTAGGACTTTCTATCTTGAAATATTAGGACTTTCTATCTTGAAATATTAGGACTTTCTATCTTGAAATATTAGGACTTTCTATCTTGAAATATTAGGACTTTCTATCTTGAAATATTAGGACTTTCTATCTTGAAATATTAGGACTTTATCTTGAAATATTAGGACTTTCTATCTTGAAATATTAGGACTTTCTATCTTGAAATATTAGGACTTTATCTTGAAATATTAGGACTTTCTATCTTGAAATATTAGGACTTTCTATCTTGAAATATTAGGACTTTATCTTGAAATATTAGGACTTTCTATCTTGAAATATTAGGACTTTATCTTGAAATATTAGGACTTTCTATCTTGAAATATTAGGACTTTCTATCTTGAAATATTAGGACTTTATCTTGAAATATTAGGACTTTATCTTGAAATATTAGGACTTTCTATCGTGAAATATTAGGACTTTCTATCTTGATATATTAGGACTTTCTATTGTGAAATATTTGGACTTTTTATCTTGAAATATTTGGACTTTTTATCTTGAAATTTTAGGACTTTATCTTGAAATATTAGGACTTTTTTATCTTGAAATATTAGGACTTTCTATCTTGAAATATTAGGACTTTCTATTTTGAAATTTTAGGACTTTCTCTCTTGAAATTTTAGGACTTTCTCTTGAAATTTTAGGACTTTCTATCTTGAAATATTAGGACTTTCTCTCTTGAAATTTTAGGACTTTCTATCTTGAAATATTAGGACTTTCTCTCTTGAAATTTTAGGACTTTCTCTCTTGAAATTTTAGGACTTTCTATCTTGAAATATTTGGACTTTTTATCTTGAAATATTAGGACTTTCTATCTTGAAATATTAGGACTTTATCTTAAAATATTAGGACTTTATCTTGAAATATTAGGACTTTATCTTGAAATATTAGGACTGTTTATCTTGAAATATTAGGACTTTCTATCCTATATTCCCTCTGAGGTGTAGTGGAGTATGGAGTAGCAGCAGGGGTGAGTCTGGGATCAGACCTTTGGGCGGGGAGGGGCTCAGCCCTAATGAGAACAGCTCTAGGTCTAGTGTCCCGCTTTAAGTTTTACAAAAATAAAACACGACGTGTTTTGGAGGTATTTACGCTTCTGAGCTGAAAATGGAGAAATCTGGTCCCCTTAACAAAGAGGCCGACACATCTGCGTTAACACCGCAACGAAATCCTCTGATTATCTGCGTCCCATGTCGCCCCTAATACCCTGGATCTGGTTCTTTCGGTCGTGATGCTTTTTAACAATATCAGATTCAAATGGTTCCAACGGATGGAAGAGGATCAGGCCGATGTGAAACATGGATTCGATTTTTATAAAGTACTCAAAAATATTTTAGTATTCTGGACTTTAAAGTCAGAACTTGTATTATATTTCCCACGTTGGTCCTCATCCTGTTCCGTAGCAGGAAGGACGCCAACATCGGTGAGATGTGATAGTCCCTGAAAGTCGAGCTGCAGAGTTTTGAGTCTTTTTGAGGAAAGATTCATGAATTTAGCATAAAATGAGGTGTCAGTATTCAGAAGGTTATGTAATGAAAGCATCAATAACTCATCGCATAACCCTGCTGATCCTGTGAAGTCTGAATGAAAGACTGCTGTTGTATAAGGTGTGGATGTCCCTGTAGGGGGAGGATGGGGGGTGGGGGTAGTCTGGCTCCTAAAACAGGACTTTCACCAGGAAACAGGTGTTCATGTCCTGGAGAAGTTAAGGAGAAAACACAAGACTTTCACCAGGAAACAGGTGTTCATGTCCTGGAGAAGTTAAGGAGAAAACACAAGACTTTCACCAGGAAACAGGTGTTCATGTCCTGGAGAAGTTAAGGAGAAAACACAAGACTTTCACCAGGAAACAGGTGTTCATGTCCTGGAGAAGTTAAGGAGAAAACACAAGACTTTCACCAGGAAACAGGTGTTCATGTCCTGGAAGTTAAGGAGAAAACACAAGACTTTCACCAGGAAACAGGTGTTCACGCCTGAGAAGTTAAGGAGAAAACACAAGACTTTCTCCAGGAAACAGGTGTTCATGTCCTGAGAAGTTAAGGAGAAAACACAAGACTTTCACCAGGAAACAGGTGTTCATGTCCTGGAGAAGTTAAGGAGAAAACGCAAGACCTCTTCCTTCCGTCAGTCTCATTTCCTTCCCGATTCCTTCCTTCCTTCCCGATTTCTTCCTTCCTTCCTTCCTTCCTTCCTTCCTTCCCTCCCTCATTTTGAGCGATTATCACACGACCCCCGCGGCGAGGAGGCAGGTGAATCCTCAGACACACGATGCCAGGCGGTGGACGACGTGATCATGTGATCTCACAATTCAATACATCATCCGTCAAAGTCTGCATATTAACGGGGGCACCTTTGCCGCATAAATTACCAATTCCTAAAATAACGAAGTTTACACGATTTCATAATAAAAGTCTCAAATCTTAGCAGGAAGCTCACTGTAAGAAATGTGCTTCCATTTACAGTATTTTATGTTTTCATTGGAAAATACACAACAATTACACACAACATGAGATTAAAAAGTACAAATACAGTAGTTTACTGTACTATTTACAGTACTATAGTGGCTATATTGGGATTTTTTTTACAGTAATACTCAGACTACTGTGATTTCTACTGTAATACTCAGACTACTGTGATTTCTACAGTAATACTCAGACTACTGTGATTTCTACTGTAATACTCAGACTACTGTGATTTCTACAGTAATACTTAGACTACTGTGATTTCTACTGCAATACTCAGACTGCTGTGATTTCTACTGTAATACTTAGACTACTGTGATTTCTACTGTAATACTCAGACTACTGTGATTTCTACTGTAATACTCAGACTACTGTGATTTCTACTGTAATACTCAGACTACTGTGATTTCTACTGTAATACTCAGACTACTGTGATTTCTACTGTAATACTCAGACTACTGTGATTTCTACTGTAATACTCAGACTGCTGTAACTCAGACTCTTTCCTTCCCTCTTCTTTCATCTGTCATTTTTCCTTTTTCTTTCCTTCCTTCTCTCATCCTTCCTTCCCTCCCTGTCTTATTTACTTTCATCTTCCATCTTCCATCTGTCATTTTCCTTCCTTCCTTCCTTCCTTCCTTCCTTGCTTCCTTCCCTCTTCTTTCCATCCCTCTTCTTTCCTTCCTCTGTCTTATTTCCTTTCATCTTCCTTCCTTCCTTCCTCACTCCCCTCATCCTTCCTTCGTTCCTTACTTCCTTCGTTCGTTCCTTCCTTCCATCCATCCTTCCTTCCTTCCTTCCTTCCTTCCTTCCTTCCTTCCTTCCTTCCTTCCTTCCTTCCTTCCTTCCCTCTTCTTTCAACATGTCCCCGTCTCTCGCCCTGTGAGACAGCATCTTGAGGACATCGTCCTGAAGCTGCATTTCTGTCTCCAAGGCGGAGTGAGAATATTAAAAGTTGAGGTGCTTTTTTAAAGAATTTCTTCTTTAAACGTCACCCAATATTTTAAGTTTTTTTTTGAAAAGCTTCAAAAAAACTAGACTGGATTTCTCGTTTTTATCCAAATCCTGAAAATAATCCAGACATCCACATGGAAATAATCTGAAAATCGTCATAAAACAATATCTGGACGCTTCCACTTCTTCATGGATTCTTATGAATGCAGCCATTCATAATTATAGGAGGTGTACATAATAACAGACGTGTGTGTGTGTGTGTGTGTGTGTGTGTGTGTGTGTGTGTGTGTGTGTGTGTGGGAGAGAGAGAGGGGGGGGCAGAGAGAGAGAGTCTCGCTCTTGTTCGCGTTTCTCAGTCAGTTGGAGCTGAGCTCGTGAACACAACTACACTTGTGCGCAGCGTCGGATCCCAGACAGGAACCCGGACCCTGCACCCGGGTCTGGACCGGCAGGATGCGGGATGCGGACTCGGCTCTCAGCAGAGTTATCTCGTGCACAGAGCAGCGCGTGCGGTGCATCTCCCCCGCCTTCTCCCGCGAAACGACCCAAGCTGCCTGAGCTCCATCTGAGCACATTTCCATAGATTCTCTTTACAATGTTGAAGCAGCTATGACATCACGGAGCTGGTTTCTCCTCATCTGGACCCACGGAATACCGACAGGAGCGTCTCGGGTCTTCCTTCCACGCATCAGATCCCGTTTCTTCCGGTCTTAAAATCTTAAAAAATTAATAAAATCGGAATCTACATCCGCGGAATGTGTGTTGAACGAGCAACAAGCATCCGCGTCCCTGCAGGAGCAGACAGCTGATGGGGGGGGGAATCCGTCGCTCTGGATCGTTGGCTGCATTTTAAAGGCTTCACCTGCGGGATTACAGTCCCTCGGAGGGGGTCGGTGGTTTTTCTCTGCTGGATAACGGACTGGATGCACTCGGCTTGTGTGGATACGTGAAACTATCCTGAGAAGTGTGTTTTCTGCGGTTCGGCATTTCGGTTTCTGTGCGTGCGCGTGGGATTGGAGAGCTCTGCACCGGCGGGATTACAGTCTGGGACCTGGGACCTGGTCTTTCCATGGCAGGGTTTCTCTACTGGATTATGCACTCGGCTGGTTTGGATGCGTGAAACTATCCGGAGAAGTGTGGTTTTACAGTTTGCGGAGGTCCTAC
Organism: Percina caprodes; assembly: GCA_013375575.1. Lineage (NCBI taxonomy): Eukaryota > Metazoa > Chordata > Actinopteri > Perciformes > Percidae > Percina > Percina caprodes. Next base: position 252,746 of record JABXJD010000603.1, read on the forward strand.
ATTCCGGATTGAAGAGCTTTATTTTGGGATCCGATCATGGGGACCCGCTCTGACCCCCCCTCGCAGACTAACCCGGGTTTCACGCTCCGGGTGTTAGCGCTCCTGTGTTTCCTGGGGATGTCCGGCTCTCAGGAGATTTACGCGCCGCACTCCATCCGCGTGGAGGGTGACGTGACGTTGGGGGGGCTGTTCCCAGTGCACGCGCGGGGGTCCCGGGATCCGTGCGGGGACATCAAGAAGGAGAACGGCATCCACCGGCTGGAGGCCATGATGTACGCCCTGGACCAGATCAACGGCGACGAGGAGCTGCTGCCCAATGTCACGCTGGGCGCGCGGATCCTGGACACGTGCTCGCGGGACACGTACGCGCTGGAGCAGTCGCTGACTTTCGTGCAGGCGCTGATCCAGAAGGACACGTCGGACGTGCGTTGCACCAACGGGGAGCCGCCGGTGTTCGTGAAGCCCGAGAAGGTGGTGGGGGTGGTGGGGGCCTCCGCGAGCTCCGTGTCCATCATGGTGGCCAACATCCTGCGCCTGTTCCAGGTAGGAGCCCGACACGCGCACAGGAGGACTCACACACTCATTATGTAATCTCCCGGTCCTGCAGCAGGGGGTTCACTGCTAACTGCACTTAGAAAGTGGGAAAAAGCAGAGACATACACACACACACCAGACAGACAGACATACACAGACACATACACACAAATACACACAGACACACCTTCTGCACATACACACACACAGACACACACACACACACACACACACACACACACACACACAC
>JABXJD010003078.1:0-12500 GCA_013375575.1 Percina caprodes
TCCCTTATTCTGCTTGGAGACTCCACAACACACAGACTCAGAGTCCCAGTTGGTTGGACGATCGTTGCTATTCATTGAGGCTTGAAATTAATTTCACGTCTTTAACAAAAGAATCGAGCCGGCAACGCTGAGGAGAGCGGCCCAGCGCGAGGACGCATGGATGATCCTCACATCCACAGTCAGGATGATGGAGCTGAAACCACATCATCTCTCAGACCAACACGGGGAGAACCGGTCATGTGACCAAGTCCTGAAGACCAGAACCAAGGTAGAAATACACGGAACACGTGTACAATCTACTGTAACTCCCTGTTACTAGTGACTAAAGTAACTAGTGACTAAAGTAACTAGTAACTAAAGTAACTAGTGACTAAAGTAACTGGTAACTAAAGTAACTAGTAACTAATGTAACTAGTAACTAAAGCTGAATGTGAATGTAAAGGAGTAAAAAGTAGAATATTTCTCTCTGAAATATAGCGGAGTAGATGTATAAAGTAACAGGAAGAGAAAATACTCAAGTACAGTACAAGTACCTCAACATGTGTACTCAAGAACAGTACAAGTACCTCAACATGTGTACTCAAGAACAGTACAAGTACCTTACATGTGTATTCAAGTACAGTACAGGTACCTCAACATGTGTACTAATGTACAGTACTAGAGTAAATGTACTTAGTTACTTTCCACCGGTGCCGCCTGCAAACATGGTGACATCACACAGTGACATCACACAGTGACATCACACAGTGACATCACACAGTGACATCATATCCTGCCCTTATGAAGCAGAAAGATTGAGGGACAAAAGGGGGGGGGCAGTAACCTGAGGGAGGGATAAAGGGGGAAGAGAAAGGAAAAGAGAAAGAGTAAAGGAAAGGATAAGGAAAACACTACATATACATATATACAGTATATACAGTACATTATATACATATATACAGTATACATATATACAGTACATTATATACATATATACAGTATACATATATACAGTACATTATATACATATATACAGTATATACAGTACATTATATACATATATATATATAGTATATATATATATATATATATAGTATATATATATATTGTATATATATTCGTCGTCTGAAGCGTGCTCTGTTATTCATCAGGACATCGGTAAGTAGTGTAGAGAGGAAGGGAGACAGAGTCGGGGGGGGGGGGCACAAGGACATGCAGTTACAAGGAGGCAAAGGATGATGGGAAATGAAAAGGAAAAGAACACAAAGGATGAAAAAGGATCAGATCTCCTGGACTCCACCGTGGAAACAGCAGAGCTGCCCCCCCCCTACTCCTCTGGATGGAAACTAGCTGTTGGTGGTTTCGTGGTTCTACTCCACGAGATCTCATGAGATCTCGTGCGTCCTTGAGACTTCAGCTGTCGGTCATGGCCGCATCCGTTCCCCAACAGATCCGGACCTGGTGGATCCCGATCGGCAGCCGTTCCGCAACAGATCCGGACCTGGTGGATCCCGATCGGCAGCCGTTCCGCAACAGATCCGGACCTGGTGGATCCCGATCGGCAGCCGTTCCGCAACAGATCCGGACCTGGTGGATCCCGATCGGCAGCCGTTCCGCAACAGATCTGGACCTGGTGGATCCCGATCGGCAGCCGTTCCCGTAACAGATCCGGACCTGGTGGATCCCAATCGGCAGCCGTTCAGCAACAGATCCGGACCTGGTGGATCCCGATCGGCAGCCGTTCTGCAACAGATCCGGACCTGGTGGATCCCGATCGGCAGCCGTTCTGCAACAGATCCGGACCTGGTGGATACCGATCGGCAGCCGTTCCGCAACAGATCCGGACCAGGTGGATCCCGATCGGCAGCCGTTCCGCAACAGATCCGGACCTGGTGGATCCCGATCGGCAGCCGTTCCGCAACAGATCCAGACCTGGTGGATCCCGATCGGCAGCCGTTCTGCAACAGATCCGGACCTGGTGGATCCCGATGGGCAGCCGTTCTGCAACAGATCCGGACCTGGTGGATCCCGATCGGCAGCCGTTCTGCAACAGATCCGGACCTGGTGGATCCCGATCGGCAGCCGTTCTGCAACAGATCCGGACCTGGTGGATACCGATCGGCAGCCGTTCCGCAACAGATCCGGACCAGGTGGATCCCGATCGGCAGCCGTTCCGCAACAGATCCGGACCTGGTGGATCCCGATCGGCAGCCGTTCCGCAACAGATCCAGACCTGGTGGATCCCGATCGGCAGCCGTTCTGCAACAGATCCGGACCTGGTGGATACCGATCGGCAGCCGTTCCGCAACAGATCCGGACCTGGTGGATCCCGATCGGCAGCCGTTCCGCAACAGATCCAGACCTGGTGGATCCCGATCGGCAGCCGTTCTGCAACAGATCCGGACCTGGTGGATACCAATCGGCAGCCGTTGGGGGTTCTACTTCCTCTCCTTACTTCCTGCTTTGCTCTCGTCAGAACTACTACGGCCAATAGAAACATAATCTTTAAGTTATTAACCCTCGTGTTGTCTTCCTGTTAATCATGGTCCATCCACGTCAACAATGTTTTTTGTCCTTTTTCTGATGTATTTCTCCCTTTTTCCAGCTTTTGGTGCCTTCTTTAAACCCTGAGCTGGTTTAATAACAGGTTTAATTATTCTTATTCTTGGAATTCATGGTCAACAAACCTCATTTATATCAAGTTCTACGTACGTTTTTAGTTAAAAAGGCAGAAATGATGAATTATTGTGACTAATAGTTGAGATCAGAGGACGTTGAGTGGATCTCAGATGGTAGATGTCAGAGTTTGGTCCCCATACTGGTTTGAAACCATTAAAAAAAAGAAATCCATATTTCTGAAACATTTATTATGAAACACTTTGAAACGGGTCAATTTAACCCAAGGACAACACGAGGGTTAATTTGTCCAACAAGGACAGTGTACATTAATTAACAATGCTGTAAATGCAACAGCATTACATACGCACATTATATATATATATATATATATATATATATATATATATATATATATATATATATATATATATATATACATATAAAATATAATGTATATAATAATATATATATATATGTACACATTCTGTCCAATGAACCAAAACCATCACTGTTTTTTCTTCCTGTCTGATGATATGAAACATAACTTTACTGATTGACCTTTTCTACGTATAACCCACTGAATGTGTAGGTGCATCTCTAAGGCTCGTACTGTTGCTGTCACCCCCCACCCATCCAGCCCCCCACAACAAGCCTCACAGACAGTTTATTGCCTTCTTGCCAATTCACTGAGTGCCTGCTTCATCTGGGACTCCCCGGGGCCGCCGGGAGTCGATGTATTGATACCGAGCCCGAGCCTGGGGATGCGTTTTCTTTGAAAAGCAGATTGAAAGCACAATCTGAAAGCGAGCTGGTTGTAATGACTCTCGGTCGGAGCTATCACTCAGAGAAGTCAAGTAATTGGGCCCTCCAGTCGATCAGCTCTCAGGGTAATGTGACGGGGATTTGTGTAATAAGTGGAGGATGTACTCCCAACTCAAAGAGGGAAAACAAAACACCTGTCTGTAATAATGGAGCCATTGTGCCGAGGATGCATCGGCTTGTGTTCAGCTTCAAGCAATGACGTCTCTACTTCTCTACGTTCATTACATCCGTGCACACGTTAGCAGATCACTGCAGCTTTGGGCTTCTTCAAGAAGAACTCATAAGGGACAGAACTGTGGTTGGAATAAAGGACAGGAGGCTGTCAGAACAGCTACAAATGGACTCAGGATTAACTAGCTAAGGACATACAAAAAGGGAGACAAAGTGAGACTATTAAGAGACAGCAGACAATCCTGCACAACAATACAGTGGGAGGAGATCCCAAAATGAATGTGGACGCCATTAAAACACACATGAAAAAAAGAAAAAAGTTCCACCACATAGGACAGAAGATAAAGAAAGGCCGAAGATCAGACGCTCATAGTGAGAAGGAGTGTGGCCGATGTGGAAAAGGACGCAAACATGGATGGAAAGGCTGTCCAGCCAAAGACGTGGAATGTCGAAAGTGTCCTAAAAAAAGACATTATGGGGTATCCGGCCGTGGTGGTCAGGCTGGACACACTGTCACACTAGACACAACAGACAGTGGCGCACAGGAACATGTAGTACCTGTAACCTAGGTAACATGTAGTACCTGTAACCTAGGTAACATGTAACCTAGGTAACATGTAGTACCTGTAACCTAGGTAACATGTAGTACCTGTAACCTAGGTAACATGGAGTACCTGTAACCTAGGTAACATGTTCTACCTGCAGGTCTAGGTAACATGTAGTACCTGTAACCTAGGTAACATGTAGTACCTGCAGGTCTAGGTAACATGTTCTACCTGCAGGTCTAGGTAACATGTAGTACCTGCAGGTCTAGGTAACATGTTCTACCTGCAGGTCTAGGTAACATGTTCTACCTGCAGGTCTAGGTAACATGTTCTACCTGCAGGTCTAGGTAACGTGTACTACCTGCAGGTCTAGGTAACATGTTCTACCTGCAGGTCTAGGTAACATGTTCTACCTGCAGGTCTAGGTAACATGTATTACCTGTAACCTAGGTAACATGTTCTACCTGCAGGTCTAGGTAACATGTTCTACCTGCAGGTCTAGGTAACATGTTCTACCTGCAGGTCTAGGTAACGTGTACTACCTGCAGGTCTAGGTGATGTCATTATGTAATTCCTAACGTATTTATCACCTTTCTCCTTCGTGCTCCCGTTGATTTCCCGGCTCTATCCGTCCCTGTCCCGTTACCAACGGTGAAATGAACCCCCGTACCGCGGGACTCCCGCTGGAATACTGTGACCCCCAGGAGTCCTGAAAACCTGTCACCCTCTAGAGTAGACCGCACCAAGGAGAGCAGCAGCTGCACGGAGAAGGAGGAAGATAAGGAGGGGGTGATGGTGCTGTGGATATGACACATGGCTTTGGTGTGGGAGACCTGGGTCTAATCCCACTGCAAAGGGGGACACACCCCACGTTAACACACTCCTCCATTGATTGGGACTAGAGCAAACCATAAAACCCCCTTCAGAGTACTCAGAAAACACCCGACGCGGCCAAAACGTCTGTTTACAGTAACAAGGAACATGTAGTAAAGACAGACAGTCCTGGCACTAACTTCTATATTCTGGAAGCATCATTTATTTCCCTCTACACACACACACACACACACACACACACACACACACACACACACACACAGATTTTGGCCAGACTTTCCGATTGGTGTTGTTAGTGAACATGACTCCAGTTTTCATTACAGAGCCATAAAAGTGCTTCGGGGATGATTTAGCGACGCGGCGGCTCTGCTCAGCCAGGACTCACAAATACATTCAATCGGACTCCAGAGAGGCACAGATACTGAATAAACCAGACCGTGCATGCTGGCAGCTTCTTTGGACACCTGCCACACACACACACACACACAGACACACACACACACACACACACACACACACACACACACACACACACACACATGACACTATCTTTGTGGGGACCCATCACTGACACAATGCATTCCCTAACCCTTAACCATCACAACTAAATACCTAACCCTCACCATAACCTTAACCTCATTCTAACCCTAATCCTAAAACCAGGTCTTAACCCTCAAACAGCCCTTTTTGGCCCCACAAAGCTGTCGGGACCCAACAAGTATACTGGACTCCTGGTTTGTGGACCCCACGAGTATAGTTAAACAAGAACACAAACACACAGTCTTTGTCATTTTAATGAGATTGTTGAGGAAAAAAAAGACAAGACAAAATCCTTTTGTGCTTCTTTGTGTCTTGCTTTCTCACACACACACACACACACACACACACACACACACACACACACACACACACACACACACACACAGAGTAATGGAAGCTGTCCAGTGTACCTCCACATCGGTATCTCGGCCCCTCAGAAGCATTGGGGGCTCAGCTGGGAGCTGCAGTGATTGATTAATACTTCCCCCCCCCCTCCAGCTCTGGAAACCAGACACACTGGGACAGGTGTCTGTTCTTTTCCCACAAACCCCACTGTCACACACACACACACACACACACACACACACACACACACACACACACACACACACACACACACACACACACACACACACACACACACACACACACCTGCTGTGGCTTTCCTGGCATAGGAATTCCTGTCCCTGACAGACTGCCGTCTCCTCTTCGCTGCGTCACCCCCGCTCAGCCATGCATGTGGTGTTTGTGGACGGATTAGAGAGCTTTCAAATCACGCTGGGAACAAATACAACATGCTGACATTACACTATGAAAAACAGCTGAGAAAGCTCAGATTTTCTGCTCGCTAATCCCCCGTCAACACACACACACACACACACACACACACACACACACACACACACACACACACACACACACACACACACACACACACAATATTCTTGACCCAATACACCTCTAAACAATGGCAATTGGTGCTTTCAGGCAACATTTTCACAATAAGATTTTTGATAATTAGTCATAACTAGTTATACAAATATTAGAAAAGACACAGCGGAGCTAGAACTAGAACAGCTAGAGTGTTAATTCTTTCTGCAGCAGAAAGCTGACCCTGATCTCCACCAACTGGGGGTCGGCTCTGTGCTCCGTCGTCCGTCTACACCCCCCCACTGACAGCTGAAGTCTCGAAGACCCACGAGATCTCGCGAATTCACGTGTGATCGTGCGATATAACAGGATGTAGTTTCTATGAACAGAACTACAAAACCTCCGACCTGCTGACTTCAGGCCGTCTCCGCCCGTTATGACGTCTCCAAGGTGTCGTGCAGGGAGATATGATCCGCCGTGAGCACGGGGTATTTTATTTTGAAAATCAACCAGATGTTTTATTTTGTTTCTGTGCTCCACTTCCTGTCCTGGACTATCTGCCGCGATCTCTCAGGGGAGAAAACATCACGTCATCATTTCTATTGCAACTCAAAATATCAGAAATATGTCGTTTGTTTCTGCATTTATTATTATTATTATTATTATTATTATTATTATTATTACTATTATTATTACTATTATTATTATTATTATTATTATTATTATTATTATATTATCTTTTAATTTAGTAACATATTTTGTGTGATTATTTAGGAAAATGTGATGAAAACACACGTCAGAATTTGTATTTTTTATTTAACCCTCGTATTATATTCAGGTCAAATTGATCCATTTCATGTGTTTCCAAGAAGAAAACTGGTCCCAGATCCAGGTTTTCTCCCTGAAACCAGCACCTGACCTTATTTCCTGAGATGAACTTGTCTTCCTGACTCAGAACATTATTCTGGATTTGACCCTTATGATGTTTCCATAGTGATTTTAACATGAATTATAACCTGATGACAACAAACGACCCCACCTCCATCTTAATAGTGTCCCAGTAGGACGGATGGTCCCTGAACACAGATGTTATCTCAGCTGGTGGACATGGAGACAAAGACGATATCTGGTAATAGATTATGGACGAAAATGGTATTTCAGAATAGTTTTTAAAACCCTGAATGAGTCCTGAGGGGGACGAGAGGGTCCCGGGGGAGACGAGAGGGTCCCGGGGGAGACGAGAGGGTCCCGGGGGAGACGAGAGGGTCCCACAGAGGAGACGAGAGGGTCCACAGTGGAGACGAGAGGGTCCCGGGGGAGACGAGAGGGTCCCGGGGGGGACGAGAGGGTCCCGGGGGAGACGAGAGGGTCCCGGGGGAGACGAGAGGGTCCCGGGGGGACGAGAGGGTCCCGGGGGAGACGAGAGGGTCCCGGGGGGGACGAGAGGGTCCCGGGGGAGACGAGAGGGTCCCGGGGGGGGACGAGAGGGTCCCGAGGGAGACGAGAGGGTCCCGAGGCAGACGAGAGGGTCCCGAGGAAGACGAGAGGGTCCCGAGGCAGACGAGAGGGTCCCGAGGAAGACGAGACTATTAGGGGACCACTAAGGTCTATATGAAGAGACTTCAGATACAGTATTAGGGACCACTAAGGTCTATATAAAGAGACTTCAGATACAGTATTAGGGACCACTAAGGTCTATATAGAGACTTCAGATACAGTATTAGGGGACCACTAAGGTCTATATAAAGAGACTTCAGATACAGTATTAGGGACCACTAAGGTCTATATAAAGAGACTTCAGATACAGTATTAGGGACCACTAAGGTCTATATAAAAGAGACTTCAGATACAGTATTAGGGACCACTGTGTCTATATAAAGAGACTTCAGATACAGTATTAGGGGACCACTAAGGTCTATATAAAGAGACTTCAGATACAGTATTAGGGGACCACTAAGGTCTATATAAAGAGACTTCAGATACAGTATTAGGGACCACTAAGGTCTATATAAAGAGACTTCAGATACAGTATTAGGGGACCACTAAGGTCTATATAAAGAGACTTCAGATCCAGTATTAGGGACCACTAAGGTCTACATAAAGAGACTTCAGATACAGTATTAGGGGACCACTAAGGTCTATATAAAGAGACTTCAGATACAGTATTAGGGACCACTATGTCTATATAAAGAGACTTCAGATACAGTATTAGGGGACCACTAAGGTCTATATAAAAGAGACTTCAGATACATTTCTAGGGGACCACTAAGGTCTATATAAAGAGACTTCAGATACAGTATTAGGGGATCACTAAGGTCTATATAAAGAGACTTCAGATACAGTATTAGGGACCACTAAGGCCTATATAAAGAGACTTCAGATACAGTATTAGGGGACCACTAAGGTCTATATAAAGAGACTTCAGATACAGTATTATGGACCACTAAGGTCTATATAAAGAGACTTCAGATACAGTATTAGGGACCACTAAGGTCTATATAAAGAGACTTCAGATACAGTATTAGGGGACCACTAAGGTCTATATAAAGAGACTTCAGATACAGTATTAGGGACCACTGTCTATATAAAGAGACTTCAGATACAGTATTAGGGGACCACTAAGGTCTATATAAAGAGACTTCAGATACAGTATTAGGGGACCACTAAGGTCTACATAAAGAGACTTCAGATACAGTATTAGGGGACCACTAAGGTCTATATAAAGAGACTTCAGATACAGTATTAGGGACCACTATGTCTATATAAAGAGACTTCAGATACAGTATTAGGGGACCACTAAGGTCTATATAAAAGAGACTTCAGATACAGTATTAGGGGACCACTAAGGTCTATATAAAGAGACTTCAGATACAGTATTAGGGACCACTTAGGTCTATATAAAGAGACTTCAGATACAGTATTAGGGGACCACTAAGGTCTATATAAAGAGACTTCAGATACAGTATTAGGGGACCACTAAGGTCTATATAAAGAGACTTCAGATACAGTATTAGGGACCACTAAGGTCTATATAAAGAGACTTCAGATACAGTATTAGGGACCACTAAGGTCTATATAAAGAGACTTCAGATACAGTATTAGGGGACCACTAAGGTCTATATAAAGAGACTTCAGATACAGTATTAGGGACCACTAAGGTCTATATAAAGAGACTTCAGATACAGTATTAGGGGACCACTAAGGTCTATATAAAGAGACTTCAGATACAGTATTAGGGACCACTAAGGTCTATATAAAGAGACTTCAGATACAGTATTAGGGACCACTAAGGTCTATATAAAGAGACTTCAGATACAGTATTAGGGACCACTAAGGTCTATATAAAGAGACTTCAGATACAGTATTAGGGGACCACTAAGGTCTATATAAAGAGACTTCAGATACAGTATTAGGGACCACTAAGGTCTATATAAAGAGACTTCAGATACAGTATTAGGGACCACTAAGGTCTATATAAAGAGACTTCAGATACAGTATTAGGGACCACTAAGGTCTATATAAAGAGACTTCAGATACAGTATTAGGGGACCACTAAGGTCTATATAAAGAGACTTCAGATACAGTATTAGGGGACCACTAAGGTCTATATAAAGAGACTTCAGATACAGTATTAGGGGACCACTAAGGTCTATATAAAGAGACTTCAGATACAGTATTAGGGACCACTAAGGTCTATATAAAGAGACTTCAGATACAGTATTAGGGACCACTAAGGTCTATATAAAGAGACTTCAGATACAGTATTAGGGACCACTAAGGTCTATATAAAGAGACTTCAGATACAGTATTAGGGACCACTAAGGTCTATATAAAGAGACTTCAGATACAGTATTAGGGACCACTAAGGTCTATATAAAGAGACTTCAGATACAGTATTAGGGACCACTAAGGTCTATATAAAGAGACTTCAGATACAGTATTAGGGACCACTAAGGTCTATATAAAGAGACTTCAGATACAGTATTAGGGACCACTAAGGTCTATATAAAGAGACTTCAGATACAGTATTAGGGACCACTAAGGTCTATATAAAGAGACTTCAGATACAGTATTAGGGGACCACTAAGGTCTATATAAAGAGACTTCAGATACAGTATTAGGGACCACTAAGGTCTATATAAAGAGACTTCAGATACAGTATTAGGGACCACTAAGGTCTATATAAAGAGACTTCAGATACAGTATTAGGGGACCACTAAGGTCTATATAAAGAGACTTCAGATACAGTATTAGGGGACCACTAAGGTCTATATAAAGAGACTTCAGATACAGTATTAGGGACCACTAAGGTCTATATAAAGAGACTTCAGATACAGTATTAGGGACCACTAAGGTCTATATAAAGAGACTTCAGATACAGTATTAGGGACCACTAAGGTCTATATAAAGAGACTTCAGATACAGTATTAGGGACCACTAAGGTCTATATAAAGAGACTTCAGATACAGTATTAGGGACCACTAAGGTCTATATAAAGAGACTTCAGATACAGTATTAGGGACCACTAAGGTCTATATAAAGAGACTTCAGATACAGTATTAGGGACCACTAAGGTCTATATAAAGAGACTTCAGATACAGTATTAGGGACCACTAAGGTCTATATAAAGAGACTTCAGATACAGTTTAGGGACCACTAAGGTCTATATAAAGAGACTTCAGATACAGTATTAGGGACCACTAAGGTCTATATAAAGAGACTTCAGATACAGTATTAGGGACCACTAAGGTCTATATAAAGAGACTTCAGATACAGTATTAGGGACCACTAAGGTCTATATAAAGAGACTTCAGATACAGTATTAGGGACCACTAAGGTCTATATAAAGAGACTTCAGATACAGTATTAGGGACCACTAAGTCTATATAAAGAGACTTCAGATACAGTATTAGGGACCACTAAGGTCTATATAAAGAGACTTCAGATACAGTATTAGGGACCACTAAGGTCTATATAAAGAGACTTCAGATACAGTATTAGGGGACCACTAAGGTCTATATAAAGAGACTTCAGATACAGTATTAGGGACCACTAAGTCTATATAAAGAGACTTCAGATACAGTATTAGGGGACCACTAAGGTCTATATAAAGAGACTTCAGATACAGTATTAGGGACCACTAAGGTCTATATAAAGAGACTTCAGATACAGTATTAGGGACCACTAAGGTCTATATAAAGAGACTTCAGATACAGTATTAGGGACCACTAAGGTCTATATAAAGAGACTTCAGATACAGTATTAGGGACCACTAAGGTCTATATAAAGAGACTTCAGATACAGTATTAGGGACCACTAAGGTCTATATAAAGAGACTTCAGATACAGTATTAGGGACCACTAAGGTCTATATAAAGAGACTTCAGATACAGTATTAGGGACCACTAAGGTCTATATAAAGAGACTTCAGATACAGTATTAGGGACCACTAAGGTCTATATAAAGAGACTTCAGATACAGTATTAGGGGACCACTAAGGTCTATATAAAGAGACTTCAGATACAGTATTAGGGACCACTAAGGTCTATATAAAGAGACTTCAGATACAGTATTAGGGACCACTAAGGTCTATATAAAGAGACTTCAGATACAGTATTAGGGACCACTAAGGTCTATATAAAGAGACTTCAGATACAGTATTAGGGGACCACTAAGGTCTATATAAAGAGACTTCAGATACAGTATTAGGGACCACTGTGTCTATATAAAGAGACTTCAGATACAGTATTAGGGGACCACTAAGGTCTATATAAAGAGACTTCAGATACAGTATTAGGGGACCACTAAGGTCTACATAAAGAGACTTCAGATACAGTATTAGGGGACCACTAAGGTCTATATAAAGAGACTTCAGATACAGTATTAGGGACCACTATGTCTATATAAAGAGACTTCAGATACAGTATTAGGGGACCACTAAGGTCTATATAAAGAGACTTCAGATACAGTATTATGGACCACTAAGGTCTATATAAAGAGACTTCAGATACAGTATTAGGGACCACTAAGGTCTATATAAAGAGACTTCAGATACAGTATTAGGGACCACTAAGGTCTATATAAAGAGACTTCAGATACAGTATTAGGGACCACTAAGGTC
>JABXJD010003078.1:17500-27500 GCA_013375575.1 Percina caprodes
GGACGCTGTTAGTAACGAGTCTAAGTGACAGCATTAGACCAGACACATGCACGGACAGAAACATGGACACACAACCTCTGCTAACAGCACAGCTGATCGAGGCAAACGTTAGAAGTTAACACTAAACCACGCACATCAAGAAAAACATCTCGGAAAAAATATCATAATGCAAACAAATGTCAGAGTGAAATAACATCTTAGGATTGTGAGATTATTACGTTTTGATGTTTGTGTTTTATATCTCAGTTCAAAATGTTTAACTATTATATATATTTGTAGTTTCAATGCCAAATGTTACACAGGTTACTGTCACTGTTCTAGCTCCATAGCTTCTGCAAACAATTAGATAACATGGTAAAGGCTACCATACACAATGCATAGGAATCATTTATATATATATATATATATTATATATATATATATATATATATATATATATATATATATATATATTATATATATATATATATATATATATATATATATATATATATATATATATATATATATATATATATATATATATATATATATATATATATATGCCAACAGATAACAACAATAAACCCACTATTAATTACATCATCTTAATGCAGTGTAACTGTAGCATGTAAATAATGCACCTACAATACAAACGGGAGCAAGGACGTTCAACAATCTCCATTACGAATCAACAGCCAGGTGTAACCTAGGTAACAGGTGAAGAACACAACAACATCACTAGCTAACAGGTGAAGAACACAACAACATCACTAGCTAACAGGTGAAGAACACAACAACATCACTAGCTAACAGGTGGAGAACACAACAACATCACTAGCTAAAAGGAAGGACACAACAACATCACTAGCTAACAGGTGAAGGACACAACAACATCACTAGCTAACAGGTGGAGAACACAACAACATCACTAGCTAACAGGTGGAGAACACAACAACATCACTAGCTAACAGGTGGAGAACACAACAACATCACTAGCTAAAAGGTTGAAGAACACAACAACAACACTAGCTAACAGGTGAAGGACACAACAACAACACTAGCTAACAGGTGAAGAACACAACAACATCACTAGCTAACAGGTGAAGGACACAACAACATCACTAGCTAACAGGTGAAGGACACAACAACATCACTAGCTAACAGGTGAAGAACACAACAACATCACTAGCTAACAGGTGAAGAACACAACAACATCACTAGCTAACAGGTGGAGAACACAACAACATCACTAGCTAACAGGTGGAGAACACAACAACATCACTAGCTAACAGGTGAAGGACACAACAACATCACTAGCTAACAGGTGAAGAACACAACATCACTAGCTAACAGGTGGAGAACACAACATCATCACTAGCTAACAGGTGGAGAACACAACAACATCACTAGCTAACAGGTGGAGAACACAACAACATCACTAGCTAACAGGTGGAGAACACAACAACATCACTAGCTAACAGGTGAAGAACACAACAACATCACTAGCTAACAGGTGAAGAACACAACAACATCACTAGCTAACAGGTGGAGAACACAACAACATCACTAGCTAACAGGTGGAGAACACAACAACATCACTAGCTAACAGGTGAAGAACACAACAACATCACTAGCTAACAGGTGGAGAACACAACAACATCACTAGCTAACAGGTGGAGAACACAACAACATCACTAGCTAACAGGTGGAGAACACAACAACATAACTAGCTAACAGGTGGAGAACACAACAACATCACTAGCTAACAGGTGAAGGACACAACAACATCACTAGCTAACAGGTGGAGAACACAACAACATCACTAGCTAACAGGTGAAGAACACAACATCACTAGCTAACAGGTGAAGAACACAACAACATCACTAGCTAACAGGTGAAGGACACAACAACATCACTAGCTAACAGGTGAAGGACACAACAACATCACTAGCTAACAGGTGAAGAACACAACAACATCACTAGCTAACAGGTGAAGAACACAACAACATCACTAGCTAACAGGTGGAGAACACAACAACATCACTAGCTAACAGGTGGAGAACACAACAACATCACTAGCTAACAGGTGAAGGACACAACAACATCACTAGCTAACAGGTGAAGAACACAACATCACTAGCTAACAGGTGGAGAACACAACATCATCACTAGCTAACAGGTGGAGAACACAACAACATCACTAGCTAACAGGTGGAGAACACAACAACATCACTAGCTAACAGGTGGAGAACACAACAACATCACTAGCTAACAGGTGAAGAACACAACAACATCACTAGCTAACAGGTGAAGAACACAACAACATCACTAGCTAACAGGTGGAGAACACAACAACATCACTAGCTAACAGGTGGAGAACACAACAACATCACTAGCTAACAGGTGGAGAACACAACAACATCACTAGCTAACAGGTGGAGAACACAACAACATCACTAGCTAACAGGTGGAGAACACAACAACATCACTAGCTAACAGGTGGAGAACACAACAACATCACTAGCTAACAGGTGAAGGACACAACAACATCACTAGCTAACAGGTGAAGGACACAACAACATCACTAGCTAACAGGTGGAGAACACAATAACATCACTAGCTAACAGGTGAAGAACACAACAACATCACTAGCTAACAGGTGGAGAACACAACAACATCACTAGCTAACAGGTGGAGAACACAACAACATCACTAGCTAACAGGTGAAGAACACAACAACATCACTAGCTAACAGGTGGAGAACACAACAACATCACTAGCTAACAGGTGGAGAACACAACAACACCACTAACTAACAGGTGGAGAACACAACAACATCACTAGCTAACAGGTGAAGAACACAACAACATCACTAGCTAACAGGTGGAGAACACAACAACATCACTAGCTAACAGGTGAAGAACACAACAACATCACTAGCTAACAGGTGGAGAACACAACAACATCACTAGCTAACAGGTGGAGAACACAACAACATCACTAGCTAACAGGTGAAGAACACAACAACATCACTAGCTAACAGGTGGAGAACACAACAACATCACTAGCTAACAGGTGGAGAACACAACAACATCACTAGCTAACAGGTGGAGAACACAACAACATCACTAGCTAACAGGTGGAGAACACAACAACATCACTAGCTAACAGGTGGAGAACACAACAACATCACTAGCTAACAGGTGGAGAACACAACAACATCACTAGCTAACAGGTGGAGAACACAACAACATCACTAGATCGTCCACCACTTGGTATCTTCCTCTAACATCGTCCATCTCTGATGTCGTCTTGTCCCCAAAAACTCTGCTCCATGTCCCCTGCCCATATCCAGAGTCCAGTTTGAACCACTGGACGTCCTGAAGACCAGCTGGTCCCCCACATGGCAGGTCCACTGTTCCTCCAGGTCTCGCAGCAATATGTCCCTCATTTATTGAAGGACAAACCGTGATAGTGATGTTGTTGCCGTGGGTGACACCACTGTCAGTCATGTAGCTCAGAAACACTCTACCCCCCCATCGGCTCTTTTTCTGTTTTTACCAACCATGACTTCTTTATCTCATAATCAGAGGAAACTTTGCAGCATCAGCTCTGTGTCTGTGTGTGTGTGTGTGTGTGTGTGTGTGTGTGTGGCTAACGTTAGCTCGACCACAGGCGCTGGTTGCATGCGTGGTTAGATTCAGTTCCAGTGAAATGTTACCCGTCATCAGCAGCTTATCGTGATCAAATATTTTTATGTTATTTGTCTCTGTCTGTGTGCGTGTGTGTGTGTAGGAAGGAGAGTGAACAAGAAACAAAACGCACAAATTTAAATCAGTTTCTACTAAGGCAGAAAATATATACTGTATATATATATATATATATATATATATATATATATATATATATATATATATAGTTTGTATATATGGTCCCTCGGCCCTATGGTGAAGTTGTGTGTCAGTGTCAACAACACCAAGAAAGCTCAACACAACAACACAGCAACAACACAGCCATCACTACAACAACACAGCAACACAGCAACACAGCAACACAGCTACACAGCAACACAGCAACACAGCTACACAGCAACACAACAACAATACAGCAACACAGCTACACAGCAACACAGCTACACAGCAACACAACAACACAGCTACACAGCAACACAGCAACACAGCTACACAGCAACACAGCAACACAGCTACACAGCAACACAACAACAATACAGCAACACAGCTACACAGCAACACAACAACACAGCTACACAGCAACAATACAGCAACACAACAACACAGCAACACAACAACAATACAGCAACACAGCTACACAACAACACAGCTACACAGCAACACAGCAGCACAGCAACACAACAACACAGCTACACAGCAACACAACTACACAGCAACACAGCAGCACAACAACACAACAACTACACAGCAACAACACAGCAACACAGCAACACAACCACCACAACAACACAGCAACAACACAGCAACAACACAGCAACACAGCCATCACTACAACAACACAGCAACACAACAACAACACAGCAACACAGCTACACAGCAACACAACAACACAACTACACAGCAACACAGCAGCACACAACACAACAACACAGCAACACAGCAACACAGCCAACACTACAACACAGCAACACAGCAACACAACAACACAACAACACAGCAACACAGCTACACAGCCAACACTACAACACAGCAACACAGCTACACAACAACACAACAACACAGCCAACACAGCCGTCGAAGCAGCTACACTGACTCCTGTCTCTAACATCACCAGCTAACATGCTAAGCTAAGTACAAAGCTGTACAACCATCACAACAACACCCTTCATGACCTCCTCCAAGCCAGCAAACCCACCAGAGTCCTGGTCCTACCTTTCTTCCCTCCAGTCTTTCAGCTCTCAGCCAAGCACTGCAGGGTCAGCCATGTTTCTACTTCCTGTTTGAGGCTCCACCCTCTCACCCCCAGGTGACTTCAGGGACACGTTCAATCTCAACCTCTCCACATGTCTCCTAGAAACTGTGTCTGTGCTCTGAGGCATGGTTCCTCTGGTCTGGTGGGTGTGCAGTGCCCTGCTATGCCATGAACTACTACTATTACTCAGACTACTTTTAATACTAGAAATTTAGTTATTGTCCCTCTTCATTTCAACCCCAACCGCCACGTCAGACTCCATCTACCCAGAGCCTGGGTCTGGGTCTGGGTCTGTCCCTGGTTTCTCCCTAAAAGGAAGTTTTTCCTCTCCACTGTCACACTGTTGCTTGCTCTGGAGGGAACTACTAGAACTGTTGGGTCCTGTAGACCTGCTCTACCTGTAAATTATAGAGTGGTCTAGACCTGCTCTATATGTAGATTATAGAGCGGTCTAGACCTGCTCTATCTGTAGATTATAGAGCGGTCTAGACCTGCTCTATCTGTAGATTATAGAGCGGTCTAGACCTGCTCTATCTGTAAATTATAGAGCGGTCTAGACCTGCTCTATCTGTAGATTATAGAGCGGTCTAGACCTGCTCTACCTGTAGATTATAGAGCGGTCTAGACCTGCTCTACCTGTAGATTATAGAGCTATTGTTGCCACGGTGATTTCTCTTTCTGTGTTGCTATGTTTTGTTTTGGCTGAACATGAATCTAGTAGGAAATGTCGTACTCACTTCTTTATTTTAAGTATTTCGGTGCGTACTGATGTTACTGAACATGCGTCCAGGCCTTCGTGCATGAAACATGTATTTAACCCTTGTGTTGTCGACCGTGCAACTTTTAGTTTTCTGGGTCAAAACTGAAACCTTTCTTCAACGTTTGGGTCTAACTCTTTGCTGCTTTTTCCCGGATGTTTTTGTCAAGTTTTCTTCTTCATCTTTTACGTTTTTGTGGGTTTTTCTCCACGTTTTTGAAGCTTTTTTTCGACATTTTAGTCACTTTGTTCAACGGTCTTTCATGGAAAAGTTTTTTGAATGCTATAAAATTGAATAAAACATCCACATTTTAAGAAAGTAGTGGGCGGATCATTTATTTTACTTGTTGTGTGGAACAATTTGTGTTATTGTTCTGAAGATGTGGTTGAAAGACACTTTTCAAAATGGGACAGATTTGACCCGAGGACAAGAGCAGGGGTAACTATTCTCAGGGAGGTCTCGGAGCAGAGTCAGCATGAAGGACACTCGGCTGCAGGACTACAGTAGATCAGAATGGGTCAAACTAGTAGAAGTGTCTCACAAATCAGGGTTTTAAAAGGTAACTGTCTCCCAGAAACAGATCAGCTGACCGCTGCAGGACCAGAAGACTATGAGAGACCCAGTTCCTCTGATGTTCATGGTCAATAACCCTCATTTATATAGAATTATACCTAATATTAGAGCTAAAAAAGCAGAAATTATGAATTATTGTGACTAATAGTTAAGATGAGAGGAATGAAAGAGCGTTGGAAGGATCCATTTTATGGTAATTTGGTTAAAAAGAAACTCAGATTTCAGATATAGACATTTATTAAAGGGACAGATTTGACCCATTTTCATAGTTTCTATATAACAGATTTGGTTTTCCTTCAACCAAACTGTCATAACACCGTGGACGGGTCCCTCCAACGCTAAAGGCTCAGCTCGCTGCTCTCATGAAGGACACTCGGCTGCAGGACTAGATCAGAATGGATCAAACTAGTAGAAGTGTCTCACAAATAAGGGTTTTGAAGGTCTCCCAGAAACAGATCAGCTGACCGCTGCAGGACCAGAAGACTCTGAGAGACCCAGTTCCTCTGATGCTCATTGGTCTCTTGTGTCTAGACCTCCGTGTGGGGACAGAGTAATTATGTAAAACACATGAAGGCTGGTGATCTGCTTTATCACATGACATGTGACCACCTCATGTTTCCTGTTCTCCACCTTTAACCCTCGTGTCGTCTTCCCGTTGAGCTGCAACTTTGTTTTTCTGGGTTGAAATTTGACAGTTTTTTGTCCTTTTTCTCAAAGTTTTTGTCAATTTTATTCCTATTTTTTGTCACTTTTTTGACGTTTTTTTAAGTTATGTTTTAGTCAATATTTTTAAACAATTTCTTTGTCGCTTTTTCCTATTTTTTTATGTTTTTTGGTCACTTTTTCAGCGTTTTTGTTGATTTTTTTTCCTGCTTTTTAGTATTTTTTTCAACATTTGTCACTTTTTTCTATGTTCTTTTTTGATATGGAAACTTTTTGTAAAGATTTGACCCGAGGACAACAGGAGGGTTAAACACGACTCGGCCTCTGACGTGGAAGATCACTGAGAGTGAAGCTGCACGTTTAAGGCTGAAGCAAAATAAAAGCCTCAGTAGACAAAATATTTCATTACAACTTGTGTTTGACAAATATGTCAAAATCTAATAAACTCCCATTTAAATATATATATTTTTTTTAAATCACGCCTGGAAATGTACATAATAATATTGTTGTCAAATCGTAAAGTACCAAGAGACTCCCACCCCTGGTATCTATGGATGATGATTAGTCTAAATGGAAATTAAGCTTAAGCCACCGTCTCAGCCAAAGACCAAAATGTGAATGGCCACTATTCACATGAAAGACAAACAAGTGGTCCAATCAAATGATCTCCCGTCTCTCTATTGGCCAATCAATTGACTATTGATTCCAGACTCCATTTAAATAATCAGTAATTTTATCATCATTAAACCCACTTCATTCAAAGTGGACAGAAACTAAATAAAACTACCAAAAGCCGTCTTGGTTCATCTTTCCACTGTTCCAACAATCATCACTCTGGTCTGGTTGGAATTAACTCTTAATTCACCCATTTACATGTAGAGATATGCTGCTCTATACACGCTAAAAGTAGTGATTATTTACATGGAGTCTGGTGGAGATATGCTGCTCTATACACGCTTAAAGTAGTGATTATTTACATGGAGTCTGGTGGAGATATGCTGCTCTATACAAAATCCTGTAGGGTAACATTACAGCTTGTTTCTCCCTGATGATGAACATCTGTCCTGTAGGGTAACATTACAGCTTGTTTCTACCTGACGCTGAACATCTGTCCTGTAGGGTAACATTACAGCTTGTTTCTACCTGATGATGAACATCTGTCCTGTAGGGTAACATTACAGCTTGTTTCTACCTGATGATGAACATCTGTCCTGTAGGGTAACATTACAGCTTGTTTCTACCTGATGATGAACATCTGTCCTGTAGGGTAACATTACAGCTTGTTTCTACCTGATGATGAACATCTGTCCTGTAGGGTAACATTACAGCTTGTTTCTCCCTGATGATGAACATCTGTCCTGTAGGGTAACATTACAGCTTGTTTCTACCTGATGATGAACATCTGTCCTGTAGGGTAACATTACAGCTTGTTTCTACCTGATGATGAACATCTGTCCTGTAGGGTAAAATTACAGCTTGTTTCTACCTGATGATGAACATCTGTCCTGTAGGGTAACATTACAGCTTGTTTCTACCTGATGATGAACATCTGTCCTGTAGGGTAACATTACAGCTTGTTTCTACCTGATGATGAACATCTGTCCTGTAGGGTAACATTACAGCTTGTTTCTACCTGATGAACATCTGTCCTGTAGGGTAACATTACAGCTTGTTTCTCCCTGATGATGAACATCTGTCCTGTAGGGTAACATTACAGCTTGTTTCTACCTGATGATGAACATCTGTCCTGTAGGGTAACATTACAGCTTGTTTCTACCTGATGATGAACATCTGTCCTGTAGGGTAACATTACAGCTTGTTTCTCCCTGATGCTGAACATCTGTCCTGTAGGGTAACATTACAGCTTGTTTCTACCTGATGATGAACATCTGTCCTATAGGGTAACATTACAGCTTGTTTCTCCCTGATGATGAACATCTGGTAGAAACAACAATTAGTTTCTGGGGTGGGGGGGGGGGCAGGGTTTGCATGTTTAAAACAAATGAAAAGCAAGAAAAAATCATTTCCACTAACTTAATGATCAATCTAGGAGAAGAATAAACAATTCCAGTTCATTAAATCAACTGGACCTCATCCCGTCTGCCTTCCTAGTTTCCATCCAGGGGGGGTCCGTCGTGGACGAGCGTCCCTGGAAGCAGGAAGCAGATGGCTGCTGAGCCCACAGTCATCTCACATCCTCGGTACTGGCGAGGGGTGGGAAGGTTGTCACGGATACTGGCTCAACGCTGTGTGATGTAGTATTTGTTTTTATTCCAAGGATCATCTAGGCGTCTAGACCAGCTGGTCTTCCTGGGTCCAAACCACATGTAATCACACAATATTAAAACCATTCATGACATGAACAGAAAATAATTACGACTATATCTGCTTATATAGCAAAATAACAAAAGAGAAGAGAAAAAAAGAATTTGACTACTAGTCCTGGGTCTTCCCCGAGGCCTCCTCCCAGCTGGACGTCCCTCCACCTAGCCCTGGGTCTTCCCGAGGCCTCCTCCCAGCTGGATGTCCCTCCACCTAGTCCTGGGTCTTCCCAAGGCCTCCTCCCAGCTGGACGTCCCTCCACCTAGTCCTGGGTCTTTCCCAAGGCCTCCTCCCAGCTGGACGTCCCTCCACCTAGTCCTGGGTCTTCCCCGAGGCCTCCTCCCAGCTGGACGTCCCTCCACCTAATCCTGGGTCTGCCCCGAGGCCTCCTCCGAGCTGGACGTCCCTCCACCTAGTCCTGGGTGTTCCCCGAGGCCTCCTCCCAGCTGGACATCCCTCCACCTAGTCCTGGTTCTTCCACAAGGTCTCCTCCCAGCTGGATGTCCCTCCACCTAGTCCTGGGTCTTCCCCGAGACCTCCTCCCATCTGGATGTCCCTCCACCTAGTCCTGGGTCTTCCCCGAGGCTTACCCGTCACTTCGGTCCCCTACAGGTTGCCTCATAGAAACTACATGTACCCGTCTCTTTGGTCCCCTACAGGTTGTCTCATAGGAACTACATCTACCCGTCCCTTCGGTCCCCTACAGGTTGTCTCAGGAACTACATTTACCCGTCCCTTTGGTTCCCCTAAAGGTTGTC
>JABXJD010001187.1:0-105683 GCA_013375575.1 Percina caprodes
CAAACTGCAAGTCATGTTGCCCGTCAGGTCAGCGCTAGTTGGTGGTTCAGTTACCCCAGAATAGGTGAATACTGTAGGTGGTGTGCACTGGGTAGAGCCTGAGCTGCCGGTAGTGGTGCACTCTCAATACGCCAGCCTTTTTTTGCCCATTGCTATGTTCTAAATGTAAGAGATAGCCACGCTCCCTGATTTGCATATAATAATTGGAAATATATATAAAAATAAATAAATATGGCATTAGGAAATAAAAGTCCACGGAAATGAATACATGTGGATTTATGAAATATGTTTCTCTTGAAATAAATAACCATGGACTTATGAAACAAAAGTACCATGAAATAATTCAAAGTAAAACTAATTGATTCATTTTTACATGAATATTACATTTCTTTAATTATTCATGAATTTACTGCCTCATTTATTTATTTCATGATGTATTTCAAAAGCATATTTATTTATTTATTCATGTAGTTTTTGTTTGTTTGTAGTCTTGTGTATTTTTAGTTTTATACAGTACATTTAAGTGCATTTGGTTCAAATAGTTCTGTAATATAATATATTTTATATAATGTGTTTGCTTGTTGTTTACTTTATTGGGCAATAAAGACAGATGTTTGTTAACAAAGAAAGTGTTTCTGAATATCAATGACATTCAAAATGGATATACAACACACGCATTTGCAGTGTGTATAAAAATATTTATTGAAAACAGACCTACGTGGTACACAGATAAGAGCATCTGGACCACCACCACCAAAGTGAACAAAAAACTATAAAATATATACATACATATGACATTGTTGTCAAAACCCACACAATTGCAACAGTCCCACGCCAGTTTGTGGAATGGTCACATTATTTTGATTATGTATTAATTTGTGTACATTTCACGAAGTGCAATGACACTTGTCTCCTCTGAACCCCTTTAGTTTCAGACCCTCCCACCAGCCTTTGGGCCACGCCTCCTCATTGACAAATCCATTGCAAATTGAAATGAGTCAAACAGGAATTTCCAAATTTAGAGTTTAAGCATTTATGTTTTCCTTTTTCTTTTTTAAATTTAATTATGGCATGATTTTTTCCTAGGATCATAGTAAAATCATAATATTTTTAATTTGATCTTGGTTTATTTTCTCTTTGGACTTTCAATTTGAATTAGGAATAAATATTTCTTCCATGCAACTGTATACAATTTCAATTTAAAACTCCCTTTTAGGAAGAAACCTCGGACAGACCCAGGCTCTTGGTAGGCGGTGTCTGACGGGCTTGTTGGGGTTGAAATGAATAGTGGCAATAACAGTCACAGTAAAAGATAATGGAACAGTGACTAAAGAAATAGTAGTTTGTTGTAGTTCATACCATAGCAGGGCACTGTGCGGCATTACAAAGAACAGCAGAGTGTAGCAGGGTGTAGCAGGACCACGACAACAGCTGCAACCATGATTTTGGAACCTCCCTGATCCAAGGAAAGATGGCATTTCTGGGACATGGATGCACACAAAGGGAAAAATAAAGGAGAGAAGAGCTCAGTGTGTCAAAGGAAGTCCCCGGCAGTCTAAAACCATTACAGCATAACTACGAGAGACAGGATAAAGAGTTTTATTATATTATCGATTGTATGATAAATTAATCTGCCGATTATGAAGAGAAGCAGAGAAAAGACGGTGTGCCGTGTCTGCGGCTATACACCCTCCTGCCCTGAATACCCATCACTCCCTAACTATATGCTTTATCAAAGAGGAGAGTTTTAAGTTTACTCTTAAATGTGGTGACGGTGTCTGCCTCCTGAACCCAGACCAGAAGCTGATTCCACAGTAGAGGAGCCTGATAGCTGAAGGCTCTGGCTCCCATTCTACTTTTAGAGACTCTAGGAACCACAAGTAACTCTGAATTCTGGGAGCGTAGTGCTCTAGTGGGACAATAAGGCACTAAGAGCGCTTGAAGATAAGATGGTGCTTGACCATTTAGAGCTTTGTAGGTCAGGAGAAGGATTTTAAATTCAATCCTGGATTTTACAGGAAGCCAATGCAGAGAAGCTAATACAGGAGAAATATGATTTCTTTTCTTAATTCTTGTCAGAACACGCACTGCAGCATTCTGGATCAGCTGGAGAATCTTAAGGGACTTATTTGAGCATCCTGCATGGACAAGGATGTTCCTAATTTTTGCAATGTTACGAAGATGAAAAAACTCTTTTCTTGAGATTTGTTTTAGATGGGCGTTAAAGGATATATCCTGATCATAAATAACTCCTAGATTTCTTACAGTAGTGCTGGAGGCCAGGGCAATACCATCCAGAGTAGCTATATCCCTAGATAATGAAGTTTGGAGGTGGTTAAGTCCCAGCACAATAACTTCAGTTTTGTCTAAGTTTAGCATCAGAAAATTGTAGGTCATCTATGATTTTATATCATTCATGCATGCTTGAAGTTTAACTGACTGGTTTCGTCTGGCTTGATTGATAGATAGAAAGTTAATTGAGTGTATCCTAATAATATTGCCTAGACAAAGCATATATTAGGAGAATAGAATTGGTCCAAGCACTGAGCCTTGTGGAACGTCATGGCTAACTTTAGCGTACTTGGATGACTTAAACCAACTTAGTGTGATTCCTGTAATGCCAGCTAAATGTTCCAGTCTCTGTAACAGAATGATATGGTCTATGGTGTCGAATGCAGCACTAAGATCTAGTAAAACAAGGACAGAGACAAGTCCTTTGTCTGCAGCAGTTAGAAAGATAATTAGTAATTTTCACCAGTGCCGTCTCTGTGCTATGATGCTTTCTAAATCCTGACTGAAAGTCCTAAAATATACTACTGCTATGTAAAAAAATCACATTGCTATGTAAAAGACTCACATAACTGATTAGCGACTACCTTCTCAAGAATCTTTGAGAAAGGCAAGGTTAGATATTGGTCTATAGTTTGCCTCAGGGTCGAGGGAGGGTTTTTTGAGGAGAGGTTTTATCACAGCTACTTTAAATGACCGCGGTGCATAATCTGTTAATAAAGATCATGTCTAGTAATTGATTGTTAACCACGGATAACACTTCTTTAAGTAGCCTCGTTGGAATGATGTCTAAGTGACAGGTAAATGGCTTAGCTGAAGAGACCTTTAACATTAATTGTTGAAGGTCTATAGGACAGAAGCAGTCTAAGTATACGTCAGGTCTTGTCGTTCTTTCTAGTGCTACTGCGTTTAAAGGTGAACCGTTAGAGATAAAATTCATCGCCCTCAATTTCTAATTGTTATAGTTTTTTCATTAAAGAAGCTGATAAAGTCGTCACTACTCAGAGCTATAGGAATAGATGGCTCAATAGAGCTGTGACTATCTGTCAGCCTGGCTACAGTGCTGAAAAGAATGATGAGTAATAGTCTGGTCTGGTATTTCTGACGGCCTTCCTGTACGTTTTCAGACTGCCTTGCCAGTCTAAAGTGGATTCTCCAGTTTGGTGGAACACCATTTACTTTTAAGTTTTTTTTTACTTTTTAGTTTGGGAGTAATACTAAGATGCAAGATTTATTTGCTTCATCATCTTCTTTTTGAGAGGAGCAACAGAGTCTAAAGTCGTCTCTAGGCAGGTCCTAACACCATCTACAAATTTATCAATTTGGGTGGAACTAAAGTTAACATAAAGGTCCTCTGTTATATTAAGGAATGGAATTAAATTAAATGCTGTTGGAATATCTTCCTTAAACTAGATAGTCATCTAGTGTAGCAGCTTTTATTTACTTTGGTATAGTTGGGTAATAAGAATTCAAATGTTTTTAGAGAATGGTCTGATAATATGTCAGCACAAGGTTGAGGGTGTGGTTAAAACAGTAAGTGGCCTTATGCACACCAGTTGAATCTAGTAGTGAGTTGAAAGCAATACTAAGGCTATCGTTGTCAACAAAGAATAAAACAAAGTAATTGATAGGTTGATGTTTATGCATGTAAACGTTAAAATGTAGTCAACCATTCATAGGGCGCTTTCAGGGCAGAGTCAGCATGAAGTGGACACTAGGTTGCAAGAATTGATCAAAATGTGTAAATGTGTAGTGTCTCACTAATGAGGAGTCATTTCAAAGGTAACACTGTCTCATAGAAATAGATTTTCTGACTGCTGCAGGACAAGAAGACTATATAAAATGCAGTTATTCTGATGGTCATTGGTCACTCTTGCATTGACATCCGTGCGTGTACAGAGTCGGCTCACTGTGTCATGAAAGTTTGTTCACTGTTTGAATAAAGCTGCAAATGATCAGAAATCCTTGTCATCTTTGAAGTCTTCATCATCATCTCCTGATCTCAACCAGATATCAGTAATTAACTGTATCTAAGCCTAAAAGGAATTGATGTGGAGTGAAAATAAAAAAATGTGTTTTAAAACAAAATCATGGTTTGAAAGAGGGAAAGTTTTAAACAGCCAGTGGCATGATTTTTTACCAGGTCACATCTCAAGTGATTGACAATGTTTTATAAACCCATTGAGGTGGTGTGCTATTTACACATGTCCAAAGATGCCCTCTCTAAGGAAAAAAAACACTACGGTATATATATACTATATAATTTTCTTTTGTCAAAGTCTTCAGTAATATGCCATCAACTTTGCCCACAAAGTGACATGTCACTGATATGTGTGTTTGCTGAATCCCCCACAGTTTATCCACACACTTTAGAGCTATTAACAGAAGTTTAATAAGCCTGAACGAATCTCCCAATGACCTCTTACCCCAGCTGTCACAGCATGCCACATTCTGATTGGCTGTTGTACATGTTAAGTAATAGTTGGGTAGTTAGGGCAAATGGGGGAAAAAAATGATCACACAAAGTTAGTAATGTAATGTCTGCCCCAACAAAGGGGGTGGTGAAAATGTCCTAATATAATGGACTATATGAGACCATTTACCACACAGTCTGCGCAAAAAAATGTGACTTGAATTTGTTGTGTGGACAGAATGAATGCTCATATTGCTTCATGTCTGTTGGACGTGTAATCAGGCAATTGTTTTCTAACACATTGGCCACAATGACTTTCTGCAGTGATAATATGTTGTAAAGCTTGTTGAAATGACCTAAAGCAGCCAAATAAATGTATTTAACGCAGGTTTAAGAAATAGGTTTGGAAAAAAAACAGGACACACTCTGAATTCATTATTTTATTAGATTATTTTCATGTAAAAACATGTGTGTGTGTGTGTGTGTGTGTGTGTGTGTGTGTATTTGAAATTGATATGAAGCTGGTCACATTGATGTACTACAATACTGAAATCAAAGCCCCACAAGCTGCATGGCTATATAGCTGTTCATTCCTAAGATGAACAAAGGGAAGAAGGCTGATGAGGAAATTCAATTTTGACTCAAGAGGGGAACACGTTCATGACAAGTGTACTAATGAGGAGTGTGATCGATACTCCTGTAACGAGCAAGCTACATGAGTACAATAATCCTGATGTTTAAACCCTCTGATTTGCTGCTGACATTCAAAGCAGAAAATTAACATAATTGACTATGCATTTTGCAAACTCAGTTTGCAAACTACGTTTTCCAAAAACATTGGAAGAGTAACGAAGACATCTCTGTGAGAAACATTTATTCTCTGATTAATGGTCTGTACCCAGTGGCCTCATATATCTGTATGCATGACCTTACTACTAGAGGAATTAATTAATAGAGCCGCAGGTTCTCCCATATATCAGATGCGTACTCTAAATGAATATGGTGACTATTATATTTCAGTTTAAACCTTAAACCCTCTTTCCCAGAATAATAAGCAATACCCTAATATCCATGTGTTAATGTAGACAGTGTTGTTTTATAATATCTGCAAGCTGGGGACATCTGTTCATCAATAAAACTCAAATTGGTAATATTAATTATGTTTTCATGGTTATAAAAAAGGAACACATTTCCTAAGGATGTGTGAGCAAGAGCTAAAATACCACAAATCAGCAACTTTGTTTAAACCTCACAAATTTTAATTTGCTTTTGTAAAGTGTCACTGAGGTCACCAGAATGTAAATGCAACTCTAAAGCAAGGTTTGTTGTATTAACAGTCTCCCTACTTCATGTTAATTCATACAAATGTTTCGTCTTAATTTCAATTATCTTTTTTGCATTTTATACTTTTTTAAGGTTTTAACTTTAAAACTGAATACAAGACGAATTGCTTGTTAATAAGAGCATTCCTGCACTCGGACTCTGCTGCTATCGATAGGTCAACTCAAGCTGACAGTGTAATTATTGGGTCATCATCTCTTATCAGGATAGCCATCCATCAAGGACCACATGGCTACATGTGTGTGTATCCTCCTCCTTTAGATCAAACCATTCTCATGGCTGCAGAGCTGATTAGCCTCATATGCCCTAACTGCTGAAGCATGTGAATCATTTGACCAGTCTTATATAAAGTAATTGAAAGCAATACTTGAGTAAAAGTACAAGTATCGGGGTTTGTACGGGTGCTTGAAATCCTTGGAAATGCTTGAATTTTTATGTTTTGTTTTCAAGATTTCAAAAATGCTTGAATTTTGAATACAATGATTGAAAATGCTTGAATTTGTATTTGATTTTTGCCATCTCCGGAGCGAGCTGTCACAGACCATGGTAAAGTTGGTTTTATATTGGAAGGTCAAACTGAATTAGTATACCAAAGTGCACCACAATCCAGTAAACAGTAGCAGAACATTTCAGTAAAAAAAACAAAAATGTTGTAGATGAAATATCAGCAGACCACCAACATCAGTAGGATTCATCTTCTGGGAACCATAAATGTTTATACAAAATCCCATGGCAATCCATATAATAGTTGTGGAGATATTTCATCCTAAAGACCATATAATAGTTGTTGAGATATTTCATCCTAAAGACCAGAGTGCTAGATAGACTGACCGAACAACACTGTCACCCAAAGAGCCATTGTGTTAGCTTCGCTGAAAAACATAATAGGAAGGCTTTGTGTTTCATTTTCACTGCATGGTGCACTTTTAAGTCAATATGATGGGGGTTTGGGAAGATTACATAGTTATGTGTTCTGTACTTTGACTCATGCTGTGTCATCAGCCATATCAGGAGAACATACTGTTATCAGTCAAGTTAAACCCAGCCGGTGTACTGTCTAACAGGAGCAGCAGGATGTATTCTGTTTATCCTGGCTGTTTCCTCTTTGCTCAGCCCAGACACATGAAACAGGATGGCATATTGCAATGCCAGAGCCTGGATGCACGCCTACCTGTTTCTCTCTATAGTGCCTTGTGTCTCTTTTCCATGGCCGCAAACAGAACAAGTGCCTGTGCTCTGATCTGTCATCTATGACACCCAGTCCTTACACGTCACACATGCCCCTTTTAGAAACAGGCCCGTGGCAACACACAGGCAAGCATATAGATTCTGCAATTCAGTTCAGCTGCATGACATAGCCTCACAATTGCTATTCGGCAACAGTTTCATTTGTGAATGTGTAAAAATGTATCTTATATATACTCTATATATTACAATTTGATTGTTTATAAAGAGGACTTTACTGCAGTTACACACACATACTACAAATGTGTTTTTGAAGACTGAATCTAATATGGATATTAGGGCTTCAGGCCATAATGTAGGAAAATCTAATTATATTGTTAAATTGATCAATTAATAATAATAAGAATAACATTTAAATACAGTTTGCATTGTGTTTAATCAAAATGCATGTGGGTTTTTTCTAAGAGAGTTTGGATTTATGATCTATTTATATATCATATTTTTAAAACCC
Organism: Percina caprodes; assembly: GCA_013375575.1. NCBI lineage: Eukaryota > Metazoa > Chordata > Actinopteri > Perciformes > Percidae > Percina > Percina caprodes. Next base: position 7,740 of record JABXJD010001187.1, read on the forward strand.
TATCTATAGTCCTGTCTGTGGTTGGTTGATGCAATAATTAACTGTGACTTTTGTTTTATTTATGTTTCATTTCTGCTTCAGCAAAAGAGGAAACGTGCTGAACGAGCAAAATTGATTGGATAGTCAAAGCTGAATGTACTTCTACTTAGAAAATACTAATACTAAGAAATACCACATGCTTCACAAAGTTAATTTAAAAAAATAACAGCCATTTTTTTAAAAAACCCTCGTCCTTGAATAAAGATTCATCTCTCATGAATTCAAGATGAATTCATATTTATCATCATTAGATTAGTTTTATTATTATTTCTGTTATGAATAGAATCATAAATACCAAAAATGAAGGTCAAGTATCCTAAGTATTTTTTATTCTCTTTAGATGCAGTGCACGCAATGGAACTTGCTCACCCACAAATGCATATTGGTTCACAGCTTTGTCCTTGCTAATGATGATCAATACAAAGAACAACAGCTAAAGTTTGTCTTTACTTCTTTTTTTTGATAAATGTTTTTATTTAAAGAGCCAAATAAAAGTGCAAAACATTGGTCCAGATGACAACGTACAGAAAAGTACACTACACACACAACGAAAAAAAGCACAGTGCACCTTTTCCACAATCCTTCCTCGTGATCAAATGTTTCACTCTAAAACAAAGAGAGGAAATACGGGAAGGAGGGAAACAAGAGCAAGAACAATGCCTGCAGCTAACAAACAAGACACACACAAACAAACAAACAAACAAGGCATTGACAGGGAGACCAGCACAAGACAAAAGGGACCAAACACACACACAGACAGAAGTGAGAAGGTCGTAGCACAAATGTACAGCATGGACTTCAAGGATCCAGCAATGCTGAGCCAAGTGTCCAAAGTCCTTCCCGGGGCTCCACCTGTTCGAGCTGTGGAGAGCTCCATATACACAACATCCAGAAAAGAAAGGGTCCAAGTATGAATAGACAGGTCATGAGGTGGTTTCCAACGGGTTGGAATGTTTCTCTTAGTCCTGCAAAAACAGCACGTTTTTGAGTTTTAGAGAGCTTGCATAAAGGACTGTTAATTACCTTAATGTGATGCATTTTCACAGGGGTGAGATATTTCCTATGGATGTAATTTGCTGATGGTCTGGATACTTCTGGAATGTTAGACCATGCATCATGCAAGTCAAGATCGACACTCAGTCCTGGGCAATCTCGTACCTCTCAAGAGGAAGGCCAGAGCGGCCAGATATCACTAAGAACTGATAAAGCCTAGATACCATACCACAGGTTTTTGGATGCAGTAAATAACTTCCGGATAGGATGGATCCCTCTCCCATAATTGGAAAAAAAGAGGAACGTGGTAGATTGAATGCATTTTGTGAGTCAGAAAAGGGTAACAAGCAAACCTCGCTAAAATGTCTTTTAGACAATGAACTATATGTTCCCTATGTTCCCACTGTACAGGAGTGCTGTATTGTTGAATAATGGAGAAAAAGTGTTCCAGTTACTGTGGTATCCTCTCTGTAATATTGAGTAACAAGAATGCTTATCTGTAAGCTATATCATTTACTTCTGTAGGAAGAATAATGGTTAATTTGCCTTATCCTGTACCTGAAGTTAGCTGCTAATAAGGGATGTTCCAGAAGGAGGCGAAACAGTGCCACTGTCGCACTGTTGCTTGCTCTGGAAGGAACTACTAGAACTGTTGGGTCCTTGTAAATTATGGAGTGTGGTCTAGACCTGCTCTATCTGTAAAGTGTCTCGAGATAACTCTTGTTATGAATTGATACTATAAATAAAATTGAATTGAAAATTGAATTGAATTATTACATTGAGTTCTGAATAAGAGTATGTTGTGCAGACAGGATATTGTCTCGGGTGGTATAAAAAAGACAGAGGAAGTTGTTGCTAGCTAGAGACATGTGAAAGTAGCTTCGTAACTTGTAAAGATGTCATGCTTGTCCGTTTGTATTAAACATTCAAAGGATTAGGGACGGACATTAAGTTCTTCCTTAGAAGATATAACATCTTTTTGGCGACGAGGATAATTTTGTTTGGCTTGGATTGAGTGGCATTGGACGTCGAAGCAGCAGGTTGCCATGTACGTTTCTTCAGCCGGAAAGGGGAGAGAGTGAATTAAAAGTGACAAGATGGCTACTATTTGCACGCTAGCAGCGTTTGATGCAAGAAACCAGACTTGGGAAGAGTATTGTGAAATACTGGAGCAGTTTTTTGAGGCAAATCTGATTGACAGAGATTGGCAGAGAGCCATATTCATAAGCGTCGTGGGAGCATCGTCATACAGCTTGATGCGAAACCTCCTCAGCCCAGGAAAGCCGAAAGATAAAACTTATCAAGAACTGGTAAGCCTGTTGAAAGATCACTTTTAATCCTAAACCGAGTGAAATCGTGCAGAGATACAAGTTTGATTCCCGTAATCGCAAGCATAATGAATCCGATGGAGTGGAAAGGAGTATGTGGCAGAGCTACGTCGGCTAGCGCAGGATTGCAAATACGGTGACACATTACAGCAGATGTTAAGAGACCGCATCGTATGTGGAATAAATGATGACGTCAAAGACGTCTTCTAGCAGAAACAGATTTAACATTTGACAGAGCATTGTCAATTGCTATATAATAGCAAATAAGAATGCCCAGGATCTGCAAAACCCAGGTGCAACAGTGAAGCACTTCAATGTCAACAACGGCCCACAGGACGTGGGTACATTTAGAGTAGCAACAAGAGAGTGTTACCGTTGCAAGGGACCTAAGCATGTTGCAACAGACTGTAAGTACAAAGAAATGAAATGTCATGCTTGTGGAAAGATAGAATCAGAATCAGAATCAGCTTTATTGGCCAGGTATGAAGACACATACGAGGAATTTTTCTGTGTAGCATAGTTGCTCACAATGTGCTTATATACACACTAATATATACATACTCTAAACAGAAACATAAACAATATAGAGGCATGAGTGCAATAAGGAGTTCAATAAAAATTATTTAAATGTGGAATATAGTGCAAAGGATGCTGGGATAAATAGTATTATGTTATCATATTACAAAATGAACAGTATGAACATTATGAACAGTTCTGAAATAGGAAATGAGAATGATGAATAAATAACAAATAAGTGAGATATGAGAATGGGAATGATGATTAAATAATAAATAATTAGTGAGATATGAGAATGATGAATAATACTAAATAAGTGGAATAATAGTGGAACCAGTAAACAGGTGCTGTAGAGACAGTGTTACTGGGTTATTGACCAGAAGTGAACCTGACACTGTGGGTCAGTAGCCAGCTGTTCATCAGAGAGATGGCTTGTGGGTAGAAACTGTTCCTGAGTCTGTTGGTTTTGGCGTACAGTGCTCTGTAGCGCCTACCAGAGGGGAGAAGCTGGAACAGGTTGTGTCCGGGGTGAGATGGGTCTGCAGTGATGGTTCCTGCCCGTTTCCTGACCCTGGAAGAGTATAAGTCATGAACGGAGGTTGGCACCAATGATCTTTTCTGCAGTCCTAACTATCCGTTGTAGTCTGCTCCTGTCCTTTTTGGTGGCAGACCCAAACCAGACAGTGATGGAAGAGCAGAGGACAGACTGGACGGATCTGGACTGGGAGCTCCTCCTGAAGTCCACGATCATCTCCACAGTTTTGAGCGTGTTAAGCTCAAGGTTGTTCTGTCTGCACCAGAGAGCCAGCTGATCCACCTCCCGTCTGTAGGCCGACTCATCACCGTCCCGGATAAGGCCGATGACCGTTGTGTCGTCAGCAAACTTCAGGAGTCTCCTGAGCTGCAGTCGTTGGTATAGAGGGAGAAGAGCAGTGGGGAGAGCACACACCCTGGGGGCACCAGTGCTGATAGTCCGTATGCTGGATGTCATGTTCCCCAGCCTCACCCGCTAACTCCTGTCAGTCAGGAAGTTTGTGATCCACTGACAGGTGTGAGCTGGGAGAGTTTGGTGCTGAGGATGTCCGGGATGATGGTGTTGAATGCCGAGCTGAAGTCCACAAACAGGATCCTTGCCTAAGCCCCTGGAGAGTTGAGGTGTTGCAGGATGTAATGCAGTCCCAAGTTGACTGCATCATCTACAGACCTGTTAGCCCTGTAGACAAACTGCAGGGGGTCCAGCAAGGGGACTATGATGTCCTTCAGGTGGGCCAACACCAGTCTTTCAAAGGACTTCATGATTACAGATGTCAGGGCGACAGGCCTCTAGTCATTTAATCCGGAGATGGAGGGTTTTTTGGGGACTGGGATGATTGTGGAGCGTTTGAAGCAGGAGGGAACTTCAGATAGCTCCAGAGATCTGTTGAAGATCTGAGTGAAGATGGGGGCCAGCTGGTCTGCACAGATTTTCAGGCAGGATGGTGACACACCGTCTCTTCTGCCTCTGGAAGAGCTGGCGCACATCCACTTCACAGATTGTAAGTGCAGATGAGGGGTCAGAGGGGGGGAGGTGACTGACTGAAGTATGAGTTGGTGAGTTGGTGTGGGGGAGGGGTGTGACTGTGGGCTTTTCAAACCTACAGTAAAAGTTATTCAGCTTGTTAGCCAGTCGTTGAGGACCAGCAGTGTTGGGGGATGGTCTCCTGTAGTTAGTGAGTGTCTGCAGGCCTCTCCACACTGACCGAGGATCGTTGTTTTTAAAGCTGTTTTCCAGCTTATTAGCATAGCTCTTCTTAGCTGCTTTGATCTCTTTGGTCAGTGTGTTCCTGGCCTGGTTATACAGGACTCTGTCCCCACTTCTGAAGGCCTCCTCTTTTGACTGACGAAGCTGCCTGAGTCTTGCTGTGAACCAGGGTTTTTGGTTGTTGTATGTGCAGAAGGTTTTAGTCGGCACACACATGTCCTCACAAAAGCTGATGTAAGATGTCACAGTGTCTGTCAGTCCGTCCAGATCCGTGGCTGCAGCCTCAAAAACACTCCAATCAGTACAGTCAAAGCAGGCCTGTTCAGCTTTGGATCGTTTGTCCATCTTTTCACCCTCTTTACAACAGGTTTAACAGATTTTAGTTTCTGCCTCTATGTTGGGACAAGATGAACCAGACAGTGATCAGAGAGTCCCAAGGCTGCATGTGGGACAGAGCGATAGGCTTCCTTTAATGTAGTATAGCAATGGTCCAGTATGTTAGTGTCCCTGGTCCCTGCTGTCTATACTTTGGAAGTTCATGGCTGAGGTTTGCTCTGTTAAAGTCCCCAAGGACAATGAGCAGGGAGTCATGATGTTTTTTCTCCACGTTAGTTATCTGGTCGGCCAGGTGTAGTAACGCCTCACTAACACAAGCCTGAGGTGGGATGTAGACGGCAACCAGAATGAATGAGGAAAACTCCCGCGGTGAATAAAGGGGTTTGCAGTTTATAAATAGTGACTCTAAGTGGGGGCTGCATGATTTTTCCAGCACTGTGACATCTGTACACCTACCTTCGTTTATGTAGAGACAGAGTCCACCTCCCTTTGTTTTCCCCGTGAGCTCCAGTACGCGATCCGCCCGGTAAAGATTGAATCCCGGGAGAAGAAGTGCGCTGTCCGGGATGCGCGGAGTGAGCCAGGATTCGGTAAAACAGGGGGCGGCAGATCTGCAGAAGTCCGAGAAAGTTCCAGGTTCGGAAAATAGCGGTGGAATAATATAAGGAGTTGAAAGTCCAATATTTAGGAGCTCATCTCTGGTAAATGTTACCAGAGAGTGTTGGCAGAAAACAGAGAAAATAAACAAAAACAAAAGCACAATGGAGCGCCATCTTTAATTTCTTTAGGGCATATTGCTAGAGCTTGCCGCAGCAAAAATGCACAGAATCAGGTTAAGAAGAAACCTGCGTATTCAAAGAAAGGAAAGAGTTACCCTGCTCACAAAGTGCAAGAAAGTCAGGGTGGAAGTAAAAGGGATAACTCAAACAACGACACATTAATTGCATAAAGTTCAGCTTAGGACGCATGAGTGAAGTACACCTGAGAAAAGTCGACCCTTACATGGTGGAGATAAAACTGAATGGGGAAGGTGTTCATTTTGAAATTGACACGGGCTGTAGTCTCACAGTTATGAATGAACATGCATTCCAGGAGCTGGGGAAGGATACAAAAATCTCTTGTTTGAGGCCAATTAAAATCCAGTTGGAGACTTACACAGGCGATCCTGTTAATGTGATAGGTGCAGCTCTTGTGGGGTTAAATACAAGATGCAAAGACGAAAACTGCCCCTCATTGTGGTTAATGTCACGCACATTGTCCCCTGCTGAAAAGAAATACTCACAGCTGGACAAGGAAAGCTTGGCGATGATGTTTGGTATTCAGAAGTTTCACAAATACCTTTATGGAAGAGCCTTTATTTTCTACACTGATCATAAGCCGTTGATCTCTCTCTTTAACGAGAAAAAGCCCATTCCACAAATGGGTTCCACGAGAGTGCAAAGATGGGCTGTGCATCTCAGTGCCTATGAGTACAGAATTGTGTACAAACCAGGAAAAAACAACGGCAATGCTGACACGTTGAGCAGACTGCCTATGTCAGAAACAGTGCATGACAATGTGGTAAAAAAGCAAGTCTTGATGATGGCTCTGCTGGATGATAAGCTAGTGGACACAAACCAGATAAAGCGCTGGACAGCTAAGGATGTGATTTTGTCCCAAATCCATGAATATGTCCTGAAAGGTTGGCGTACAAAGACAGATGCTCACCTCAAGCCATATCACCAAATTAGATTGGAATTGAGTGTAAAAGACGGCTGTGTTCTCTGGGGAGCCAGAGTAATCATTCCTACAAACGGCAGAGACAGGATACTGCAGCTACTTCACCAGGCACACTCCGGCATGTCAAGAATGAAAGGTCTTGCTAGATCAGGATGTGGAAAATGAAGTGCAGTTGTGTGGAGATTGTCAAAAACACCAAAAGGCTCCTCCCACTGCACCATTACACCCATGGGTGTGGCCAGAATCCCAATGGTCAAGAATTCACGTGGACTATGCGGGGCCTTTTCTAGGAGAAATGTTCTTGCTTATTGTGGATGCTCACTCAAAGTGAATGGACATCTAACCGATGAAGTCATCCACATCCCAGGCTACCATAGAGAAACTGCGACAGAGTTTCAGTGTGTTTGGTTTACCAAAAATGTTGGTATCAGACAATGATGCCTGTTTCACTAGCTCAGAGTTTGAGTCCTTTATGGTGCAGAATGGCATCCGTTATGTGAGGTTAGCGCCATTTCACCCATCCTCCAATGGTTTGGCAGAGAGGGCTGTGCAGACCTTAAAGGGGGGGATGAAGAAGATGAAGGGTGTTACGTTGCAAACCAGGTTGTAAAGGTTTCTGTTCAGTTATTACATCACACCCCATGCAACAACAGTCTTGAGGAGTTTGTCAGGAACTATTCTTATGGGCCTAAATGGATCCCTGCTATCATCCAGAACTCATCAGGCCCAGTATCGTATACAGTGATCGTTGGAAGTGGTCAAACCATGAAGAGGCACGTGGACCAAGTGAGAGCTAGACTGGCTGACACTGTTCCCAGTATTGAGTCTGAGAATGAAGAGGAGACCGTGTTGGACACAAGTGGAGGTTTTGTGGGCCCCTTGCCTACAAGTTTGGATGACAGAGGAGAACCTCCTCATGTTGCGCTGCTAAATCTTCAGCTGGCTCCAGATACTCAGGTCCAACCGGACTTGCATGTTGCACCAGTGGTGCGACTCTCCGAGCGGGAGAAGCGCTTACCTGAGCACCTCAAAGACTTTGTTAGATAGAGTGAGATCTGTTCCAGGAATAGAGCAACAATGCGCTCTGCTCTCACTGGAAGGACAAACCTTCGTAGTTTAACAGAAAAAATTATTATATTAAAAATTATTAAATTACACATATATATATATATATATATATATATATATATATATATATAAAACTTCATGTTCCAAATATTTTATGTCATTTAAGAAGTTATACATTCACCTATAGGATTATTAGGCCTTCAGAACTGCCTTAAATCTACGTGGCATTGATTCAACAAGGTGCTGAAAGCATTCTTTAGAAATGTTGGCCCATATTGATAGGATAGCATCTTGCAGTTGATGGAGATTTGCGGGATGCACATCCAGGGCACAAAGCTCTCGTTCCACCACATCCCAAAGAGACTCTATTGGGTTGACATCTGGTGATTATGGGGGCCATTTTAGTACAGTGAACTTGTCATGTTCAAGAAACCAATTTGAAATGATTCAAGCTTTGTGACATGGTGCATTATCCTGCTGGATGTAGCCATCAGAGGATTGGTACATGGTAACCATAAAGGGATGGACATGGTCAGAAACAATGCTCAGGTAGGCCGTGGCATTTAAACCATGCCAAATTGGCACTAAGGGGCCTAAAGTGTGCCAATAAAACATCCCCCACACCATGTTTTTCCCTTTTCACACCATTCTTTGTAAACCCTAGAAATGGTTGTGCGTTGAAAATCCCAGTAACTGAGCAGATTGTGAAATACTCAGACCGGCCCATCTGGCACCAACAACCATGCCATGCTCCAAATTGCTTAAATCACCTTTCTTTCCCATTCTGACATTCAGTTTGGAGTTCAGGAGATGGTCTTGACCAGAACCACACCCCTAAATGCATTGAAGCAACTGCCATGTGATTGGTTGATTAGATAATTGCATTAATGAGAAATTGAACAGGTGTTCCTAATAATCCTTTAGGTGAGTGTATATTGTGCTTGGTGGCCGGTGTTTCCTTCTAGAGGTAATAGGGTGTTAACTTAACACGGGGGGAGATGTGGTATCCTCACTGTGATATTGAGTAACAAAAATGCTTATCTGTAAGCTATATCATTTACTTCTCTAGGAAGAATAATGGTTCATTTGCCTTATCCTGTATCTGAAGTTAGCTGCTAATAAGGGATGTTCCAGAAGGAGGCGCTATTACATTGAGTTCTGAATCAGAGTATGTTATGCAGACAGGATATTGTCTCGGGTGGTATAAAAAAGACCGAGGAAGTTGTTGCTAGCTAGAGACATGTGAAAGTAGCTTCGTAACTTGTAAAGATGGCATGCCTGTCCATTTGTATTAAATGTTCAAAGGATTAGGGATGTTGTGGACATTAAGTTCTTCCTTAGAAGATATAACAGTTACAAGCTATATGGCAGTATGTTTCAGACAATCTCTAAGTATTGATAAGATGAAAGATAATGGGGCCAAAGCCTAGCTCAATTTTATTATTTTATAGTATCAATTCATAACAAGAGTTATCTCAAGACACTTTACAGATAGAATAGGTCTAGAACACATTCTATAATTTACAAGGACCCAACAGTTCTAGTAGTTCCCTCCAGAGCAAGCAACAGTGCAGCAGTGACAAGGAAAAACTTCCTTTAGGCAGAAACCTCGGACAGACCCAGGCTCTTGGTAGGCGGTGTCTGACGACCGGTTGGGGTTAAAATGAAGAGTGGCAATAACAGTCACTAAAAATAGTTTGTAGTAGTTCATGGCATAGCAGGGAACTGTGCGGCATTACAAGGCACAGCTAGACGTAGCAAGGCACAGCAGAGCGTTGCAGGATGTAACATAGCATCGCAGAACGTGGACCATGGGCACCATAGCTGGCACTGTTTGTTAGAGACATTGACAAAAAGAATATCATGGATTGACCAACGTTTTGTCATAGCATTTTCTAGGGTACACCAACTAACAGACATATCTGGGTTGAACCAGGTAAGGAGGGGTCTTAACACAAAGGACTCTTTGCTTCTCTGTAAAGTAGACATCCTAAGTTGCAGCCGTTTTCCTTTCCAGATACATTTAGATACCGCTTATTATAATTTATGCCAATACGCAGAAGGAGGGGAAAGAGGTAGCAGAGATCTCACAAAATTGATCTTGGGTAAAACATACCATAATCGATTGGGGAATAGCTTGAACCAGAGGCTCTTTAGAGAGGATAAATAGTGTGCAAGACTCAAGTGGAAGCCTTGGCGTGAAGATCTAGAAACTGGAAACAAAGAGGAGGTGCATCCAGTTAAGACTCAGGCTGAGGGGTTAGAATACATATATACATACTTTAATCATACCAATGAAAGTGTTACCAAAGCCCATAATCTCTAACACTGACCATAGAAATGACCACTCCAGCCTATAAAATGCTTTCATTGCATCAAGAGAGAAGTGACATTAGGGTCTTACTGTGTTCTGCTGCATCAACAATGTGGAGAAGTTGTCTAACATTATCTGCTGCCAGTCTCATTTCTATGAATCCTGTTCAATAGTTCACTAATTTTGACATATGGGACTCCAAAACATGGGCTAGGAGTTTTGCAAATATTTGTAATTATTTTATTAAGTGCTTCACTTCTAAAAATAAACAGTCCTTTGCATGGAACAGGTTTTTAAAACAAAGTTGTTCATTTGTATTTTTTATACTTCCAGTAAAACGATAACAAAGCTCTCTTCTGTCTCTCACACTCAAGCTTGAGGTGATTTGTCATCCGGCTGATGTTGTATACATTACAACTTTAAAATCACCTTGCTATCACAATCTTACATTTACTTTTTCTCAGATTTCAAAATGTCAATCCATGCTGTTAATGTAGTTACAGTGCACTGTCAACTTCATAATTATAAAAATAATCAAGACTGCATGTTATGTTTCAGTGATTTCCCACCCATTAACTACAATTGGCAGCAACACTGCAGCAACCCAACAGTGAAGAAGTCCTTTGGCTGTCATTAAAAGGTTTATCCACAATCTTCATTTAGTATTTTCTCAGGCATGGCAGTCAATGCGAGAAGCTAGCCTGGGGAGCCTGCCTGCCACAAATCACCCATCAACACAGGCATGATTCTTCCCTCCCATTCAACCTATTTCAAACAAGTAAAACATGTGCATACAAATGATCACATCTTCAAAGCATGAAAGAACGCTCTCTAATAAGCCTTGACAGTTTCTCTCATTGCAATTCAGACAACATATTTACTCTGTCTGTTTAAAAGGAACCTAAATTCAGCTCGTAGCATTTCTTCTCTGTACAGTATGCAAAGGCTGGTTCAGCTGTGTAGGAGCTAGTCTGCTGGGAAATTGACTGGTGCGTATTTAGACATGGAAACAAAATGGCCATTTGGGCATCCATCTGCAAATATATTGTGTCTTATTTTCAAGTCAAGCTTCTGGTAACATTTGTATTTCAAAATCAAATACAACATACAGTAACTGCAACAAGGCTGTCGCATGTCACAGAGAAAACAGGCTTTCCTTAGACTTATGTTAGAGGACAAACTTCAGTCATCTATTGTTTTTTTATATTGTATAAAATATTCTTTCTTTTTACAGTATCTGCACAGGTTGCTATTGTGTAGTTAAGACAAGAGGAATATAGTCTCCATGGCAAATAAGCTAGGGTTAAGGTATGGTAAGGGTTAGGCAACAACGATACTTGATTGAGGTTTAGTAAAAGATTGTGGTTATGGTTTACAGGATTTCATGTTGATAAGGCAGCTTACTCTTACTGCACATATTAAGCAGACTATTATAATGATATACAACGGGCAGTGTGCAATTTTGTTGGCTAGTGGCAGTCTCTGCATGCAACATGAGCATGTCCATGCAAAGTGATGCAATATTCTGTGGCAATGTACATAATGTATGTGTGTACTGTATGTATGCACTATGTTGTGTAGAATTTAAACAGAATATATTGTTTATTTATCTAAGAAAGATCTAATCTTATAAAGGACAACATGAACTGCAGGTCTGTGTCTCCTGCAGGAAAATCAAATAAGCAGACTTTCATGGCTCATCATCCACCCCCACCTCACAAACCTTATTTACGCCTCACATCACAAGTCAAACAATAAGAAGCTCCCTCTCCTTCTGTCACATTGTACAATGGCAATTTGTCATCTAGAATGTGTTAAAATGTCTCTCTCTCACAACTCTTGTGTTAAATGATAATTCATCACAATCTTATATTTGTAATGTAATATTTACATTATAAATTGAAAAGTACAGCCTCAGTAATGTTTGTCTCTGTAAGGCTTGTCCCTGGATTATTCCCACAAATTGAGACCTGTTTGTGCATATACAATTCTGGTCAGGTATGGACACTTGCTACATACAGGGAATAACCAATCCCAACATGGGAATAAAGTCCTGTACTGCTTCTTTTGCATTGCGTGCATGCGTGCGTGAGTGCATGCGTGAGAGAGAACGAGATCTTTCTCTCCTGCGGTCGCAACACCTCTCTCCGTCACTTCTGACTGAGGTGCAGCAATGAGCCTATGGCCGCGTCATGTAGTGGGCCAGTGCCTTGTGAATGGGTAAATAAAAGGCAAATTTATCATCAAACGAGTTATTGTCGAGAATGCTTTGAACGGGTACGCCACCCGACAACTCTGAAAGCAGCAATGCTGGGAGCTAAGAGTTTTATGACTGCATGTTTATTTGTAGAAAAGTAATTTTACTGGGAACCAAGCAATTACGGGCACTGCACTAGTTTAATAAACTGAACCAAATTATAAATGCAACACCACTGCCCCCATTTTCATGAGCTGAACTCAAAGGTCTAAGACTTTTTCTATGTGCACACAAGGCTTATTTTTCTAAAATATTGTTCACAAATCTGTCTAAATGTGTGTTAGTAAGCACTTCTCCTTTGCCGAGATAATCCATCTACGTCACAGGTGTGGCATATCAAGTTGCTGATTAGCCAGCATGATTGCATAGGTGTGCACAATAAAAGGCCACTCTAAAATATGCCATTTTACTGTATTGGGGGGTCCGGTGGGGTCAGAATACCAGTCAGTATCTGGTCTTATGGTTAGTGTTAGGTTCATCTCTCGCTCCCTCTCTGTCTCTGTCTCTCTCTCTCTCTCTCTCTCTCTCTCTCTTTCTCTCCTCTCTCTCTCTCTCTCTCTCTCAAATGCTCACATTCACAGGCGTCTGGCACTTTGGAGATGCTCCATCCATCTTTGGTGAGGTGGATGGATTATCTTGACAAAGGAGACGTGCTCACTAATGGAGATTTAGACTTGGGAACCATATTTGAGAGAAAACAACCATTTGTGTACATAATAAAAGTCTTAGATCTTTGAGTTCAGCTCATGAAAAATGGGGGCAATGGGTGTTGCGTTTATAATTTTGTTCAGTATATAAAGCATCACAGGGTGGCAGGGTTGGTAAACATGTTTGTACTTACAGGACTTTTGGGTATGAAAATTATATTGAAGTTCTTTTCTTATTTGCTTTAATACTTGCCTCCCAGTGGCATGCCAAACCGCCTGATGCAGACAACTGGTGACTAGAAAAATGACACTATGCTGTTACTAAATGGTGATCTTCTGCTAACAAGTTTATCTAATAAAGAACATGGAAAAAGAACAAAAGAAGCCTGGAGAAAGAGTGTTTTTGTAATGATCCGTCAGTGGGAAGCTGTGGAAAATGACTTGGAGCACCTGTGGTTTTGAGGGCGCTGGAGGGCTAAATATTGAACATGTACTGTGCATTGTGTGGGCTAAACCAGGGGACATTTTCACTGCCTATATTTTTCCAACACTCATCATCCATGTAATGGCTCTGTGATTTACAAGAAAGCACAGCCGGAGCTCTGTGAATAGCTGGGCCATTTGTAATCCTTGCACCCCTTAGCTTGTCAGTCTAGGTATTTTTACAAGCCACTTTATGTGTGTTATATAAGCAGCTCCAAAGCATGACAATCATCACGGGTTGGGACAAAGGACAAAGGAAACAACACCACAGAGAGAGATTGTCATGCTTATCTTATTATTCAGCCTCATTTTCCCCGTCATCAAGCCTATATTCCCTTGTGCACAGAGAAATTGCTAAGGGAACCAATTGGCAGGCAGTTGTCAACCTCCAACTGAGGCAAGAGCCTGTCAATTCACCTGCTTTCTTTTTCTCTTTCTTACTCTTTCTTCTTCTGATGTTCTCCCTGGGGACTACTTATACTGAGGCTAGATGATGCCAACCCTTGATCATTTAATCCCCATTTTATTCATTCAACGGAGGGTAATTACGTATTCACTTTGTTCTGTTTTATTATTAGAAATCATTCTTGCTGTTGAAAAAGGTGAGTTTGTATGTATAGTATACAGATGCACAGGGTTTGAGCCAAAGCATGCATCGTGCTAAACAATGCCTCAAAACATAAAGTGTCCTTTCACTACAACCTCCCTGTGCCGAAATCCCTCAAGATGAATGCTGTTCTCATTTTGAGGTAAGCTAGCCCTGTGGCTCTTTGGGTGGCAATGTTGGTCAGTCCACCACTTTGGTCCAGACTGAAATATCTTAACTATTGAAAGGGTTGTATACATACTAATGGATTCCCTGAAGATGGATCTTAATTTCTTCTAGCGCCATTATAAGCTTCACCTTTCGGGGCTTTGGGTAAAATGGATCTACAAATATTGGATGGAACACACATGTAAATGTTCCCCCCAGGATGAATTTTAATTGGTAATCTCTTAACTTTTCATCTAGCACCATCATCTGATCAAAATTTTAATTACAATATTTTGGTTTATGACCAAAAACCTGCCAAACTAATGACATTCCCATCAACCTCTGCTAGACTTTTGTTTAGTCCTACTTAACAAATGTGAGATAACTACCCTGGGGTTACATGTTACAAGAACCCAAACCATTAATTCTAAATCAAATTCTAAATCAACAATTACAATAAAAAATATGACCTGAGACATGTGGGAGATAAAACTCCATCACCATCCTGAGGGCTGAGGAGCAGCTTGTCCTGTCTGTCTGTGCAATTATAGCAATAACTCAGCTGATACTGAGAGCTGTCAACAGGATCACCTTACATGACTATTTGATAGTTAGTCTCGCAATGCCAGAACCTTCTCCACAGTGTTGCGGAGGAGGGTTGGGCTAGTCCATACAGCAATCTGGAATGGGAGAATAACATGTTCTGGTTTATCAGCATATCTTTAAACCAATCACAATCGTCTTAGGCGGTGCTAAGCGCCAAGCAGAGCCCCGTTGACGCATCAAAATAGCCTCCGGAAGGAACTTTTGGTTTAACATGTGTAAGTTCAAAGTGGTTTTAGTAACAGAAACCTCAGACTAGACAGATAGTCTAGCTAGCTTTCAAAAGAGTGATATCCGGCAGAAGTTCTGGCGGAATTTCCAGCAAAACGAGAGAAGAAGTGGAACGATCTGATATTAAACGGGACTTACCAGCATTGTCATTGTAACCATAAGTAGATAACTCATAACAATTTCACAAGTATAATAAATGTAAACATTATAGTACATTTAAAAAAAAATATTTCAAAATTGAACTATGTTATATTATACTAATGGTCAAAGACACTCCTTAAAGTCAAATGTATGATGTCTTCAGGTATGAAGTGTGGAACTTCACCATAGACAATGAACTGGGAAAGATGGTACAGATGACACTGAGAACACCCAGGGGGATGTTTTGAACAGAGCTAGACACTACAAGAGAATAAAGCTTATTTGGGTATAAAAAAAGAAAATGTTCTATGTGGTTACAAAATCAGTCCCAGCTGGATTGTTTATGGAGCCACTCCAGACTTTATACTTGATGACATCACAAGTATGACACTAGAATGTAGCAAGTCATGTTCACAAATATTAATTGAACTTTCCTTGGCCATGAGAATAACATATTGGAATTATTATTATATTATAGTATATATTATTATACATGTATAATTGTATACATGCATGCATACAATTTTATAATTTCCTCTCATTTATTTAGCTTAATCAAAAACAAAACAAGATATATGTCTGACGTCGTCTAGTATGAATTATAATATAATTTTGAAGGGTCATTTCAGCATTTTTCCACCTGGACCCTATTTTACAATGCATTGGTGTCTTAGTGATTAATGTAATTCGTCTTGCATTGAGCAGGAAAGCTGTAACCAGCAGCCGCAAACCAGGCTTCAATGTAATCCTATAAGGCATATTTGCATAGCCAATTTCATATTATTATTCTAAATGTCTGACAACATTATAAAAAGGATCCGTAGAGGTAGAGCTTTTTGTGAAAGAATAAGATCCTTTTTGTTTAACCAAAAACAGCCCCAAAACTGCCATTGCCAAACTTACCAGAGTCTATTTAAATAATCAATACTTTTACCGTGTATAAAGCCAGCATACTGTATATGCACATGTAAATGGGTGTATTAACAGTTTATTTCCACCAAAACAGAGTAGTGATTGTTGGAACAGGGAAAGATGAACCACAACGGCTCTTGATAGTTGTATTTTGTGTTTTACGATGATGAAATTACTGTTTATAAAAATTAAACGAAAAGAATCTTACTCTTCACCAAAAATGTACACCTCTAGGGATCTTTACAATTATGTTGTTAGACACTTCGAATAATTCTGATCTGATCATGTCTGCACTTTTAGTGAACATACATTGAAAGTACTGTAGATAGCAGCTTGTTTGGCCTTCGTTCCCATCAGTCCACAATGAAAAATACCAAAGAGAGCATTTACAATAATTTATTTTTAGCACTCACAGCTTGTTACAGTGTTGTTTATTGTCCCTCTTGGATTAAGCATTGACCCTCTAGAAAATTACTACCGGCTCCCTACCAGACCATCCTGACTTAAACATTGGATGCAGAAGATGTAAATGTTCATGGGTAGAAGGCTGTTATACGAAACATCTTTAAGGCAGTGAGATATAGTTTGTAAAAGCTTATCTTTCTTTTTTCATTTTGCAAGAAGTTGAAGTCCCTTTTTATGCAGCAGAAAGAAGCTTTGCCATCCTCTGTGATGTAATGACCCTCAGTGTGTGCGGGAGTGCGTGCATGTACAAGGGCGTAACTTTGGGTTCAACATTTGGGGGTTGAGATCTCCACCCATTGCCATAGTGTGTGTGTGTGTGTGTGTGTGTGTGTGTGTGTGTGTGTGTGTGTGTGTGTGTGTGTGTGTGTGTATATACATATAATGTGGTCATTACAGTGGCCAAAACATGGAAATTTAGACATGTAAGGCCAGATAGAGCTGAGTCACATTCATTTTAAGAGCCATAGCAAAACAACATGTTCTACATATCCCAACATGTTCAGATAGCATAGCATAAATCATTAATTTTGCACCACATTTGTAATGTATTAAATCTGTTCCAGTATTAGTAAAATTGATACTTATCTTCAGCCATTTGATAGTCATACTGATAGTATTATTTAACTGTATTTAATTCCGTACTATTCTGTAAAAGAATATTGCCTCATTGTGGTTATTTTTCCGACTTTAATTCACAGGCCCTGAAAGCAACTCCTCTGATTCTGACTGAGTATTACAGCTAATGACAATAAAAGGCTAAAATATGGCTAAAATATGAACAAAAGACTATTAATATTGGATCTATGAATATGGATTTATTGGGCAAAATCCTCTGAAAGAAAAACGAGTTCCAGGAAAAGAAGTTTCTACACGTCCTGCGATGCCCTGCTACATCCTGCTACACTCTGCTGTGCCTTAATACTACTACAAACTACTATTACTACTATTTTTTTTCAGTCACTGTTCCATTATCTTTTACTGTGACTGTTATTGCCACTCTTCATTCTAACCCCAACCGGTCGTCAGACACCGCCTACCAAGAGTCTGGGTCTGTCCCAGGTTTCTGCCTAAAAGGAAGTTTTTTCTCGCCACTGTTGCACTGTTGCTTACTCTGGAGGGAACTACTAGAACTGTTGGGTCCTTGTTAATTATGTAGTCTAGTGTGGTCTACCTACTCTATCTATAAAGTGTCTCAAGATAACTCTTGTTATGAATTGATACTATAAATAAAATTTTATTGCATTGAGGTGCAGACTTTAGACCAGCGTTTTACACTTCTCTGCACACTGAATGCACTCAGGAGCGCTCACGAGTTGCCATGCTGTGTGCTTGAAAAACAGGAGAAAGGTTGGCGCAACCAAGTCTCACACATAGGCGGGGGGGGGGTTGTTTAAAAAACGTTTTTCTTTGCTTGCCAATTACATTGAATCGAGAAAGCCAACCACTTATCTTTTATAACAGATAATATTTTACATTTATCATTATAACAAAATTAGTGTGTGTGTGTGTGTGTGTGTGTGTGTGTGTGTGTGTGTGTACGTGCATGCGTGTAAAACAACTACCCTTAAATTTCCCTTGAGTTTATAAACACAACAAACTCAGCAGGCTTTTTTCTGTTTTATTTTATTTTTTTTTTGCATGGTGGATTATTAAATGTAAATCTTTCCAGCATTCCAGTACTGTACAGTAAAATATTTTTGGACAGGTGACTCCGTCTATACAGACAACACAGATAATCATAACATGCAACGTAGCCGAAGCGAGCGAGGCTGTTTATCACGAAGAGGAAATTAACTTCAAAGGGATTTCAAAATGTCCATGTGGAATGCAGGCTTGAGGATAAATTATGCATGAAAATGCTTCACTAGAGTAATGTGCTGACACAATTTGTCACACGCCACATGAATACATAAGTTGCAGAGTAGCCACGTTCAAAGAGTTGATGCAGCTACGTGGTGTGGTTTCTCTGGGCTATTGGAGGTCGTGCAGTTGTGTAACCAAAACTGGCCACACGGTGAATTACTTATGAGAACCTTCTTTGGCTTAAGAGGAAGCAGGGAGCTTTGATATACAGTAGCTTTGAAAAATGTAACTCTTGACTTTAAATCTGTGTGTGTGTGTGTGTGTGTGTGTGTGTGTGTGTGTGTGTGTGTGTGTGTGTGTGTGTGTGTGTGTGGAGCGTAGATCAGTAGGATTTTAAGGCTGGATTTGAGGTTATGTATCATCCCCAAGCGTCTTTAAAAGCCTGTCCTGCTGTCAGTTTGGGAGGATGCACATTTGAGCACTGACATTTTGATGGAGAGGAAGGCAACCAGCAGCAAGGATTTCAGATACTCTAAAGTTTGGTTTCTGAGTTCAGCAACTAAATCTTTACTTGCCCCTTGCACCAAGAAGGCTGTAAGATGTATTTCTCAATGCTCTCACTTGACTAATCTATTCAAAGTGCTCATCAGTAGTAAGTTGTATGTGTCAGACGCCATGCTGTGCTGGAGAGGAATTTATTAAATAACTTCCTCTGTAATCCGCAGTTGGTTGCTGATGAAGATGTGAAGAGTTGCCACATGTGCAAAAGCATTAAATGTTTGGCCTACGGACCCACCATTGACATGTGTTTTTATATGCAAAACATTACCTTACAATAGGTCCTATTCAGGTTAAGGTCTTCCTTGAGTTCATCTGTTAACATGAACTTTTAACTTGCTATGGCAGAACATCACTGTTGCTGTGAATGAACCAGTTAACAGGATATTCCTCTCCCTCTCTCTCTGAGCAACAGTAGCTTAAGAAATGATAATCGTTTTATTCCACTGTCACTCAACATTTCGTTGACACCAAAGGTACCCATAAAGTTGTGCTAGGAAGTGAAAAATAGCAAACACAGCCATGATAAAAGGGTATCCATCCTGCAGTAAATATATGGGCTTTAACTAGGCATCTTAGTTTGCTTTCTAATTTGAGCTGACACAAACTCAATACTTCCCCAGAATGGTGTTGTTCCACACACTGTTTTAAAGAGGCTTATGACTGGCATATCTTTCTGTCAGTCAACATATCATATGGCCCGACTATCTGAAAGTACGTTTGAAATGTTAATGTTGAATTACTCTGAGGAAGAACAGAACAAATTCTGGTTCAGCCGAGGACCGAGGAGTTGAGGAGCTATCAAATAATGGCCATGGAATGTCCTCAAAGTCTTTCCATCTTGACTTTTCTACGGAAGTCATCATGTTGAAGGGCATTTCCAATCCAAGTGAATGCAGCATAAAATCACACATAAAACTGAACATCACAGTAAATCAAAATAAAGAATGTACATGTCACTGTCAACATTAATGTAATTAAGGAATGTAGTAGTCACAGACAAGTGTTCGCCATGTATAATTTTCCTCTAGTTCTTCTAACATTAGTCCCTACATCTTTATAACTGCTATTTAAGTGATGGTTCGGAGTAATTTCACCCTAGGGTCCTTTGCACCATGACCTTGAGACAAACACCCTCCCCAGAAGCTTTTTTTCCCTTGGTCGAGGTAGCGCTATCAGCCGAATGCCTTAGTGCAGGCACTAATGGAACCATTTGTGTAAATTACCCCACTAATAAGGCCCGAAATGGTACCAAACTTCTTCAGTAGTACAAATAGGTTCTGTACTCATAAATCAAAGCATTGGGAAGTTTGTAAGTATACAAGGAGTTTATTTAAATAACACTTGCCTGATGGCGTCTGCTTTCTGCTGCTACTGCTACCGGCAGTAAGACCCTTAGGGCCCGGCCCGTATACAAACTACAACACCAAAAAGAGAGACAAAAATATTTATTTTAATGATTAAATAAGGTAGTGTCTCCAAACTCACCTCAATTATAACTTGTCTCCTCCTAGTTGTACTACAGCATTTACTTAAAAAATGAGTAAGTTAAATTATGAAATATTTTTGTTGTATCTCATTTTCAGTTAGTATACGGTCTCTAAGCACTCGTCTTATTGCCGGTAGTGGTAGCAGCAGAGAGCAGAAGCCGTCAGGCAAGTATTATTTAATTAATAAGTATTATTATTTTGTGTTGCCTGTCCAACTGGCAACACAATGTGATTGAGATCTATTCGTTATGATAGCGTTGTTGGTGAAAGCATGGACCGCAAGTTCATGAAGCCTGGGGATGATGTCCTACCCATAGAAAATAAATGGCGTTGGGCATGGATAGAAGAAGTAGGTAGAGACGGCGAGCCTTTTGGCAATTGGTGCCAGAAACTGAGAGAGCTTGGTTCTTGTTTATGCGCTTTCTTGGAGCAGTGGCAAGAAAGTGCTTGCTTGTGATGAGTTAGACCCCGGTCATAGAGGCCCATGCCCTCAAACTTACCACAACGTTGCCGGGAGCAACTGTTGCAGCTGATACAACATTGTCCATGACTAACTGTGTCTGCAACTTAAAAATACTTGTGCACATTTATTGTGGAACATGACTTGTCATTCACCATTTGGCAGCCACTGGTCACCCTGTGTTGAAAACTAGCAGAAGACAAAAAAGCGTTAACTAGCTTGTTGGTTTCAAATCAAGTTAGTGAGTTACATGAACACTCATGCCATTGCACTGCAGTTTAAAAAACGTTTGTCTGAGAAGCAAAACAAATGCATGTTCTCACTCAGTGTTGATGAAACAACAACCTTGAATAGGGATAAAATACTCAATGTCCTTGTTCGCTTTTTTGATAATGAAAGCAAAAGAGTAATAAAACATCTGGCAAGCAGAAAAGTCCACATTGCCAATGCCGCAGCACTTGTGTTATAACTTCAAGATGTCCCGCAGACTAATGGTCTTGAGTGGAGACAGGTGACCAGAATCCTCCTTGACAACTGTGCGGTCATGAGAGGAAAAAAACTGGCCTTGAAACCCAAGCAAGGAAGGAGAATTCATGCCTCCTTGACGTATCTGGCCAGTGGCGCACTTGCTGCATGTGGAGATGGTGGCCCTAGTTAGAGAGCTCCTCAGCAAATTTATGAAGCCATCCCACTGGGTGCAAAGGATATCATCAAGGTTGATGATAGATTTGCAACTATCAGACAAAAGGTTGTTTGTTGGAAGATACTGTTACTCTGCACTGAACAAGGCCCATCTGGAGAGGAAGATATGGGTGAGAAACATTTACAACTCTCTCAGGGAAGGGTACATAAAGTCATCAGAGTTCCTTCTCAAAAGCTAGAAGATAATCACCTCACTTTTTGCACTCACTCCCTCTCTGAGTCAAGATGGCTCCATCTGTGGGGCTTTTATCACATTAGGAGAGCCTTTGCCTAATGTGGTCACACCAGAAAAGATTGGTCAACTAGAGGAAGAGATACGGGCGTACCAAATAGAGGTGGACCTGGTAACTTGTGCCCAGAACTACATTGAAGAGAAAGGGTTAGTCGAGTTGATGTAGACTGATGTACACTGGTGGAATAGAGTTAAAAATCCAGAGAGAGGTGTGAGATTTCCCATTCTGGGTCAGCTGGTCAGAGCACTACTTATCATTTTCCAAAGTCCAAATCTACACTAAACATGCATCAAATAGTAAGCTGACATCAAATATATACATACATGGCATTTAGGAAACCTTTATTGCAAGGCAAGATGTCCAGACTAGTGCAAAAGTAATTTTAGTTTTTTGTGTCCCGCTGCTCCCATTGACAGCCAGGTAATATTTTTTTTTTTACTAAAGCAGCAGGCCTATATGAAATCAGATGTATTGAGTTATTTTGTGTTATTTAAAATATTTATACAATATCTGATCATGCCAGACGTTAATATTCATTCACTCATTTTTTTAAACAATGCAATTACCTGTTTCAGCAGTGCTCACCCTGCTCCCAGCAAACTCAGACCAATCTGCTAGCGATGTGGGCTGAGACTGAAAGCTACATGGGAAAATATATGATAGTGAGATGCTTGCTTCAGTTGCATTTTGAGTGATACATTGGCAAAAACATATTATATTTCTTTGATTTACTGCTTCGTTTAAATGCTGCTTAGCGCTCCCTCTCTTCAGTCACTCTCTACCTCCCTCGACCACATAACGTTACCGTGTTTGCAGGCGGCTCGTCAAGCCTCCGTCTAAATATTTGCTATTCCGACCAACTGACAGTGAGCCCACTAGAGGTGAACAGGCACAAATACACTGACTGCTGAGTGATCAAACCTCTGACCTGGTGTTTACCAGGCAGCAACACTCACTACAGGCTATGTAGAGACAAACAAGAAGAATGTACGCACAGCTCTCAAAGGCGCCATGTAATCCAGTTGTAGGCAGCTCACTGGTGTAATGAGGTGCTAAATTGGACAAATTGAACTCTGCTCCTGAGACCTTCACACTCAAAAACATTATATTTTAAAGCCTCTGAACACCCTCACAGGTGATTTCATTTATTCTGGCTGATTAGACTCTGCTCAGGTTCTGGAGCTGGAGCTTAGATAGGAATTTATTACATCACAAATTCCATCCATTAATAAGAATTATAAATGTGTAATTTTTCCTAACAAGAGACTCAGGAAGATATCAATTAATGAGTATTTACACATACACACAGTCCTGGGAAGAGGACCAATAAGCCATGTTAATGAAAACACCTGGGTGCTTGTTCAGGGCCTTTAAAGGTCCCATGACATGGTGTTCTTTGGATGCTTTCATATAGGCCTTAGTGGTCCATATCTGAAGTCTCTTTCCCAAAATTCAGCCTTGGTGCAGAATTACAGCCACTAGAGCCAGTCCCACAATGAGCTTTCCTTAGTATGTGCCATTTCTAAGTATGTAGCTTTTGAGGAGGAGGGGGGGCAAGGTGGAGGCTTCAGTTCTTCACCAACTGCTACTTTGGTTGTTTTCATTTGATTTAACCCATGATGTCTCTCTCTCTCTCATGGGTGGGCAAAATTCTCTGGGCAGGCAAAGCAGAGAAAGCGGAGGTAACCTTGCTCCTTATGACTTCATAAGGGACAAGATTCCAGATTGGCCCATTTGAGCTTTCATTTTCTCAAAGGGAGTGCAGGATACCCATGGCTCAGTTTAAACCTATCACCATTTGTAGCCACTGGGGGAACATAGGCAGGCTGGGTTAACTCATAATAATGTTAAAAAAAAAGAAGTCATAAAGTGATTTAAAAAAACACAAAGTGATGAATGACATGGGACCTTTAAATTGGGATTACCAGCTTCATCATATCACATTATACGTGGTTTTATTTAAGAAGAATTGTTGTAATGTAATGCCTTGAAGGAGAAAATACATTCTTTGAATATAACGTTGTGCTGTATGTTTCATCTGGGGAATTATGAAAAGAAGGGATTCCATCTAATCCTGAATGCACTACAACAGGATTTAGTGCAATGCAAAGCGAAGGATTGAGTGTACATGTATAGAAATGAATGACATCAGAAGTGAAGAGCACCCTAAACGAAAGCAATCCATTTTTAGTAATCTCTGCCCCCAGGTTCTTTCTGCTATTTGTCTTGTGAGATGTTCTCCAATACCTGTCCATGTTAATATCACACTAGCCCACTCTGCATTTCCATTATAATGAAAGTGGAGAGAGAAAGACGATTTGTATGGTAATGTAATAAATGGTGTCATAAGAATACCTATTGAATCTTCCATTATGGTGTCTGTTAGAATTGAGGTTCATACATAATTCATTACTCTTTATACATGTAGATATATGCCTGTAAATAATGTTTATTTTATTACTAGCAAATGTAATAATTATGCATGGGTGTGTGGGCTGGAAAACATTTGACAGGTGTACTTTGTGGATACATTGTGTACACAGCACTAAAGAAGTGTCTGATAGACAGAATGCTGTAGATAAATTGCAAGGAGATGTGAGTGAGAGAAGGGATTAACCCTTGCGTTGTCTTCCCGCCAACCATGTCCTCTCGGTCAAAATAGAAAATTAACACTTTTTTCTACACTTTTCAATGTTTTTGTTGCTTTTCCATGTTTAACACATTTTTTTCACTACCACCAACTTCTAACCATTATAGTTTTACACTTATTTTTGGAAGTCATGGTCAATAAACTTTGTGTATATTAAGTTATACCTACTTTTTCAGTTAAAATGCTGAAATTCTGAATTATTTTGACTAATATTAGCGGAACGTATGTTTCTTTCATTTTATTTGAAAGATTATTTTTTAGGCATTTTGGGCCTTTATTGACAGGTCAGCTGAAGACATGCAAGGGGAGAGAGGAAATGACATGCAGCAGGGCCCCAGCACAGAGTCAAACCCGGGCCCGCTACATTGAGGAGTAAACCTCCATATATAAGAGAAATATATGTTGATGGATAATCAGAGACTTGTGTATATCAACATTTAGTCAATGATTTTTTTAAATTCTATAAAATTTAATCAAACAATAAAAATTCAAGAAAGTAATAATCATGAATTGTACTTGCGAAGAGCATTGTAGGAAACCATCCATGTTATTATTGTTAAAAAGAAACCCATTTCTGACATAGAAATTGAAAGATATTTTGAATAAAGGTTCAATTTGATCCTAGGACAACAGGAGGGTTAAGATTAGACAAGGATATGTAGTATATGTATGTAGAGTATCTAGGTAAGTGAAGATATGCTAGTATTTCTTTGTTTGCTACATATTGACATATCACCTTGTAAAGTTGATAGGGTAAACAGTTCCGTATACACACGTCCAGAAGACACAGAGCAAAATTAGCATTAATTTTGAGTCATGTTTTTGTCCACCTAGTTTTGCTGTGAAGTAAGGTCTGGCTACTCAACAGATACATTTTAGGATAGAAGGTAAAAACATTCTGGCTTGTTTGCATTAATTTAAACCAATCACAATCGTCGGCCGTGGGGCTTTCAGGACACAGTGACAGTTGCTCTACAAAATAGCCTTGGTAACAAACTTGTTCTGGTGGAACATTTGCACCCTGCAAAAACAAACGTCTCAAAAAATGTGAAATGAAGTTAACTGCTCACACAAAACAGTAATGTGAGCTATTTGAACTAGCTGGATACATGGTTACATGTACTCCTACCAGTGTATTGCTCTGTGTACTTACCAATCATTCTCAAGTAGATAGTAAATGCCCTAAACATATTGACACATCTGACCTGCCTTATTGCACATTCCAAATTTTCTTCAAAATTGGCACTTTTAGTGTGTAGCTTGCTAGCTTGAAGTTTGTTGTTGTTTCCCAACAAGACAGAGAGCAAATGGGCAAAGACTGACATCATGTGTGGGATAATCCGGCTTTATCCGGAAAATGTATTTACATCGATCCAGACTACTGTAGTACTAAGTTCAAAATTCACTCCTCTTTAGCTCTGTTTTGGTCTCTACTAGCTCATAAGAAAAATATCGGACTATTTGGCTGCTAAATGCTTCCCCATCACCAGATAGTCCCTAACTTTATCTGTCTGCAGTTTAGTGCTGATCAGGTAGTGTAAAGTGACTTTAATAGAGCTTTTTTATGAAAACAGCTGCCTGCTGGGAACAATATTGATAATTGTTAAAACAAAAATGATGATAAAAAAAATGATAACAAACTGGAAATTTCTCTGTTCCTCACACAGTTCTCTGTGTTTGCATCGCTGAGCAACTCCTTTCACATTACACAGAGACCCATTGCAATACAAAATATTGATTAGTGCAGCTTTAAGCTTCCAAGCACAGACCTGAATGAGACAGAATCCTGGAAGTATAAAATTGCAACCTGTAAGTATAAAGCTCAACTTACCTGTAGCTTACATCTTCATGACCATTTACGCACAACCTTGTATGTTTGTCTACAAATTTGTGAATGATTTAAAATGCTATCCATGCATAGCAACATTAGCAAAATCTGTGTCCAGTCAGAAAATGCTCTTTACGTGAACAAGGAAAAACTACTGTAGGGCTCAGGACTTAAAGTTCTTTCAAAAACTGTGAAGGGGTTGGAGGGGCAGCCTTGTCCATACCTGTCAGCTATGATGGACATAGAAAAAGGCTGATGGAAACACACATGGGAACAACTTTGGCAGGAGTCCACTGTGCTTGTCAGTGCATCAGCATCTTGTCATTGAACTGACATTACAACACATGGCACATGTTCTTTTATAATCTGACCCAGTACTTTGACAATCTGTGAGATTTTCATTCAATGGAAGTGGGGTGCCAAAAAAGAAAAAAAATGGTTTCCTCTCTGGTAACACAGCTGCCATAGCTTTATTTGTCAGAAATGCACATGTCAGTGGTGTAAAAGCTAATAAATCTTCTTATAGAAAACACAAAGATATAAAAAGGATTGCAAAGTTCTTATACAGCTTTAAATCTCCGGGATACATATGCATTTTAAGCAGGAAGTTGTGCTGAAGAAAGTCAATAAAATTGGATTGAAAGCCAATTATTATACGTTTTATGCCTCCTACTGAATCATACTGAAGCCATATGAATGATTTATACGTCTTTTGTTCTTAATACCTATATTTTTTTACAACAATCTTCCAAAGGCTTGGTGTCTATCTTAAAGTTTAGGGTCATAACTAGATCTAGTAGCTGAAGAATTTTCAGTACAGTATATCAAAGCATTTAGTTGGTTTATGTCTGATTGTATATTCTGCTGCACTGGTGCGTTGTGCCATATTATGCTTTCCAACAAAATAAGCATGACAGTTTGCTGTGTTGTAGTTGCATTGTCCTCACGGGATACACACAGCAAGATGTCCCTTTTACAGAGGAGACTGATTATTCTGCTAAATTCACCTGAAGGCAACATAGAATTCCTTCCTGCAGTGACAGAGGAAACTGCATTGATTATGTGCAGTAAAAATAAAGCAACAAAAACAATGCTAGCTGTCAATCTGTCATGTATCTGCCCCCGGTTACACTGTCACTGTATATCCCCACTGGGTCACGCTACCGGTTTCTTCATGATTTATTTCCATCTGTGCTATTAAAACAAGGGAGCACTGGGTATACTGTTTATACTGTCTATGAGATAGAAAGCCAATGGCTTGTCTTGACACAGTCCTTAGTGGGTTGAGTGATTGAGCCTGTGAGTATATCAGTTCTGCTAGCAGAGGAGAGATCAGGACATCGATTGTGCGATGATAAACTGAGAAGATGAGGCCATCTGTTGGTCCAGGCTGCTGGACCGATACATGAAAGGCTTCCACTCACCTATTCAATCACACAACAATGGGGATTAGATGGCAACCTTTTGACACCGGGCGTCAGAGGAAAGGAGAAGAGCTTTGTTGAACATGTGGAACAAAACCCTCATAAAGCACACAGGAAAAAAAAGAAAATGGGATTTGACTAGCAGATAAAACCTGCTGCAGTACTCTTTATCTCTACCTTGTTGATTACACAATTAGCATATTGCTGATACGTACAATAGTAATTATTATTATTCAATCCATCACAATAGCTTCAGGTATCATTTCTTGAGAATTGCTCTGAGTAACTCTGCCCAAACTAATTACCTCTTAGAGTCAGTTAGTTTTTTATGCTGTTACAATTGAGCCTTGAAACTAGCGGGGGGTTTAATTTTAGTGTCATGGAACAGTACTGTGCTGATTTAGGCAGCCAGGCACCTGGAGCAGTTTGTCCAAACTGCAGAACAGCTCTATACCTTAAAGGTCAGCCCAAATGTTCTGCAAGTGTCTCGTGAGTGTTACCTTAGGGGTACACCCGTGAGAGACCCCTGCACGCAGACACTGGCTAAAATGCTTGCACACCAAATGGGAAAACATCAATCATTGATCTTAGTTTGAAATAAAAAAAGAAGGCATGCATTTGTACCATGCAAGGCTGGGGCGTTGCTGGTTGCAGCTCAAAAATTGATCAGGGTTCTATATTTTTAATTATGTGTAATTATGTGTTATGTGTACAAAAAAAGAGTGACGTTTTGGAAATTTGGGTGAAATTTCAACACGTTCCTCAAAAATAACTGATTAGACTGAAAGAATAAAAAAATTAATTAAAAAATTAAACTGATAGAATAACTGATATCAGCATTTTCTAATCTGACACCCTTCCAGAACCAATACAAATCACTATTTCAAAGATAATGTAATCTGACACTACTATTTTTAAGATTTGGTTGGGTTTAGGCGGAAATACTTGGTGAGGGCTAGGGGAAGATTGTGGGTTCAAATATGTTTTCTTGACCCGGACATTTTCTTGACCCATCCCGAGGGAGGTCTAGGTGGATAGACCTACGCAACTTTTTGGCTCTATAACTAAGTCATCTTTTGCTCTGTACAGACAAGAGTCATAATTACTAAGGCCAATAAAGAGCTTTGTTACTATGAGCTTTACAACATACACACAGCTTTTTGGGCATTTGCTAAAACAGCTGATAGTGTCACTTTTCCAGGGAGGGCAGTCGCTGAAATTATTATGGTTGAATGTTTTAAACTTTGTGGTGCATTTCAAATGTCTACATGGCATTACCCTGATGGTGTTTGCCCTAAAGGAATCTGTGTACACCACTACATTTACAAGCATAAGTATTACTAAAGTAGAAAAACTGAATGGTTTGAGGAATAATTTGCTAGACAAAATGGCATTTAAATCACACACAACTCTGGTTTATTACAAATAAGCGTCATTTATAATTTGCGTAAAATCTTTGCCATTGCTACGGCGACGTACGTCACTCGGCCGTGGCTTGGTAGTGTTGTATTTCCCCCCAACTCATTTTATGGTTCTCCTTCTCCATAAACAACATGTAATCAAAAAGATGGTTAACTTCTCCTGCTACAGATTTCCCACCGTGGTCTTGTTTCTCTCACTATGCCTCTAGAGTCACTACTCGCGCCAAAGCTAATCACCGTCACTGTCACTTTCTCCCTCGCTCTATTAACCACTGCCCACACACACACATGCCGGCTTGACGTACACACCTACGTACTAATGTAAACATCAGGCCACTTACATAGGCTACAGCGAAAGCTCTGCGTGGAGCCTCCGCAGAACCATAAATCAAGCTTCTTTTATCTTTTATGATTAAAATCTAACAGCATAAGAAACAAGCAGTGTGACAATCAAACAGGTTGTACACTGTAAAGACAGAAGTTCAGCCATATTATCAATACGTCAAAGCCAGATGGATGTTTTGGATCATCTGGCTGCTCATGTTCAGTGAGTGTCACTACATTCCCAGATCTCATCAACTAACTTAAGGTTACTTACGGGCAAAATAGTACGAATTTATGTCATATTATTTGTGAATAAAGCTACTAAGACATGACATGTTTATGTCAATAATTTGCTTATTTCCTCATTTAACTGTAAATGTGAGACTTGCTGTGTATCACTGACAAACTTAACCCTTTCTTCTCACTGTCTGTCTTTCTTCAACAGTCTGAAGAATCAAATATGTGTCCAGTGAGCGTGGGCCGAAGATAAAAAAACAAACAACTATTTGATTGATGTCAGACAAGCTGTGATCAGCTTGCCCTGCTTTTTCTGCCTCTGCACTGCTTCTGCTCTCCTCCACATCATTTCAGTCTCTCTCTCACTCAGCCACCCTGGCGAGGAGGAAAATAAAGATTTTTTTTTTTTTTTTGTAACACTAGCACTGCATCAACTCTGTCACCTGTCGGTTTACAGTACAATTTAAACAGTTTCTCCATCATTGACCTTTAAAATTCTACTGCAGCTGTGTTTTCATCCACTGACAGTCTGAGAGCATTAAAGTGATCTTTCTAAAATGCACTGGATGCTAGGTACTGGAGAATATAAGGGTTGTTTTTAACTCTTTTTGTTTGCTTTTACTTGAATGAAACAGCAAATGTATTTGAAATGAAAGGAAAAGATATACATCATTTAGCATTGTGGGCTTTATCATTCTCTTTGCCGTCAGATTCTGTATGGTACACAGTGCAAGTCAACTCTAATGCTTTTATTGCATACATGCTTGCAGTGGAGTTAAATCCCCTTACTGTCTTAAAGGGGTTGATGGCAATAATGACACCGTTCAGACTCTTAATATATGTCGTAATGGTATTATCTTCTACAGGCTCAACTTCTGTCTAATGACTGGTCGAAATAAGGAAGAGACAATAATTTTTAAAGCTTTTAAAGGATAATTCTAATAATTCCTTTGTATAGAGCTTTGTGTTTCCGTAGATTTAGCCAACATTCTTATCAATAATAATAACATTGCACCCACCAGGTTATTGCTGAGATATGGCAAAGCAAGAAACATTCTAAAATTTCCTTCGGGATGAATAAAGTATCTATCTATCTATCTATCTATCTATCTATCTATCTATCTATCTATCTATCTATCTATCTATCTATCTATCTATCTATGAGCAGTGCTCACCTCTGATTGTATACCTCCAAGTAAACTGGTTTAAATAATTTGGCAAAGCTGCTGGCTTGTTTACAACCTGACTTATTGTTTTGTTGTAGCGATTGCACTGTTCTCCCAGATCTCAGAAATTACCTTGTTGGGGACAATGTTACCAAAAACAAATTATGCCTAATGCTAAAAGAAAATGATACTTTTCAGATTAAATCTAACCAAAACTAAAAAATGGATTCCTCCCAATACAAACAGATATGAGAAAACCTGATGTCTTTCACAACTTTTGTTCTTTTTCTTATGCTGTGTAATGCAGCATACCGCATACTGCATACTGTATGTGGTCAGCCTTCTAGGCTTAGAAATATTTCCTCTGGTTAAGATGCTTTCATTTCAGCATGGTCTTCATCTCAGGGAGGTGTAACTGGTCGCTTTAGTGAAATTGAACACTGCTGTTGAGAATCAAACATTGACATGTACTGAGTCCATTCAACTACAGAGTCTTGTAGAATGTGTTGGCAGATAAGGTAAAATGGACTGAAACTGTTGGTTTCACAAAATGAATATTGATATTGTGGAGTGTTTTAAAGAGTAATAGTTCAAAAGAGTGTATATATATATATATAAATATATGTGTGTATACACACAGTATATATCTTATTTCAAACTCATGTAGCATTTGGTTTCTTACATGTCATGTTAAGAAATTAAAGATTTTGACTTTAAAGCCAGTGTTGTATAATGACAACTATGAGTAAAATTATAAATGAATAATAAATTACTGTTGTGGATCAGATTACTTTGTAATTGCTGTCTGTTTACAGTATAAGTGATTTCTTCTACTGTTATTTTCAGTGCTGTGTCAACTGCAGAACTGTGTGTTGTGATCAGAATTTAGCTTTGACTCATGTTGTTCAAGCACTTTATTTTGCTGAAACCTCAAAGTCTATTAAAGCTGGAATCTCTTGAATACAGAACTGGAGATATGTGGAGAAAGAAAAGAAATTATCACAAAACATCATGGACTGAAAACAAACTGTTGCTGGCTGATGTCAGAGATGCCGGCCTATGCGAGAGACGCCGCCGACGTTAACAATAATTTCTAGAAATGTTTTTTCTATTTTGCAATTAAGAAGTGCACGTATGATTTTTTTATTGCAAGTCAAAACAACTCCACTGAAATGCTTTGATCAGCCTGAGTAAAAATATTTCTGTGCTAAGGTTGCTTTGGATCAGTCGTTTTTTTCCTTCATCACAGGATGTCCACCTCTTATACACCCTCTAATCCCCTTGTGCTCTATTGTGTCTGAAAAAAGAATAAAAGATATTTGCAACTACACCTATTCTACTTACTATTGCTTTTATTTGTTGTTGTTTATAATAATTATAGTAATAGCTATATGTTTCTCTGTATAGTTATAATAATCACTATATAATGTGTTATATAGTATGTATTATACAATATGTGTAACATGTTACAAACCAAGATGGAAAAAGCAGAAAGCAATTTACAATCACTACACAACATTCTTCCAAAAAGGCAGCACAGTTCTCTTAGATTGTAGTTTTAATAACTTGTATTTTACAATGTTTAACATGGGGTAAAAAATCTGTGTTTATTGTGTAAATGCTGATTCAGCAGAATTCACAGTATTGTTATCCAATTGGTCGCCTCTTACTTCTGCATACATTCAACTACAAAAAACCTTCAAATATCAAAAGCTTCAACTCTTTAAGCTCATGATTGGACTTCTTAAACTTTATTTCTGCTATTTATATATATATTTTTGTTTTTATTTTACATTAAAGTCAATGGGGCAATCTTCAAATCCTCTTCAGGGTTCTTACTTTTTGAAATGCTACACCTTTAATATGATTTAACCTACAGACGTCATTCGAACTTTAAACTGTTTACAAAACCTTTAGCTATTACAGTTGTACTCATTTTCATTATATCTTTTACAGTTTTGTGGTATCACTGTTTAAGTCGAGTGTTTCATTCAGGCTTTTTCTGTGCTTATATGGCGTGAGAATTGCATGACTTGCATGAGAGTGGGCGATGACATCACCAGAGTGGGAAGCCTGGGAAAATAGTCTTAAAACCTCTATAACTTGCTCTCATGCCCACAATATTTGCTTTCATACAGAATGTATACGTCAAAATGCAGTACCGACTTTTCAGAAAAATTTAAAAAAATCCATTTTTGTTTCATACATTCACACATTTATTTAACATTTTATTCAGAGTTATACTAATTTAAACCATTCCCACTTTTTGAACTACTCTCGCTGCTTTACCTTCTAACGCATTTAAAGCAAGCAATTTAGCTGTTCAGCATTTACAAGCATTTTCTGCAGGAAATGCATTTTGTTTATTGAACATGCTTTATAAATGCCCAGCCCTAATTGACTTATATCACCAACATATTGTTGCAGTGTTAAAACATTAGTCAGACAAGAACATAACGTCTTACATATAACATTACATTGCCAACCTACCAGCATCCTGCCAGTAAAGGTTCCTTTCTAAAACACAGCTCAAGTCTTTCAACTTTCACTCAAGACAGCTCATGAATCAACATCCATTAAGAAGAACTCAAGAATTTAATAAAGGGAATAATACATGAAATCATCTTTGTTGTTGCTCTATTAAAGCTGCCTGTTTTTTATGTTCTAAATGTGTGCCTGATTGCAGTCTTGCATTGCCAGACCTATCTCCACAGCGCTGTGGAGTAAGGTCTGGCCCCTCTACACATACTTTCGAGGATAGCAGAAAAAATGCTCTGGGTATTTCTTTAAAGCTATCACTATCATCTTGGGAGGGGCTAAGATCCGAACACAAAGACAGCGGCTCTGCAAAATGGACTCGGGAAGGACCTTGTTTTGGTGGAACATTTGCACGCTACAAAAGAAAACACAACATACAAAACTAAATGAAGTTAACTGTTCACACAATACAGTAACAAGCTATTTCAATTAGCTGAATAGATGGTTAAACATTTGCCTAACTGCATTTCTCTCCATGTCTGCAGCACTTGCCTAGATGTGCATCCTCGATTAGTCTTCCCTCGGCGTTTGGCCCAGCCCTGGGCTGCGTGGGAAGCGCTTAAATCTTCAATTTGTCGGCGCCTCACAACGGGCTTGTCGCGAGCATCAGTAGCCTTATTCCGGTCGTCCCCTTTTCTCTGCATTATTCTATTGTGGATAATGCCGTTAAAATGATTAAACTGGCTGGGGTTGGTGCCTGGCTCTCCAAGGCAGACATTGCTGATGCATTTAAAATTGCGGCCATTCAACCTTCTCAGTAGCCCTTATTCTGTGTTAAGTGGGAGTCACAGTTGAATTTCGGGGTGCGTCTGACCTTCGGCTGTCGAAGAAGCCTGTGCATTTTTAACTATGTTTCCGAGGCGCTGTGCCAGATCCTGCTTAACAGGGTGAGGGTGCCCTCGGTGCTTCATTTGCTTGACGATTCTTTTCTCGTAGATGGGGGGATCTACATGGGGGTGGGGCATGATGGCTCCGGCTCATCCTTGAGCAAACTGAGGAGTTCTTTTCATTCCCTCTGCGTCTTTCTGTCTGAAGAGAAAACTATCAGTCCTGCCACCTGCCTGGAATTTCTTGGCATTACCCTTGATTCCATCGGCATGGAAGTGTCTTTCCCACTGGACAAATTGATGCGCATTTGCGGCATCGCTGCGTCACTATTTATCCGCTGTTTCCATAACTAAGCGCCAGCTGCTCTCCCTCTTCGGGCATCTAAATTTCACTATGCGGGTCATCCCTCAAGGGCGCTCTTTCATTTCCAGGCTACTTGATACAGCATTCTCCGTTTCTCAGTCGCACAATTTTGTGTCTCTCGATGATGTCTGCCGTTCTGATTTGCATTTTTGGTCTCTCCTTCTGTAACACTGGAATGGGGTCTCCTACTTCTATGACGAGCTAGTGCTGCCGCTTGCCAGCCCACTTAGCGTCTGGGGCCTCTGGGATCTCTGGAAACATAAACGTATTTTAGTTATGTGTGATAATCAAGCGGTTGTTAGTATAATCAATAGAGGGCGTTCTTCATATAACAAAATCATGCCTTTCATGAGAAGCATCACATGGTCAAGATCTAGCTCTGCATTAAATCTTAACCCCCTTCAACACTACTTGGAATCATCTAGGATGTACATGACGGCTGCGTCCACTATGATTTTGCATGGCATACATTTTGTTTATTTTGTGTATCCATTTGTGTGCCGTTTGAACCAGTCCTTATACCCAGTGTTTGTGCATTTATCTGTTATTGTATTGATGCTCGCAGTATACTTGTCGGTTTATTGCTGTCTTACAGTTTCATGTAAAGTGTTCCGATCTATCATTTCCCAGCCTCTTTTCCAATCAGTCCATTAAACTGTTGTTAAAATAAATTTCTAAATCTCATCCCTCTTCTCTTTCAGGTAGCTAATCACACTCTGCATTTTGCACAGAATCTTATCGACACTCAGGAAAGGCGTTTTTTCTCCCTACATTTTTACACCTCTGGAGGTGGTTTTCTTGCTAACTTTTTATGCATTTCTCAGATGCAGTGAATTTACTACTCCTTACAAATCCTTCAACCTTGATAGAGATATCAGTTTTTTTCCCATCTGCCCTTTCATTCTCATCATTACTGCTTAAAATGTAACCATTCAAAACGTGGTGGAGCTTGCATTGTTTTGGGGACAGATCACTACATTTGCTTTTCTATTACATATACTAACGTACTCTAAGTTCTTATGGTCAGTCCAGACCACAAATGGTTGTATGGCTCCTTTCAGCCAATGTCGCCACTCCTCCAAGGCAAGCTTAACAGCCAGCAACTTGCAATTTCCCACGTCGTATTCCTCTCCGCAGGTGAAAGGCAATGAGACAGAAAGGTGCAGGGATGGAGCTTCCCGTCCTTTGCCTTCTCTCTCTCCCTAGCTCCCGAGGACGATTATCCACCCGAATGGATAATGAAATTAATTCCTCCAATCCTGCAGATTCAGGGTAAGAAATCAGTTCATGCTTCATCTGCTCATGCAGTTCTTTGTAGAAAGCAGCCTCCAGAAATTTCTTATTCCAGCGGCTCTCCACGGCTAGTATATGGAACTCAATGACGTACTCCGCGACACTGCGCGCTCCTTGCTGTAACAAAGACAGGCGTCTCACGGCACCCTTGCCACGAAACGCTGATGAAATAACTTCCTTAATTCAGCCGTAAATTCTAGATAAGAAAAAGTAATCCCTTCTTCACTCTCCCACACAGCTGTAGCCCACTCGAAAGTCTTGCATCCTAAGTAAAAAGTCCACATTGCATCAAAAAACGAATGGCACTTCCCAAAACTTCCCTCATATCTCTTCGGTGTAGGAACCCACGACTCAAGAACAGAGTCAATAGCAGATCCTACCGTACCCGGCTCCAGGAAGAGAAATAGGCAAAGATGAAGCGGAGAAATTGGCGAGTTGGTCCTGTTTGTAGCCAGTGACTGGAGATTGTTCATGATATCCTGCAACGCAGCGCCGTGTTGTCCCAACAGAATGCACTGGAGTGAAACCGCCTGTTTTACCGTATACAAGTCTGCTGGGTTCATGATATGGTAGGCTGCTGTGAGGCGGCAGTGGAGCAAAGAAGAATCCGAACTGTGATGAAGTGGGTAGTGAAGATCCGAACGTGAGTATGGAATGCTGAAGATCCGTGAAAGAATCTATGATGGAGGAGCAGAGGCAGAGAAGACGATGCAAAAAACAAATACAGTAGTCCAAAAGAGATGCCAAAAACATACTATAAAAACTAATGAACCGATGGGGACTGGATTTCAGGTCATGGTATAAATGCAGGTAGTGCTAATGGTGTTGGGTGCTGGTGATTAGGCTGAACAGTACCAGGTGAGTGCTTGGAAGAATGAATGGAGACCACGCTCAGGTTGCTTGGCAACAGGATCCAGACACTTACAAGAAAACAGAAAAACAGACAACAAACAGGTTCAGAACGAGGGACACCACACACCATCGGTGGGTTATGATGGTTCTCTACCCCTATACAGTGGTGTGAAAAATTGTTTGCCCCCTTCCTCATTTCCTGTTCCTTTGCATGTTTGTCACACTTAAGTGTTTGCGGAACATCAAACCAATTTAAACAATAGTCAAGGACAACACAAGTAAACACAAAATGCAATTTGTAAATGAAGGTGTTTATTATTAAAGATAAAAAAAATCCAAACCATCATGGCCCTGTGTGAAAAAGTGATTGCCCCCTAAACCTAATAACTGGTTGGGCCACCCTTAGCAGCAACAACTGCAACCAAGCGTTTGCGATAATGTGCAATGAGGCTTTTACAGCGTCCTAGAGGAATTTTGGCCCACTCATCTTTGCAGAATTGTCCTAATTCAGTTACATTAGAGGGTTTTCGAGCATGAACGGCCTTTTTAAGGTCATACCACAACATCTCAATAGGATTCAGGTCAGGACTTTGGCTAGGCCACTCCAAAGTCTTCATTTTGTTTTTCTTCAGCCATTCGGTGGTGGACTTGCTGGTGTGTTTAGGATCATTGTCCTGCTGCAGAACCCAAGTTCGTTTCAGCTTGAGTACACGAACAGATGGTCGGACATTCTCCTTCAGGATCTCTTGGTAGACAGCAGAATTCATAGTTCCTTTTATCACGGCAAGTCTTCCAGGTCCTGAAGCAGCAAAACAGCCCCAGACCATCACACTACCACCACCATATTTTACTGTTGGTATAATGTTCTTTTTATGAAATGCAGTGTTCCTTCTACGCCAGATATACTTGGACACACACCTTCCAAAGAGTTCCACTTTTGTCTCATCGGTCCACAGAATGTTGTCCCAAAAGTCTTGGGGATCATCAAGATGTGTTGTGGAGAAATTGAGACGAGCTTTGATGTTCTTTTTGCTCAGCAGTGGTTTTCTCCTTGGAACTCTGCCATGCAGGCCATTTTTGCCCAGTCTTTTCCTGATGGTGGAGGCATGAACGCTGACCTTAACTGAGGCAAGTGAGGCCTGCAGTTCTTTGGACGTTGTTGTGGGGTCTTTTGTGACCTCTTGGATGAGTCGTTGCTGCGCTCTTGGGGTAATTTTGGGCGGCCGGCCACTCCTGGGAAGGTTCACCACTGTTCCATGTCTTCGCCATTTGTGGATAATGGCTCTCACTGTGGTTCGCTGGATTCCCAAAGCTTTGGAAATGGCTTTATAACCCTTTCCAGACTGATAGATCTCAATTACTTTCTTTCTCAATTGTTCCTGAATTTCTTTGGGTCTCGGCATGATGTGTAGCTTTTAAGGATCTTCTGGTGGACCTTACTGTGTCAAGCAGCTCCTATTTAAGTGATGCCTTGATTGTGAACAGGTGTGGCAATAATCAGGCCTGGGTGTGGCTAGAGAAATTGAACTCAGGTGTGGACAACCACAGTTATAGTATGTTTTAACAAGGGGGGCAATCACTTTTTCACACAGGGCCATGATGGTTTGGATTTTTTTTCACCTTTAATAATAAACACCTTCATTTACAAATTGCATTTTGTGTTTACTTGTGTTGTCCTTGACTATTGTTTAAATTGGTTTGATGT
Source organism: Percina caprodes (assembly GCA_013375575.1). Classification (NCBI taxonomy): domain Eukaryota; kingdom Metazoa; phylum Chordata; class Actinopteri; order Perciformes; family Percidae; genus Percina; species Percina caprodes. Next base: position 46,162 of record JABXJD010001187.1, read on the forward strand.
TCCGAAACACTTAAGTGTGACAAACATGCAAAGGAACAGGAAATGAGGAAGGGGGCAAACACTTTTTCACACCACTGTATATGAACTATTAGTATGACGGACGAGTCTAATCTCCAAAGACTTTGTACTTTTTATTGCGCTGTACAATAAACCTTTTTGCATATCTGCAAACATGTCTCTCCTGATTGAAATGTAGCTCAGCGTAAATTCTTTCAGGAAAATCTAACTTTTAATTAATGCTCTTCTAAATCAAATCAGCTGTTATCTAAATAACTGTACATATTTATCATGCTGTGTATAACTGTTGACTTTATACCTTTCTGCCCAACAAAAGCACAGGGTACATATCTTCACATGTTCTGGGAGTGCTTCCCCGTTGGTCAGTTCTGGAACAATATTGCATCCAAAATCTCCTTTTTTTAATGTTACTGTGCCTGTTACTGTCAATGTTTTGATTCTGAATGATCTGTCAGCCTTTCAACTCGCTCGAACTCAATAGCGTGCTGTATTTGCTGGACTTACAGTTGCAAAGAAAATGATAGCAACACGTTGGAAACCACCTTATGACCTTTCTATCCGTGCATGTACCCTTTCCTTCTTGGAGGTAGTGTTTATGGAACTTTCTATGGCACGCATCCATGGAGCGCCAGGAAAAGACCTTGGACACTTGGCGCATCATCACTGACTCATTGAGGTCTGGGTTGAAGCCTTGTGCGACAGCCTTGCCCTCAACCTGAGCATGTGACTGGTCCCTTGTCTTGTGTCTGCCTGTATGTTTCTGTTTATGTATGTTTATGTGTGTCTGTTTCTGCATGTGTTGTTTTCTCTCCCTCCCTTCCAGCTTTCCTCTCAGTTGAATATATTAAAAAAATAAATACAGATAGATCACAAAAAAGGAAAGATGCCCATTTGTGGACCTGAAGCATGGTTAGCTGCAACACTGCATTTTACTCATGTTTAATTTCAAAGCAGATGGACAGGACCCATCCGCTTATTTGTGGTGAATTTAAAAGTTTACTTTGCACAGACGTTTATTTAGAGTATAAAATATATAGGTCCCCCAGCCAAATCATTAGTTATTTTTTTCATTATTTTATAATCGGGTTGAGTGTGTGAAAGTCATGCTATGGAATTATGTAAAAGCAAGTTTAAAGGCTTTTTTTATAGTGTAGCTCTTAAGAACCATGTAAAAGGTTCCCCAATAGATGATCAGTTAACATCTTCATACATTTATTTCTCTTTTAATAATCATCAAGTTGCAACATTTCAAGTCCTGAACAATTGATTTCAGTAGTTGATGGCTGCTGTTAATATGGTGAATTTCCAATCTTGGCTGGGATAGCCTTTGCCAGCTCCCTACTTAGTCTACTACTCAGACACTGCAAATTATTACCAATGAAAAGGAAATTCCCTGCTGAGTTCAATAATACCTTGAACAAAATTCTACATTAAACGGTTCAAATGTTATGGAAGACTAACGCATAGGAGGCGGGCCAAAGCATCACCAATGAAGATGGAACTCTCTGCTCAGTTCAATGACACCTCACATAAGACTACTTTAAATGTTCAAATGTTGTGAAAAGGCCATGACTTGAGTGAGTGAGCGTGGTGAAAGTATAGGGGGTAGCTCAGTATCACATGTAGACCACACATTGTAACTTTCATGTAAATTAGATGATGTTTGTCATATAAGGCTGATTTCCTGTTGCCAGTTGGTGGCGCTATCTCCAAAAGTCCATTTTGGCCTGTAGATGTCCTCAGGCCTGGACTCTGGTGATTGGGGGAAATTTCAAGCAGATATGACAATGTACACTGTTGTTACAGCTACTTTCTCGTTCCTCGCCAAACACTCAAAATGGACGCCATGCCACACCCACATCATTTTGACATAATTTGCTCCTCCAAGCAGCATGACAAACAATCATCACAGTTTTTGTGTTTATAGCATTTATTGTGGCAGAGATATTGCAATTTTCCCATTAAAAAGCATTGAGGTTTTAGACAAAACCAATAAACGTTGATTATAGCGCCTCTAATGGCCAATCTTCGCCAAATTTGGAACAGAGCATCGCCACCATGTACGGTTTACATGGTTCCCGCATCCTCGGGATTGTGCCCCTAAAAAGTTGGCTCCCCCAAAGACCACAGTATGAACACTGTGGTCTTTGGGGGAGCCAAATTAAATTATGATTTAAGCTGTATGGAATTTTATCTGGTTTACCATGGCCGTTTCTACCAGTGTGACCGAAACTAATCGGAATGTGAATAGAGATCCAAATACGGATGTTGGGTTTGCACTGTGACTGTGGAATGTTACCTGCTGTGACGAAGTAATGTGAAAAGTTTTATCTTTCATCTAATTCACGTAATTTAAAAATCACATTTGGCAGTGGACTCATTTGAAAGTGGAAATTATTAAGGTGTCTGTCAGTATTTTTTTCATGCTTGTATGATAAAAACTTGTGAAGCTATTAATCTAAATACATGATAAATGTATCCTAATGATGCTGACCCCTGAGGTTAATGATGTATAATTTCACTTACCCACAACCCATCTGCCATTAATCAGCATGTTAATTTTTATATCCAGTGTGTGTGGGGGTGTGTGTGTGTGTCCTGGTCCTGGCTATGTGTGGTGTATTTGGCCTTCTGCATGACTCTTCTGCAAATTTGAGCTAGCCTACTTTATAAGCACTGTAATGATCATTGTGTAAACCTTGTGTAACCAAGCCCAATGGAGGGCTTAGCCAAACTTTAGCAATTTAACCATTGACAACGACACCAACGACAGAGTTTAAAATATGATTTCAGTTGTTACCAATCCCAGGGACTCCCACTACACAGGCAAGCCCACATAAAAGATCAGAGACGCGGTTGTTTGAAGCTACGAAAAATAATTTATTACAACCTCAAAAACAACAACATTCACTTAAACATAACTACAAAAGAACAATTGGTTAGCAACAAAACTAATGAAATAAAGAAACAGAACAACCAAATATCCAAGGCACAGGAGGAGTGACATTCGTTATAGTTAAAAGTGTTTAAGAAATTGGAAGAAACTGTTTAAAACTGGTTGCAACAGTCCTCAGAAAAGATTAAGGCGGCGAATAAAACACCACATGCAAACATCAAAACATTAAAACCATGCAATATACTAATAAAATAAGCTCACCACCTATTAACCACTAACTTAAGCAACCACTGTTTCTAAAAACATTCTGGCCTGATTAAAAGTCACTAGAACGAACACACCCTACCCCAGGAAAAACTTTCCTCCATAAAAATAAACACAATCATTAACAATAAAACAAATTCCAGTACGCGCAATCTACAAGTTGGAACACGTGAGTTGGTGAGGAAACAATCTACATCTAAACAGCAGCGGCGCTATGATTATACCATCCAGCGAACCCGCACACCACACCGAACGCTCGTCCCGACCACACAGCACACCAGGCAGCGGCAGCGGCAGCAGCAGAAAAGGGAAAGTCAGCGCTTGCCGAGCCTTTATTTACGTGTGTCTCACATGACATCTTACAAATAGGTTATTTGAAATGTGTATCAGTAATGTTAGTCCAAACAAACATGAATCAATCTCTATTTATCTTGCTCGCTTACTTATTTACTGAGTAGGAATCTGGAGCGGTACTATGAAATAGAACCCTGCCGGCGCCTAGTGGCAACATACTCCTAAAAACATGGTAAATCCAGTAAAGATTTCTTTGCAACACAGCCAGTGTTAGCGTATTTGAGCCAGGTAAAAGGAAGCAGGAAATTTCTTATACAAGCCTAATCGTATATTAATGTTATTTTAGAAGTTATCTGTAGTAGTTACAGCTAATACTGGGGAAGGGCCATCACAGAAAAGAAATAAATTAAAGATAAAACAAAGAACTACTAATAGCTAAATATTAGGGATGAGCGAGTACAGCATTATCTGTATCTGTATCTGTTTACCACATGAATTATCTGTATCTGTACTCGGACTGGGCGGGGCCTAACCCGGAAGTGGACAGAATTTAACCCGGAAGTGGGTCGGCTTGTCTTGAAATGGGCGGGGCTTTAACCGGTAAGTTATTTTAAGCATGCAATTGATATGGGTTGATCAGAAATTGTTACATTTATTGCTGATTAGAAAACTACTTGCTACATGCGGTTACAATTATGAAGTAAAATGTAATGAACAAGAGTTTTCATACTCAATATAACTTTCTTTTTTTAACTTTTATATGATCAGTGTGATTTTTTTTGTTCTTGGTTCTTTTTTTCTTTTTTTTAATTTCCACACCAGGTATGTGTGTGTGTGTGTGTGAGTAAGAGAGAGACACACAGAGAATCAAATAGATTGAAGGCAGACGTTTAAAAAAGAAAAATCTCCGACGGCATAAACGCAGCGCGAGTCGCATTCTACCACGTTTGAAACCCCCCGTTACCAGAGATCTACGGGTTAAGTAAGTACTACAAACCAAAGTAAAAAACTAACCTGAAGCTGAAGAAACCCTAAACGTTAATGGAAAAGACCCGCGGACCTGAGTGACTGAGGGAGAGGGAGAGAGAGCTGTTCTCTTCTCAGTGTTCTGCATGTGAGTGTGCAGAGCGTGTGTGTGTGTGTGTGTGTGGGGGCGCTGTGCCCATCACAGAACGCAGACGCAGTCGTCTACCCAATGAGGAGTTTTATTCAATCCGAGCACAGATAATGTGTATTACTCATATAATACTTGTATTCGGCAAAAGTGCTTTATCTGTACCGGATACTCGTTTCAGCCGAGTATCCGGCTGATCTCTACTAAATATAATAGCTAAAAATAAAACGGACGTTTTATACCTTTTACTCCTTGTTTGTGTTGGCTTATTATTTTCTTTACCCTTGTCCCCCTGTAACGTTACTTGTGTAAAGCATCCATGGGTTTCATGAAATGCATTATATGAATTTTATTATTACGTTGGTTGCTACAACAAACTCCTAATGCTTTGGTTCGTGACACAGTGACTTTGATACCTGGTTTAGCTCACGAGACATCCAAAGTAGGCTAAGTTGCATCGTTGCACTATTATAAATGACTGATTTCTGGAGAGTGGACTACGCAGACAGCAGATTGAAATATTACTTTCTACATGTAGACAGTTAAGCTAAGTGGGGATTGACAAGTATCGACCTTTTAATTTACAAAAGTTTTATTGTATTTACAGTAACAAGCGTTGTGTTAGTTGCGCGTGCGGCCGTTGGTAATCCTCTCTGTATTGTTCCCAGTTAGGTAAGTCTACATATGCTGCGTGTTGAAATGCACACATCTCTCAGCACAGGCTTCGTTGTTCAGAATCCCGTCTATTATGGAGCTAAATTTGTTTCTTCATTAAATGCAAGAAAATAAATGATCTGAGAGAAAAAAAAGATGTTTGAGTGAAAAAGGTATCACACTTTAAATATAAATTTGAATTTTTTCTCTCTCAAAATACTTTTTTAAATTCTAAAATTTATATTTTTTGCTATCAGTGTGAAAAAAGGTCTCGCTCTCAAAACCCAAGTCTCTGCTCTCGATTCAGTTTTTTTCTCTCAATGTAAAAATAGTGTCATCGTTCCTATTGGCCAGTTGGGCGAGCACAGTCTTGTGTTGGGAGTCCATCTGAATCATTACACCATTGTCACCATCATACTTCTACTTCCACTTCTAAATAAATATCTTTGAATTATCTAAACACTTTAACAGTCCAACTGATACTCGTGCTATTTGGTATGAAAACTTATTCTCTCAAATATTTTCTTTTCTCTCAGATCCTTTATTTTCTCGCATGTAGTAAAGAAACAAATCTAGCTCGAAAGTCTAAAATGCAAATGAATTGTATCCAAATTAATTGTGCCTGAAGCTGCATAGCATTTTGTCCGCTTTACCTGGGTGTAGTCCATTGTGACTAAGATCTGCAATATCGACACTAATTAGAACGTGAATAGAGATGCAATTGCAGGGAGGGGGGTGGTTGCCCTCTCCCTGTGGAATGTTACTTGATGTGAATATTCTAAATGGTAATTACCAGAACGCATTTTTTCCTTTTCACATTTTCTCAATTCATTATTATTCTGCAAGCTGGACTGAAAGCTTCTGCAGGCCAGATGTTGCCTGCGGGCCGCCATGTTGGTGTTGTCATCTTCAGGGCAAGAATACTGACTTACTTAACAGAGGAATAAACACACATGCTCATCGTTGTTGTGGAGGGGGTACTTTGTGCCACTGTCCCAGTGTAAAAACACACTTTAACAACATATTAGTCTATATGTTATCTATACAGCAGCAATTGAATCTATACAGCTAGCACTGCTGTATAGATTCAAATGAGAGTGCTCTTGCGTGAGACGTACAAGTGATGAAGGCGTCTTGTGGTCTAGACACCAGGTTATTGTTATCACTACTACTAGCTGCTGTGGCTCACTGGAATATGTGTCATGTTAGCTAACTAAAGCTGTGCTGTACACAAATTCACTTCTAAACAGTAGTTTAACAGGTTGTTTTACAGGACGGGAAATAGTTTTAACATGACTTAACAATTGACATCCACCGAGCCAAAGTGCGTATGTTAACATTAGGTAGCTCATTCTTGTTTTCTAACTGCGTTGGAAGTTTAGCTTAGCTGGGAGACAGCTAAAGTGTTAGCTTCCCTACAGCTGTCAGAGTTAGCTTCAACTTTAAATATTACCTTCTAACAGCTGTATTCTCAGTATCGTGACAAGAAAAAGGTTGCTCATATGTCACAAAAATAGTGACAGCACCGTTTGTGGTAGTTATTAATGCCATTAGCAATGTAGCTAACACTATTGTTACTTAGCTAGCTAGTTTATGACTTTCTACCACCGTTAGCCTTTGCAACAGAGCCGCTTCACTACACTTGTTAGATAATGTTTGATTACAGAGTTGATTTGTGTTTTATGCTGTGTGCTCATGGTGGAAAAATAATGTAAACAAAGTACAAGTACAAATACATGTCACTTTATTTCTTTGCTTGATTTGTTTTAGTTCATTAGGCATTTTCATTCCTCCATTTATTTAAACCCATATATAATAATTGAGTCACTTTACTTGCATCACACGTGCATCAGTGTTTCTGATCTTTATAAAACAAATGCAAGCCAAGGCATGTTTCATTCATCTAACTTAACTCCAAATTTACACAGTCGTATCATGATAATTGAGTCTTCATAGCTGTATGTACTGATTGGTATATTCTTAACTTTGCCCCTGAATTTAGCCATTTCTGCATAAAGAATATTTAGAGCTTATTGCATCAAGCAACTAATGCCTCTTCTAGGATGAAATGAAATTCTCTGTCTGCATACAAATTGGGTGAAAGTTATTATAGAAAGTAATGAGCATGAATAAATTATTAATGGATCATGAATAAAATATTTTTTGCCTCATAATTTCCTGAGGCTGAAATGCAGCCTCCTTAAACTTCCCTAAAGCCGACTGTGAGCTTTGCTCTCATTACCAGAGCCAATTTTACATATGATGTTTAGGGAATGCAGGCGTTTGCGGCATGGCTCTCCACACCTCACAAACAGTATACACGCACAAGTATGAAGACACATATGTAGGCCAATAAATGAAAAACCAGACATTGTGAGCTGTTGATGCAGAGGAACGCTGCTCTGTTTTAAAACAGCCACACAGGTGACGCACAGGTAGTTTCTGTGCTTAACTGTCATTTAATGATCATAAATGTAGCCATCATTAGAGAAATCAAGGATGAAAAATGGGTGTTATGAAAGCCATGTGTGATGCTTGAGATTGGTCGGTTAATATATAATGGTGATGCCCACGTCCCTTGCCCATACCAATAAAAGAACTCAAACCAGTCAATACCAATGGTCTAAAAAGACAATATTAATTTAACTGTCATGTAGAAATCAACAGTTTCACAGATATGTTAATGATAACGATAATGTTAATGTTAATGTTAATGTTAATAATGATTAATGATAATGAACAGGTTGCATGTTTATTATGCTCAGTGTCCAGATAGAAACTACAAATGCATAACAATAAATTATAATAGGGAATACAACAATCTAGTTATTTAATCAATCTCCAGCTGTAGACTATATATCTTTAAAGTGCACTGTAGACAAATTGACAATTGAATAATAGATAACAGTCTGTGTTGATACTAGAGAGAGAAGGCTCTCAAAGACAACATTCTTTAAGTGAACACCAAGTATGAGAAGAAAGATGATTTTAACATTTTAACTAGTATGAAACACAGTAATCCAGCTCAGAACTTAGAAACAACAAAAAAGCAAGGCATACATACAGCTACATACAGTTATGTTCCTATTGAGATCACCGTTTTAATGGCAAATGTGTGTTTTTCTTAATACCAGAGCCTGCTAAGATATTCCTATATAATCCTAAATCTAGTGTGCTGTGTATCTCCTTAATAATACCAGATTTAGCCAGGGGTTAATTGGGGCTGGTGCTGATTAAACGCATTGACATATGGAGCAGCCTCAAACTAAACAGGTAAGAAACAGGCAACAGGTAAGAAACTTTCACTTAAACACAATTTCCATTTTTACTGAGTATGAGTACCAAAGGAACAAACTTAAAACCCTTATCCCTGTCTGAGCTTCTGTCCGATCATTGTACGTACTGTTCTCCATCATTCACGCACTGTTATGCATACCCTATACTCTGTGATCCCTCATTGCATAGTTTGCACAGATGCACCGCTTCACTTGCACTGCTATTATATCTGTTTATGCTCTTTTGCACTATTCATTCATTTGTTGTCATATCATTTGAGATACATTACTATCTAGACTATTACTATCTGTATTTTGACTCTTTACTACATTTCAGCATTTGTATAGTCTGTCTATTGATGTTTATTGTGTTTATTTCTGAGCTACGTCACTACCTACACCACTATTGGCACTAACTGTGTAGTGACTCTTTGATCTACTCAGCAATTAGACTATTTGTGTTCACTGTGTTATTACTATCTACATATCGACACATCTACATCATTAACTAGTCCACAACTTGCATATAATGTACAATGGCTCTACATTACATTACACTACATCTATACTATGTAAATGTAGAGTCAAAAAACAGTGAAAATTGTAGTTTGTAGTCTACAAACTACAATTTTCACTGTATTTTGACTCTTTACTACACCTCAGATATAGACTGTCTAGTCATGTATGTTGTGTTATTACTATGTCACTCATATTGTATTCTGTACTCTTGTATTGAATGTGAAACAGTATGTTGTCTTGCACACCTACACCTTTCTTGGCCAGGTTGCCGTTTCAAATGAGAACTCTTATTTGTACAGGAGCTTTGCTCGTCTATCTTTCTGAGTGGCAAGTCTCTCAATGACTCTTGTGTTGAAATCTGGAACGTCCCGTGTGAGTTTTTTCTCTATAGAGAGCATAGCCAGAGCATTCAGGCAATCTTGTGCCATAGTGTTCCTAAGGAAAGTTTTTATCCTCTTTAAAGAAGACAAGCACCTCTCTGATTCTGCTGTTGTCATTGGTGTGGTGATGAGGATCTTGAATAGACTTACAGTTTCAGTGGATGTGTCTTAAAGGTTATTTTCTATTAGAACCTGACAGAGAGCCGGTGCACCACTGCAACCCATCCTCATCCACAAGTCCTCATTTTTGTAGATCAGAGACAGTTCTGTTTTAAGTCTGGCTTTGTCCAACATGGGATAGGCATCCACCGTGATTTCTAGTGCTGCATCTGGGAACTTTCTGCTGTGTTGTGGGAACAAGTCTCCTTGTAACAGAGTGGCACTGATGAGATGCTTGGTAAAAACAAACCTCTACTTGGCACGGATTATAATGCTATCACATACCTATGAAATGATACATAATTGTAGAAAAGTTAACACAGAAAACAAAAAAGTTTTCCCATTTCTCAGTTCAACAATACAATCAGCATATTCATAGCAGTTACAATTTTGTTATGAGCAAATAAGGCTTGCTTATTTACTGCATACATGTGAAAAAAAATCATATAGTTTCTGCATTCTCCAGTAGATACTGTACATATGTCTAATAATGACAATTCAGAATGCTAAAATATGCAAACAAACACAATTACATGTAGGCTAATAGAATACAGAAATATCATGTCTGTTACTGCTTACCTTTATTGCCAGATGCTGTTGCGTTTCTTCTCCCATTGTCCTCCGTTTTTTTCGGGGGTGGTTCCTGTACAAGTCCCCTATACTCCTCATCCTCAGCAAGAGAAGCAATGGAGTCCCTGATCCAAAACAAGTTACACAAGTCACTGTTGTGAAAAAAAAAACTGTTGTGTTAGGCCTAGTCAATGTTATCTTGATTCATCTCAAATAAATTCACTATTCTAACATGGTGAAAAAAATTGTGATTTTTATGATAGGTTATATTGTGCTCAGCCATGTTTTTATTGTTTAGGCTACATAAGGATGCTTTTAGCCAATATGCAAAATCTTAGCCTACCTGTATGCTGTGAGTGAACCTCTGGGTGATCCCTGCAATGTTCCTTTTCTGCAGTTGGTTAAACAGCATGTCTACATGTGGCATGATTTTGTGAAATAACGCCAGGACGAAACAGAACACCTTCCAATGTTCTCATGACTCATTCTCTCTTTAATATGGCATCAAAGTCTCCTCTGCCTCGAATGGTTTGGAAGAACTTAACCAGTTCATCTTTGTGCTCATAAACTGTGTTAACAGCACAACTGTGGAAGTTCCTTTGCGATTGTTGAAGCACTTGGAAGTCGGTGTGCCACCACTTCATCCAGCAGTGCCGTTCGTTTGAATGACTTTGAAAAAAATGTAGAAAACTCCCAATGTCAAAAAAAAAAAAAACTGGCCGATCTTCGGGATGTGGGATGTCTCCCTGCTGCATGATAAGGTTAAACTGATGCACATAACAGTGAACGTAGTAGGCACTCCCGTTGACGTTTACTGCACTTTACGCTGCACTCCACCTGTAGTACCCCTCATCACCGTGGAACCATCATAGGCCTGGGAAATTAATTTTCTCTCTTGTCCTGCAGGAAGGAATGGTGCTCAGTCTTTCCAAAATGGCAGTGGCAATTGTATCAGCGGTCGCATTTGGAAGCGCAATGAACTCCACAAAGCATGTGGTTGTGGCCATCTATGTACTGCAGCACAAGCATAGGCTGACAATGAGTGCAGACGTTGGTTGTCTCGTCTGCCTGAATGGCAATATAGTCCGACTGTTTCACCTCTTCCAGAATGTGGTCTTTGACAGTTCATTTTGCACGGTCTTTGAAGTGCCTTTAAAAACAGTGGCCTTCTCCAGATGCACCTCCAACTCACGGTCGATTGAGGCCATGAGATCAATGAGACCCAGGAAAATGCCAGGGTTTTCTGATGTGTCACTTTCATCATGCACGCAAAGCAAGTTCAAAGGCACCACAAAATGTCACAGCATCAATGATCGTTGACAAAATATGCCAATTCCAATGTGGTGTCCCTCATCTAGCTGTGTGGCTATGCTAATTCGCCCTAGCATGGCTAACTTCACAGAGTTGTCCATGTGCACTCTTGCCCGCTCATGTTTCTTAATGCATTCTGACATATGTTTCAGGTCTGTCACCCCTGTCTGTGTCCACGAACTATCACAAGCACTCGTTTTAAACAATTGCAAAAGATTGCGTTGGCGTACCCACAAAGCTTCTCTTGTAGGTTTTCTCCTTTTCTCTGTTGGGTTATATTCACCTCTGAAATGTCATGATTGCCACCAGCTGTGATGGAGTCACGATTTGTTTAGTGGGTGTGGCGACTTCTATACCGCAGCTCCACCGCTTGATCACTACTGTACAGACTCTGGCTCCAAAATCACAAGATGGCAGATCTGTCATAGTTTGGTTTGATTTACCAGGGAACGTTAATCAGGGTACGTCAAGGTACATCAGACCAGCCTTTTACCTGACTGTACATAGTACATTGTACATAGACAACTTATAATGTTCTCATTGATTTTAAAGCTGTATTATATTCTGAAATTCCATATCTTTAACTCACACAATTATCATGCTAATAAATTTCACAAGATTAAATTGTTTAATGTTTCCTAAGAAACCGCAGACCAGTAGGACATAAAAGCTTTGGATTAAAATACACCCCAGTAGGATAATCACATTAATAAAGACATTCTGATTATCTTAATCATAATGTTGTAGTTGGATGAATTTATAATGGCTTTCCACATACAAGTACGAGCACATACTTGCTCTGGAGGAAACTACTAGAACTGTTGGGTCCTTGTAAATTGTGTAGTGTAGTCTAGACATACTCTATCTGGACTAGACCTACTCTATCTGTAAAGTGTCTCGAGATAACTCTTGTTATGAATTGATACTATAAATAAATTGAAATTGAAATTTAAGTACAATTACCTGTTAGTCAACTGATCTGCATTGCATGCATGATATTGAAGATGAACAAACACTGATTGTCTGACTTCCACTTTTGTAATCAAAGGCAAATCAGCTCCATGCATTAGTCTGAATACCTAATTGTGCATCTCCTACAGTAGATGCTGTCCTGGGGGTCTGGAACTGTCAGGATGACTTAGCATTGCAGGTAGGTTGTGTGTGAGGCAGGACTGCCTGTCAGAGCTGTATTCCTGTGGCTGCATAGTGTGCCATAACAACTGCCACACAAGTGAGGGCTAGTAGCACCATGCACAGCAACCTGACCTCATGAGCCCCTCAGGTACACACACACATACAGTGTGTTCCCATACAGTACCTTTTCTTGAAAAGCATCAAGTAAATCTGCCAGAAAGGTAGTGCACATCATGTAATGCCCTTAGACCTTGCAGACTTTTTCTCTTATAAGGGGTTAGAATATTATGTCTTGATTGATCATTAAAATAAAAAATAAAAAAGAGTCCAGATGCCTATGCAGTTAGCCATAACAGCCATTCTAGGGGACTGCTCTCTGTTTTCTTTCAGTCAAACTCAGAGACAAAAATAATGCATGTACAAATCATCTTTATTTGGAAAGATGACCTTGTTTCCAACAATCTCTAAGATGGAGGTGGCAAATGCAAAGTTAGCTTGACCAGCAGCATCACAATGACCAGATTTATGGGAAATGTGCCAAGTTAAAATGCATTGCCATTTCATATACTGTGAGGCTCAACTTAGGCCACACGTTTTGAGTAAACTACTTTCAATTTTGACCTGATGATGTAAAGTCAAAGGATCACCCAATTTATTTAAATTCATCCTAAAGATAATCCCTCTTAATTTTCATTCATGACATATTAGAAGAGAGAACCTGCCCTCTGCCTGTATTTTTTCTTTCTTTCTTTCTTATTTTTCTGTGTATAGGACGTTCATGGGAATCCGCAAAGAGCCTTTGGGCCAACATGGGCAGAGAACTATACCAAACCTTTCCATTCATGCCCTGTCTGGTACAATCCAACGTGTTGTCCTCTTGGAAAAAGTAATTTAATTTTCATACCTAAATAATCTGTTTAAAAAATGTTTTTCAACATAACCTTCCTGGATTTACCTATCCAATGACTGGGATTGTAATTCAGCAACAAATGTTGCCAATTTATAATTGATGTGCCTAAAGGGCAGTAGGATGGCTTGCCTCCCAATTACATTTAATCACAAACCCCTAGAGAGATTGAACACATAATCGAATCCTTCAAGATAATTGTAATAGCAGAGCAAAACCAAACCAAAATGTAACCTTTAGCTCAGGATGATTTCTTTGTGCTGTGTCTCGTTATAAAAATGTTCTTAAGAGATCCATCAAGTGGTAGTTATAGATTAATGTCACATTTTCTCATGACTGCAGACAAAGGCATGTAGACCACAATATATTTGCTTCTGGTTATTTATTTTGCAGTAAGACCTTGTTCAACAAGTGTGACTACATTGTGCTGGGCTGTATGTTGCATGTCCAGTAGCATGCAATTGCCAGCAGCACCTTTAGGATATTGAGTAATTTATGCAAATTTCAGACCCTTCCATAAGCTAACCCTTGCATTTTATATTAGCATTTGCTTCTTTTTTAACTTCTTGCTTGATGGCTGTGTGTGTGTTTTTGGGTTTGTGTGCTTGTGCGTGTCCATGCATGAGGTAGGCTGTGTTATAAATAAATGCAGCTTATCTATGTGCAAGTGGACATCAGGGAGACTCCAAGCCACACTGGCAGGGGAAGACATTTGACGTACTGACTTAATCAAAGATTCATTGACTACACTCATTAGGCGCAAGTCTATCCCATTTTGGCCCGTATCGTACTCGTTCATTCCCCAAGGGCAAGACAGAGGGCTGCCCATCTGACCTATGGTGAGATATAGATTTATAGAAATGAGTGCTATGCATTCTGTGTTCAGGCCAAAAGGGATTAACAGACACGTGACAACCAAGTAGTTTGTTGCATCTTGAGCAATAAAAACCTGTAGGAATACTCAAGTTTCAGATATTTAAGATATGATGTAAAAACTGAAGAAAAAAATTAAACTGATCTTTCTTCAAGAACTCACTGACAACATTGACAACCCATTGCCCCTCAGGGCTGTGTCCTTAGTCGCTTCCTGTACACTTTTACACACCTTCACCCATCACCACCAATGATTAAATTATTTATTAAAAATGTAAAAACATAATTTTAACAATAACTTCTTAATCTGTTTTGGAGTATCAGAGAGTAGCGTAGGAGAATGAATAGGGGAAACAAACCTTCCTCCACAGATTTGTTTAGTATACCAATGCAGAGGAGGGTCTAACTAGTCCAAACAGCATCGTAAATTGGCATTTCTTTATAACAATCACAATTTTCATGGGTGGCGCTAAGTACCCAACAGAGCCACGGTGCCTCAAAATAGCATCAGGAAGGAACTTGTTTTGGTGGAACATGTGTACTTTAAAAAGTTGTTTTAGTTGTGCAACAGAAAACTTTGATTGGACAGATAGTCTAGCTAGCTGTCTGGATTTACCACGCAGTGATCTGAGGAGCAGTTAACCATAGTCCTCATAAATTGACCGGATTTTAAAATTCCAACTCAAAGAAAGCAGAACGTAACAGACATCCTGGAGAGCGTGATCTAGAGGAATTTCTGGTGGCACTGGAGAAAACCCAGAAGTGGAGTGAAGTAACATTTTGATTGCATTACATGTACTTGTGACAGGAAAGTGAGTACACTGTGGCCACCACTATCGATAAGCAGGAATTAAATTAAAAGAAATTTTGTCACCAAAGATTTTCACCTCTTAATTAAAGTGGTCATTTTGGTACTTTTCAGCATGGGCAGCGAACTGTGCCGCAATGTAATCCTATAGGTCAAATGCTCACCGTGAATTTCCGACTATTAAAAATGCTGTTTTGCTACTGACAGGCTCAGATTGTTATTCTAAGTGTCTGACAACATTATAGAAAGGATCCTTATAGAGATAGACTTTTTTGGTAAAGTGTAAGATCCTTTTTGTTTACCAGAAACAGCACTCAAGTTCTGTAATTATTTTCGGCCTTGGTAAGCGGCATCTCTCTGCAATGTCTGGCATGTATAAGGTGAAACAGAATATACACTCACCTATAGGATTATTAGGAACACCATACTAATACTGTGTTTGACCCCCTTTTGCCTTCAGAACTGCCTTAATTTTACGTGACATTGATTCAACAAGGTGCTGAAAACATTCTTTAGAAATGTTGGCCCATATTAATAGGATAGCATCTTGCAGTTGATGGAGATTTGTGGGATGCACATCCAGGGCACGAAGCTCCCAAAGATGCTCTATTGGGTTGAGATCTGGTGACTGTGGGGGCCATTTTAGTACAGTGTCTGTACACATTGTCATGTTCAAGAAACCAATTTGAAATGATTCGAGCTTTGTGACATGGTGCATTATCCTGCTGGAAATAGCCATCAGAGGATGGGTACATGGTGGCCATAAAGGGATGGACATGGTCAGAAACAGTGCTCAGGTAGGCCGTGGCATTTAAACCATGCCCAATTGGTGCTAAGGGGCCTAAAGTGTGCCAAGAAAACATCCTCCACACCATTACACCACCACCACAGTGGTAACAAGGCATGATGGATCTATGTTCTCATTCTGTTTACGCCAAATTCTGACTCTACCATCTGAATGTCTCAACTCAAGACTCATCAGACCAGGCAACTTTTTTCCAGTCTTTATCTGTCCAATTTTGGTAAGCTCTTGCAAATTGTAGCCTCTTTTTCCTATTGGTAGTGGAGATGAGTGGTACCCGGTGGGGTCTTCTGCTGTTGTAGCCCATCCGCCTCAAGGTTGTGCGTGTTATGGCTTCACAAATGCTTTGCTGCATACCTCGGTTGTAACAAGTGGTTATTTCAGTCAAAGTTGCTTTTCTATCAGCTTGAATCAGTCGGCCCATTCTCCTCTGACCTCTAGCATCAACAAGGCATTTTCGCCCACAAGACTGCCGCATACTGGATGTTTTTCCCTTTTCATACCATTCTTTGTAAACCCTAGAAATGGTTGTGCTTGAAAATCCCAGTAACTGAGCAGATTGTGAAATACTCAGACCGGCCCGTCTGGCACCAACAACCATGCCATGCTCAA
Organism: Percina caprodes; assembly: GCA_013375575.1. Classification (NCBI taxonomy): domain Eukaryota; kingdom Metazoa; phylum Chordata; class Actinopteri; order Perciformes; family Percidae; genus Percina; species Percina caprodes. The sequence continues at coordinate 62,752 of JABXJD010001187.1, forward strand.
AATTGCTTAAATCACCTTTCTTTCCCATTCTGACATTCAGTTTGGAGTTCAGGAGATTGTCTTGACCAGGACCACACCCCTAAATGCATTGAAGCAACTGCCATGTGATTGGTTGATTATATAATTGCATTAATGAGAGATTTAACAGGTGTTCCTAATAATCCTTTAGGTGAGTGTAGAATTCCAATCAGATTTGAGAGCCAAAGACAAACTAACAGAAAGCAACAACAAATGGAGTTAATTTATTAACTTAGGTTTGTCATATGTCTCAACGGCGCCGATTGCAGTTCGCGGTCACCATGCCTTGGTTTCGCCCGGATCTCCTCTCTTCCGCCGAATGATCCTTGGCTCCCAGCGGCTTCAGCTTCAGCTTCCAGACGCTCCCAGCAGCCTCGGCTTCAGCTTCCAGCGGCTCTGAGGCTTTTTCCCCTCATTATGTAAGGTCGAGAAATAGGGGATCGGCGTCTACCCTCTCCTCGTCATCAGCCTTCATCCTGTAAGGGTGCCCGCCTCCTCGGCACAGCGCGCCATCCTCAAGGACACCTGTACTACTTTGTACCGGCTATTCCTAGCCTCCCTTGCTACCCTGGAGGCGGTAACCACTGGGCCTCCGGCACTTCCGCGTCCCCTGCCATCGTCGGCCTCGGCCAGTGCCTTCACTCGTGATGTCACGGGCCTTGCCAGCCTCAGCACTCATCACCAGCTTCCACTGGCCTTGTGCCTGCTCCCTCTGTCTGTCATCTGTCGTTCTCTGCCTTTTCATCCCTGTGTTCGCAGGCTTCACTAGACCCCGTGCACATACATCCCTTCCTCTACCCTTCCTTCTGCTTTTCCTGGCCATTCGGCTTCTGCTCCCTCCTTGTCCGAGCTGGCTGCACTGCAATTCCGGTGCCTCATCCAGCTGCTCAAGGGGACCTACCTACTATCGTGCTCGATGATTCTTAGCCTTCTTCTTTCCGTCTGATCTTTCCTTACCTCCCCCATCCCCCACATCCCCCACATCCCCTGCCCCTCCCTTCCCCAACACCCAAATGTATTTTGCTCCTTGTGTTAACAACTTTTCTCCAGCCATGGCAGCTCCAGTCATTCGGCCAGCTTCGTCAGTGCGCTGGCCTTCACCGGTCTCACCTGCTCTGCACCTGCTTAATTCTCTCTGGCAATTTGGGCCATGTGCTATTGTTGATGATTTCCACAATCTTGCCATCCTTCTCTCCAATGAGGAAACCTCTGACCTGATTCATTGTCATTCCTCTTCTTGTAGGCGGATGCTCCGAGCGCCTGTTATTTACGCTCCTTCGGCATCTCAATTCTGCCATTTGATTAGTTCTGTAAGCGACTTCCTTCTTGTCTAACCTTTCGTCTGCTGCCGTCCCCTCTTTCCAGGTTAGCGTTGTCTTGGACGGGGCATGCAGATGCACTTGTGGCGGCATTTCCTGGCTTCTCGTTGCAGCATTTCCTTTTTTCTATGTGGACTTTGTCATTCTTGTCATCCGCTAAACCCTCCACGGGTTTAGCAGTTGCTGCGGGTGTCATGGTTCACTGTCGCTCAGCCCTCGGAATTCTGTGATCCGGCACGGAATCTGGTCTCCTTTGACATTCCATGACCTATACCCCATTGTCGTGGCTAACTTACTTTTGGGGGCACGAATGGTCACAAGTCCATACTCATTTAAACAAACACAGCAGTAGAAGTCATCTTAAATAAAGAAATTCAGACACTCGACTCCAGAATCAGACATTCACCCCACACCAGTGCCACCGTTTTTAGCCACAGTGTTCTTGCCCAGCACTCTCTCAGCCTACTTACCTGGCTGGAATTGCTTTAAGGCACATCAAGCCACATATCGGCTTCTGTTACCCTCTCTGGATGTTATGTCCATCTGCAATTTCATCACCCATGCTCATTCCATTCAACGCTTTTTTCAGATTTTGAGGGGTGCAGAATTCGCACCGACTTCATCCGTCTATAATCATCCCCGGTTAATCAGAAATCACCATCCACACCTCAAACTCTCTTATATTCACACAGTTTCACATAGTTTCCTTCCTATTGTCTTCCACCTCAGCTCCGACTTCAACCCTACGAGCCACAAATCAAATACATCGGCTCCGGGTACGCCCCAAGGCATCTCCACAACACCCACTTTTCACTATTCCAAAATGGCCACTTGACTCTGGTTTCAGAAACCGCTGAAACACATTCTCTGCATTTCAGCTATGTCACCCAAACATTATTCCAGCCACTCTTTCCGCATCGGCGCAGCATCCACAGTCGCCAGATCAGGCATTTCCGACCAAACCATTCAGTTACCAGGCCGCTGGTCATCCCAGACATACCGATCTTACATTCACAAACAAGCTCAATGATCTCAGTCAAGTCCACGGTCTACTCAGTTTTACACAATCTGACACTTTTGGGGGTCTATAAACTATTTGGGCAAAAACTGCTTCTGAGACGGAACCCCCCACCCGGTCATCACACATCCTCCCAGACCAGCCATCAGATGACATCCACATCAATTTTGTTATAATGTTCACCTGCACATTCATAATGTTCATTAAATCTTTAACTAACACATGGTTGTGGCGTGGTCCATGCTAGTGAAAGCAGTTTTTGATTGGCAATGGAAAACAGACAGGAGAGATTCATAACGTGTAATAATTGCACTAAATGTCACAGTCACAGGTTGTCATTTTTCATGTTGATCAGTTTCTAGCAGGTCTTACCTTTAAGCCGTTCACTGGGTTTCATGTAAGTCCGGCATCCTTTTCTTGTTGTTGGCATTCAGAGTGACCTGTTAGTAGGTGATACAGCATAACGGCTCTGTGGTTATGAAACCTAATAGACCAGGGGTTTTCCAGGGGAGGCCTGCCTCCCCTAGGGGGCAACAAAGAGTTTCAGGGCATGAAAAAAGCAGGGAAATATAAAAAAAATAAAAAAATTATTTATGCTTTCTGAAAAATAATGATTTGGTGGATGTATTAATATTAACTGTTCTGCAAAAGGGTGGGGAAAATATGTCAGTTCAATGAGAAAGGGTTAACACATTTGCAAGAGGTGTCTTCTGGTCTGCTGAGACAGTGATGATGAAATTCTAGTGAATCCCAGTTTCTTTAAGCAGGTCAAAGCAATCAAGAAAAACTGTAAATCACCAGATTGGCTGAAAAGCGTCATCCACCCACCAGCAGCACTGTTTAAGGTATGACTTAACCCTACTGCATCCACTTTCTTAGTAACCAAATAAAACAAAGAAAATCAAATAAAAGGTGTTTTCTGGTTAAATATTACATTACAGCATTGACTGCAGCCTCGGCTGATGACGCAATTATGTGCTCCGGGTCTTATTGATTGGCCAGCAGGGTGGTCAGTACTGTTTTTATCTAATGGCAATACTGTGGGACTGGTGCAATGGATGCACGCCTGTGTGTGTGTCTGTGTGTGTGTGTGTGTGTGTGTGTGTGTGTGTGCGTGTGTGTAGTGCAGATAGCTCTAGAACATTTCCACATTCATGAGAGTGTTTTATGTCTTTCCAGAGAGATACTAGGTCACATTTTTGCTGCCTGTCATCTTCATCTTATGTCTATCTGTTAGTGTGTGTGTGTGTGTGTGTGTGTGTGTGTGTGTGTGTGTGTGTGTGTGTGTGTGTGTGTGTGTGTGCGTAGCTGGAATTTCTATTTGCATCTAAAAGCTTTTCCTACGCAACATAGCCACTGAAAAAACATGTGACACCTACTTAAAATCCTCCAGGCATGAAAGATAAGCTTTTATGAAAAATTATTTCAAATTAAGGATTTAAAGGAAAAAATAGGCAGAAAATGCTGTAATTTGTATATTTATTAATGAGTATAAGGTAGGAAAAAACCTACATGCATTTTTATGAACACTTGATTTGCCTTTGCTACATCAGCGTTATGTGGTAATAAATCTGTTGTGTCACAGTTTATGGTATTAAATGTATGAGGTGACTCTAGTTGTTCAATTAGGAATCCTTTAAAATAAGGTTCCATGGAGACATCACTTTATTCTGCTAATAAAAACACATGGAAGTGGGTGAAGAATGTCCAACTCCAGTTCTTGACACTCTCCATTTGGTAAATGGAACTGACACTTCTAAATCTAGGATAAAATGGGGTGGTATCTGTGTGCGTGAACGTGTATAAAAATCAGAGAGAGGGAAGAGAGTTTAAGCAAAGAAGGCACTAAAAAAGATCTAAAGCTTGGCTAAATTTTCAAATCTGATTCACAAGCACCATCGTTACACAAAAGATATTCACATTCAGCGAGAATATTGGCTGTGTTGGATGTGATTGACCATATCCTGGCGACAGATAAATTTGGCCATTTAGTGGTCTCCTTTGGGAAATGGTCCCTGGAAACCTAGACTTCTCATCAAGAATTCATGGGACTGTTGTCAGCTAAAAATGAAACTGCAAAAATAAAATGGGAAAGAAAAAAAAGGCCTGCTTTGTCACTGGCACCAACCTGCTTTTCATCTGCATTAATATTCTAACAACTTTCAAGGACCAACAGTCACTCAACACATTGCAAGTGACCAAAGAAAATAGTAAGTGGTAGTAGTTAATATTTAAAAAAAAACCTCTACATGTCAAAATCTCTGTAATCCATGACACATTTAAGATTTGTGTAATAAAGGTCTCACATCGCACATAATCATGTCAATAAGTGTGCTTGTCGTAGCTGTGGTAGGAAAAATTAATGTCAGACCCGAGACAGTTGGTGACAGAGAAAAGAGAGGGGTCCAGGACAGAACCCTGAGGGGCCACAGTTGGCAAGGTTCTAACACAGATCCTCTCCAAGTTACCCGGTAGGTGCGGTCTGCCAAATAAGATGTGAGCAAAAAGAAAGGGAGACACCTAGATCCTAAGTGTCAAAGTGAGGATCTGGAGGTTGTGTCAAAGGCAGCAGAAAGGTTCAGAAGGATGACGAGAGAGGAGAGAGAGGCTGCTCTAGCGATGTTAAGCTGCTCAGTGACTGCAAGAGAGCATTTTCAGTTGATTGGCCAGCTTTGAAGCCAGACTGGTGGGGCTCAAGAAGGTCGTTCTGGTAGAGATTAAATCTTGAGGAAAATACACAAACTGTGTTCATTCTACTGGGTAGTGATGCTAAGCTCCCCAGTAAATACAGATCAGCCTTGCATATGATACAGCTGGGAGCATTATGTGTGTCAAACATTACGAGCACTTGGTCCTCTGTTGAAAGACATCAACGGCACCCCTTATCTTCTCTGATTCTACTCATAGTCGATGATGATGCATCTAACAACCCTTGGAGCTGGCTCAGGTCTGCCTTGGACCAGCTCTTAATTATGCTGTTATAGTTTTAGACTGCCGAGGGACTTTCTTTGACACACTGAGCTCCTTTCTCCTTTATCTTTCCATCTGTGTGCATCCGTGTCCCAGAAATGCTTGTTACTAACTTAGCTCTGGGGAGCTCATTTCCCAGAGTCCATTTTTTTTTTGCCCTGCAGTTTTCCTTGGATTAGGGTGGCACCTAAATCATGGTTCCAGCTGTCGTTGTGATTCTGCTCCGTGCCCTGCTACGTCCTTCAGTGCCATGCTACGCCCTTCCATGTCCTGCTACACCCTGAAGTGCCCTACAACACCCTGCTACACCCTGTAACACCCTGCAGTGCCCTACTACGCCATGAACTACTACAGCTTCTATTTCTAGTTATAGTTCCATTATCTTTATTGTGACTACAATTGCCATTGTTCATCACACCTCCAACGCGCAACATCAGCCAAGAGCTTGGGTCTGTCTGAGGTTTCTCCCTAAAAGGGAGTTTTTCCTTACCACTAAATGCTTGCTCTTGGGGGAATTACTGGAATTGTTGGGTCATTGTAAATTATGGTGTGAGGAATCCATTGAGTATTCACAGACCAAAATATGAATTATAGACAGATGCTGCAGGAAGTCTTTCCTGATTTTATCTTCCACCCGAAACATCACTATACAATGGGATTTAATGGAAAACATATCTGTGATGGTCTCAATGCTTCCCAATATTACAAATGCATACATTGACCAAATAACAGAGAGCATCATGATTAACAGTACATCCAAAGTTAGCATTGATGGAACAGATTTTGATGGAAGAATGTTTCTGTCTGTGGGAGAGAAGGAAGAGCTGCCTCAGTTTTGCAAAATTGAACAGATTCTCATTGTGAATAATAATCATGAAGCCTTTTCTTTGCAGAGAACACCAAGCAAACTACATTCATCATCTACAGTCCTTTAAACTTTCACCAGGACTTTTAGCTGTTCAGAACATCTCGGTGCGCAATGAAACATCACCTCTCTCTGCATACAACACACGTGGAAGACTGCGCATCACACCGATTCATATTACATTACATTAAAATGAGGTTGCATCTTGTGCCCAAAAATGATGCCCTGTTTATTATATCACAAGTTTAAACATGCTTTTCTAAGTGAAAAGCTTAGTTGAAGGGAAAGAGGAAGAAAGGGGGAGAAACAGATCTAGAAAGAGAAAGAAAGAAAGAAAGAAAGAAAGAAAGAAAGAAAGAAAGAAAGAAAGAAAGAAAGTTTTGGAAGAAACATGGAAAGCAAGAGAAACTGTCAGAAAGAGATGGGGAGAAAGAGCGAGAGTAAGAGAATGGCAGACATGGAAAGCAAGACAAATATAGGAGAGAGAGAAAGAGGGGAAGTGTTGTGGGTTGGGGTTTTTGTTGGGGTTTATTTTCCCCTTTCTTTGGCCTCCTTGTGTTTTTGTCTTTGTTTTCTCCTTGGTCTTATGTTGCTGGTCCTGTCCTGTGTTCCCCTGAGTTTGTCTGTTCTACTTCCTGTTTTATTTTGATAGTTTAGTTTCCTGTCTTGTCTTGTCTCGTCTAGCTTCGCTTTGTTTGTCTGATTGTCCAACCCCGCCCTAATGTGATTCACCTGATGTCTCACCTGTTCCCTGTTACCTCATTACCTCTTGTATCAGTGTTTCCTCTGTCTCTTGTCATATCATTTTTGTTCGTCTGCCTGTCTATGTATCATCGTCTTGCTGCCTGTTCCCGTAAGTCTACTCCCGGTGTTTTTGTCCTGTCTTTCCTCCTCCTTTTTTCCTTGGATCCCTGCAGCCCTGGTGTTTTGGATTTTGGATTTTTCCCTGGAACTTTGAACTGTTTATTCCCCTTGTGGATTATTTTTGGTTTCTTGTTCCCAATAAAATTCCCCGTTTTGCCTGCAACCTGCATTTTGGTCCTCTTTCCCTTGCTATCCATGACAGGAAGAGAAAGAATCTGAGATAGAAATAGAAAGAGAGATATAACAAGAAAGAACTGAGCCACCAAAATATGTTGAAGAGCTACAGAATATGTTGAGAGGTTAAAGCCAAGACTAGACTGCGACTTTGCGCTCCAATATTAAGACCCTTAAGACCCTTTTAATGGCCAACTAAGTGTTCTTGTGGACATTGTGGAGCTGCCAGAGAAGGGCACTTTGAAAGTCATGAGATCTAAAAGTGATGATGCCTCCACTGCAAGTTCAGACATAGACATACTTCCACATGCTCTCTAACACAACATCAGAAGAATTGGACAGGTTATTTCCCTGTACCTACATTTTCTTATGAACATAACCTAAAGCATGTTCTACAAGAACACTTACTATGACTTAACCTGTGTCCTGTTATGCCAATCTCACTCTGAACGCGTCAAATACGGACGTTTGGACAGTGGTTGCCCACGTCTGATGCGACAAAAAAAGCACCTTTCAGTGTGTGTGTGTAGAACGTATTGGGGAGAGCAGCATCTGGACAGGGTTTAGCGAGTAGTATGTAATGGGGAAATTCTGCATAGGGAGGTTGGTGGATGGGTCAAACTCAGGACTTTCACCCGGAGAAGCTGTTCCCACAAGTCACGGAACTGTAAGCCCACCCACGACCTTTCCTTAAACCCAACCGTCCCATTACTGTGAGTCACAGAACCATAAACTCACCCACAAGCTTTTCCTTAACCTAACAGCGTCAAAAGGGAAATAATCTCGACCAAGCGACAAAGGCACCTGACCAACGAGAAAGACACCTGATGCAGCGTCCATATTTTATGAGATTGGAGTGAGAATGTGTTGGTTATGCTGAGTTCCTGTTTCCCTGGATTTTGACCATTGCCTGTATTTTTGTATTTCCCTTTCACCGACAATTTGGACACTATTAGTTTATTAAACTTTTGCTTTTTACGTACCTGAGTTGGGTATTGTGGGTCCATCCTTCTGTGTGTGATAATACGATCTTGCCACAATTATGGACTCCGCCAACTCAAACAAGGTACAGAACGCACTACAATGTCAAGGACAGAAGCTTCACCAGTTTGAGGAAGTGCTGTCCACCATTCAGCAGAAGTTAAGAGGTATGACGGAGCGTCAGCTGGGGTTACAGAAAACCTTCTGTGAACAGGGTTCCCTCCTGACTACGCAGTTTGAATCCCTTCAGTCTGTTGCCACGCCACCTGTCTCTCAAGGCTCCATGGGTCTGGTTTCATTTGCTGGGCCCATGGTCGGATTTTGGTTCTGCTGCTCCTTCTGTCCAGTCGTCTGCCAGTTTCTCTGCTACGCCTCACTTGTCTCAGCCTGAATGCCTCTTCAGTGAGTCTGATGACTGTCGAGCCTTGTTGACACAGCGTGGATTACATTTTTAGCTCCAGTCTGTCCTTTAACCTACAGACGGGGCTAAGATTGCTTACCTGATTTCCCACCTGTCTGGACGAGCAGAGGCATGGTATCAAGCAGAGGCATCAAGATTGACAAGCGGCTCTTCGAACGTGAGAGCAAGAGAGAGGAAACTCCAAGGATTTGCAGGCAACACAGAGTATTCGCAGCTATGTGTTCGAGCTTCCCTTTGAGCTTAAACGGCAGTTGTCGTGCAACCACATGAAAATAATTAACAGCCCTGTATGCACTTTCTGGCCCATTAAGGAACAAGGTAAATATCGAGTGCTCTCCTGTTGGTCAGTTGTGGAACAATATTGCATACAAAATTTCCACCTTGATTAATGTTACTGTGCCTGTTACTGTCAATGTTTTGATTCTGAATGATCAGTCAGACCTTCAGCTCTCTAGAACTCAAAAATGTGCTGTATTTGCTGGACTTACAGGTGCAAAGAAAAGGATTGCAATCTGTTGAAAACCACCTCATGACCTATTAATCCATACATGGACTATTTCTGTCATCTACATGGATCATGGAAGACCCTGGACACAACATTGCTGACTCCTTGAGGTCTCAACCTGCGTATGTGTTTGTTCCCATGTCTTGTGTCTCTGTGTGTGTGTGTGTGTGTGTGTGTGTGTGTGTGTGTGTGTGTGTGTGTGTGTGTGTGTGTGTGTCTGTTTCTGCATGTGTTGTTTTGCCTCCCTCCCTCCCAGCTTTCCTCTCTGTGTTATTTGGCTCTGGGACATGTTCCAATGTCTCAGTGTATTGTTTGTAATTGTTTGTATATGTTAATAATTTTGGAATATACAGTATATATGGTATAAAAAAAGAAAAAAATCACAAAAAAAGTGTTATTTAGGTTTATTATCTGACATATAGAAGCATAGGATTCTTTTGTCACAGTTCCAATAACTCTCTTGGAATACTTCTATAATTTAATGCTATAGATTGTTAATATGTATTGTGGCCCTGGAATTGTATAGCTTAATTCAATAATAATAGCGCATCAATGTAAAACTGTATGAAAAATAACGCTTCCACCAACCAACAGTTGATTATACCATTGTAAACTTGATGGCAATCTGCTGAATCATTTACTCTTATAATACACTTATAATATTGTATCGCCCGAGGAATGTGACTTATAGTTTATGAAACAACGTCTCACCTGGGAAATCAATGGCTATGTGCTTGTGTAAAAACAATATCTAAATGTTTGTACCTTTATGGTCCAGACACATAGGAACAGCTGCCTTGTAAACTGGTTGAGTTGATGCTTTTATTAATTCAGCTCACATGAATCATATTGATTGTCTGTGAAAAAGTATTTTAGCAATTTAAAAGTTTTGTCAAAAGTGTGAAGCCTGAAGGAGATTTGTTGGCGTGAATTAAATTTCATCTGTAATGTCAAATGTAATTTTGATGTGTTTTTAAATGATTTTTCTCAGCCTGAAAAATCATGGGCGCGCACACACACACACACATACACACACACACACACAAGCAAATGCATGTTGTGGTCACTGCTGGCATCATATTTAGAGTAGAATGTCATTTCATCTAGGCTTTGTTTGATGCAGTGTCATGTGAAATGTCACCTGCTGTAGCTGACAAATTGCCGTAAAAACCTATGAAAATATTTCTCCTCTGGCAAAAGGCTACTTGCCCATTAATCTCCCCTTGGGTACATGCTGCAGACACAGCAGGATTTAGGAAATGTCCTCTTCAATAATGCAGCAGGAATTCTGCTTAACCCAGCCCTTGAACATTGGAAATCTGTCCGCTTGCAAAACACAAAACATCAAATGTTTCACTGAAAGGCTCTGCAGTAGGGTCACATAGCACAGTAGGAATGATTTACTGTTGTGAAAAATGACAATCCAGAAAAAGTTGTTAAGAGTTAGCAAAAGTTTACAAAGCATCAGAAATGGAAGGATAATGCTCATCTTGAGTGACAGAATGCTGACATATGTTGCTAAATTACAACAGTACCTTGGGCAGTATGAAGTATACTGTCCAGGCAAGCAGTTAGTTTACTTTAGAGGAATTCAAATTACAGCAAAACTATCTTTGAGAGAATAGTTTTCAACATTTTAACATTAATTAACCATTACCACACAATTAGTGTTGCTTTGCCAGACTCTGCTCCAAAGTCTCTCAGTCCAGGTCTCTCAGATTTGAAGGGTGCCTTCTTGCAACAGCAATTTTGAGATCTCTCCATAGGTGTTCTATGGAATTTAGATCCGGACTCATTGATGGCCACTTCAGAATTCTCCAGCGCTTTGTCTCCAACCATTTCTGGGTGCTTTTTGAGGTATGTTTTGGGTCATTGTCCTGCTGAAACACCCATGACCTCTGATACAGACCCAGCTTTCTGACACTAGGCCATACATTATGGGCAAAAATCTTTTGATAGTCTCCAGATTTCATGATTCCTTGCACACAGTCAATGCACCCAGTGCCAGAGGAAGCAAAACAACCCCAAAACATCCTTGAACCTCCATGTTTGACTGTAGAGTACTTACAAAGAGTCAAAGAAGCCTACAAAGAAAAGAACACGTACTGTGTTCTTTTCTTTGTAGGCCTTTTTCCGATTTCTGTAAACAGTAGAATGACATGCTTTGCCAAAAAGCTCTACCTTAGTCTCATCTGTCCACAAAACGTTCTCGAAGACGGATTGAGGCTTACTCAGGTACATTTTTGCAAACCGCAGTCTGGTTTTTTATGCCTCTGTGTCAGAAGTGGGGTTCTCCTCAGTCTCCTGCCATAGCGCTTCTTCTCATTCAGATGACGACGTATGGTTCGAGCTGACACTGATGCACCCTGAGTCTGCAGAACAGCCTGAATTTGCGCGGAAGTTGACTGAGGTTGTTTATCCACAATTCAAACTATCCTGCGTTGCATTCTTTCATAAATTTTTCTCTTCCGTCAACATCCAGGGAGATTTGCCACAGTTCCATGGGTTATAAAGTTCTTGATTATATTGCGCACAGTGGACAAAGGAACTTTAAGATCTCTGGAGATTGACTTGTAACCTTGAGATTGTTGATATTTTTCCACAATTTTGCTTCTTAAGTCCTCAGACAATTCTCGGCTCTTCTTTCTCTTCTCCATGCTTGGTGTGGCACACACAGGCACACAACACAAATGTTGAGCCAACTTTTATACACTCTAACTGGCTTCAGTTTAGATTTCTATATTGCCAGCATCTGTTACTTGCCACAGGTGAGTTTAAATGAACATCACATGCTTGAAATGAAATTATTTACCCACAGTTTTAATGGGGTGCCAATGATTTTGTCCAGTCCATTTGGGGAGTTTTGTGTAAAATAATGTCAAATTTGCCTTTTTTCTTCTGCCTTTTTGTTCTGTTCCAATGCACTTAAAGGTAGTAAACATGTGTATACCAAAACATTTGTCATTGCAACACTTTTCTGGAAAAGTTCCAGGGGTGCCAATAATTTCGTCCATGACTGTATACACTAACCTATAGGAGTATTAGGAACACCATACTAATACTGTGTTTGACCCCCTTTCGCCTTCAGAACTGCCTTAATTCTACGTGGCATTGATTCAACAAGGTGCTGAAAGCATTTTTTAGAAATGTTGGCCCATATTGATAGGATAGCATCTTGCAGTTGATGGAGATTTGTGGGATGCACCTCCAGGGCACGAAGCTCCCGTTCTACCACATCCCAAAGATGCTCTATTGGGTTGAGATCTGGTGACTGTGGGGGCCATTTTAGTACAGTGAACTCATTGTCATGTTCAAGAAACCAATTTGAAATGATTCGAGCTTTGTAAAATGGTGCATTATCCTGCTGGAAGTAGCCATCAGAGGATGGGTACATGGTGGCCATAAAGGGATGGACATGGTCAGAAACTCAGGTAGGCCGTGGCATTTAAACCATGCCCAATTGGCATTAAGGGGCCTAAAATGTGCCAAGAAAACATCCCCCACACCATTACACCACCACCACCTGCCTGCGCAGTGGTAACAAGGCATGATGGATCCATGTTCTCATTCTGTTTACGCCAAATTCTGACTCTACCATCTGAATGTCTCAACAGAAATCGAGACTCATCAGACCAGGCAACATTTTTCCAGTCTTCGACTGTCCAATTTTGGTGAACTCTTGCAAATTGTAGCCTCTTTTTCCTATTTGTAGTGGAGATGAGTGGTACTCGGTGGGGTTTTCTGCTGTTGTAGCCCATCCGCCTCAAGGTTGTGCGTGTTGTGGCTTCACAAATGCTTTGATGCATACCTCGGTTGTAACGAGTGGTTATTTCAGTCAAAGTTGCTCTTCTATCAACTTGAATCAGTCGGCCCATTCTCCTCTGACCTCTAGCATCAACAAGGCATTTTCGCCCATAGGACTGCCGCATACTGGATGTTTTTCCCTTTTCACACCATTCTTTGTAAACCCTAGAAATAGTTGTGTATGAAAATCCCAGTAACTGAGCAGATTGTGAAATACTCAGACCGGCCCGTCTGGCACCAACAACCATGCCACGCTCAAAAATGATTAAATCACCTTTCTTTCCCATTCTGACATTCAGTTTGGAGTTCAGGAGATTGTCTTGACCAGGACCACACCCCTAAATGCATTGAAGCAACTGCCATGTGATTGGTTGATTCGATAATTGCATTAATAAGAAATTGAACAGGTGTTCCTAATAATCCTTTAGGTGAGTGTAGGTAATGAGCATGTGTGTAATTCAGGCCATTGTGTAATAACAACAGAGTGTAAATTGTGATTTCCCCTTGTGGGAGTAATAAAGTACAGGTAAAAGCCAGTAAATTAGAATATTTTGAAAAACTTGATTTATTTCAGTAATTGCATTCAAAAGGTGTAACTTGTACATTATATTTATTCATTGCACACAGACTGATGCATTCAAATGTTTATTTCATTTAATTTTGATGATTTGAAGTGGCAACAAATGAAAATCCAAAATTCCGTGTGTCACAAAATTAGAATATTACTTAAGGCTAATACAAAAAAGGGAGTTTTTAGAAATGTTGGCCAACTGAAAAGTATGAAAATGAAAAATATGAGCATGTACAATACTCAATACTTGGTTGGAGCTCCTTTTGCCTCAATTACTGCATTAATGCGGTGTGGCATGGAGTCGATGAGTTTCTGGCACTGCTCAGGTGTTATGAGAGCCCAGGTTGCTCTGATAGTGGCCTTCAACTCTTCTGCGTTTTTAGGTCTGGCATTCTGCATCTTCCTTTTCACAATACAACACAGATTTTCTATGGGGCTAAGGTCAGGGGAGTTGGCTGGCCAATTTAGAACAGAAATACCATGGTCTGTAAACCAGGCACGGGTAGATTTTGCGCTGTGGTCAGGCGCCAAGTCTTGTTGGAACCTGAAATCTCCATCTCCATAGAGCAGGTCAGCAGCAGGAAGCATGAAGTGCTCTAAAACTTGCTGGTAGACGGCTGCGTTGACCCTGGATCTCAGGAAACAAAGTGGACCGACACCAGCAGATGACATGGCACCCCAAACCATCACTGATGGTGGAAACTTTACACTAGACTTCAGGCAACGTGGATCCTGTGCCTCTCCTGTCTTCCTCCAGACTCTGGGACCTCGATTTCCAAAGGAAATGCAAAATTTGCTTTCGTCAGAAAACATGACTTTGGACCACTCAGCAGCAGTCCAGCTCTTTTTTCCTTAGCCCAGGTGAGACGCGCGCTGTTTCTTGGTCAACAGTGGCTTGACACGAGGTATGCGGCAGTTGAAACCCATGTCTTTCAAGCGTCTCTTGGTGGTGGATCTTGAAGCACTGACTCCAGCAGCTGTCCACTCCTTGTGAATCTTTTTTTCACAATCTTGACTAGGCGCGGTGATCCCTATCGCTTGTACACTTTTTCTGACCACAGTTTTTCCTTCCCTTTGCCTCTCTATTAATGTGTTTGGACACAGAGCTCTGAGAACAGCCAGCCTCTTCAGCAATAACCTTTTGTGTCTTTCCCTCCTTGTGCAATGTGTCGATGGTCGCCTTTTGGACAGCTGTCAAATCTGAAGTCTTCCCCATGTTTGTGTAGGCTTCAGAACTGGACTGAGAGACCATTTAAAGCCCTTTGCAGGTGTTTTGAGTTAATCAGCTGATTACTTTGTGGCACCAGGTGTCTTCAAAATTTAACCCTTACACAATATTCTAATTTTGTGACACACGGAATTTTGGATTTTCATTTGTTGCCACTTCAAATCATCAAAATTAAATGAAATAAACATTTGAATGCATCAGTCTGTGTGCAATGAATAAATATAATGTACAAGTTACACCTTTTGAATGCAATTACTGAAATAAATCAAGTTTTTCAAAATATTCTAATTTACTGGCTTTTACCTGTATACAATATTATTATTAAATAGACGATGTAATGATCACACGGTATCTGATGCTGAAATGGAGAGGATAAGTGTGTCATACTTCTCCCCTTCTGAGAAGCAACTAATCATGGAAAATTATGAGGAGGTGTAGCATCTGAAATACAAAAAAGGAAACATGGCTGCTGTTATTAAACAGAGAGAGAACGGCAGACAATCCCAGACCAACTGAATGTGTAAGAATTTGAAAATATCTACTTACTAGGAAAGTTGTACACTCTGTTTTAATAGCTTCAAAAACATCTGCACGTATCCTGGCCACTGTGAGGGGCTGGCAGCTGTTGGTGGACCCGGAACAGCAATTTAAGTTTCTTAACCACATTGTGACCACCACCTCAAGACCAGATGTTGTTCTCTTGTCTGAGTCCACCAAACAATTGGTTCTGTTGGAGCTAATAGTCCCTTGAGGAAGACTGGAAGAAGCCTTTTCAGCCCAATCCCTGTTCAGAGCCTTCAGTCTGTTAGGCATTGAATGAGTGAGGAGGAGAAGAGCCATCCACAATACTACCAAAGTGGCAGAGAAACCCTCACAATGGCTATGGCTCATGAGAGGAGATCCATGGGGGCAATGTAGCTAGATTCGCCAAATGGACACAAGCTGGGGTCTGATCAACCTCAGCCTGTTCGCCTTGATGAGGGTGTATGATGTTAAAAGACCCAAAACAGTCAATGATTCCAGGAACATCACTGAAGATACGTCCAATAGCATTAGTAGATGTATTTGCACAGTTCTGTAATTGGTTGAAATTCTAATTAACTGAGGATTTTTACACTTGTTGGCACAATCCTTTGGCTCAATTTGGTATTTGTAAGTTAGATATATTAGCAGGCATCCACTCTTTTGTCAAAGCTTTTTGCAAATCCAGTCCTTTTTCTCTCAAAGCCCGTCTACTCACAGTGGAGCACACTGAAACTTGTGTGGCCACGAGGGACTAGTTGTAGCCTGTGATCATATCATTTCTAATGCGGTACAGTAAACACATTATGATTCACATGTCTAAACAGCTCTCTGTTGTACCGCAGGGACAACACCACGCACCAGAATATAAACAATAATGAATGGACTTGAGCAGCTTTATTTACAGAGAGACAATTCCATTTTTTTTATTTCTGGGATTAATCAGTGCACCGGGCTTAGTCCCATTTCAAACAGTTACTGAATCATTTAGCATTATCGCAGGATAAATATAATCACAGTCAAAGAGATTACATGCTGCTTCTTATCTGCAGAAAATCAGCAGCACCTCTGTTTCATATTAGCAATTCACATCAGGTGAAGGTGTCTCCTTCTGACAATGAGATTCACGTAGCATTTACAGTTGTTATTCAGTTCATGCCTGCTATTCATCTATTCTTTCCATATAAACAGCTTATTTTTAACTAGCAAGGGCTTCTATGCATTTATTTAGTTTAATTGTATCTCACAAATAAGAAATTGTGTTGTTCTGGGCATTGAAATGTCCCAAAATGTTTTAGACGTTATTTTTATAAGGGGTTTTGCTACCTATGGATGAAATTCATATAATTATTTTTGTACTTCATTTAATGTTTTAGCTTCAAAAGCATGCACTTGCATGTGCAGCTGCATAGCCAGTGAAGGCTCTAGAAAGTTTTACATGGGAAGATAACAGGTGGCCCACATGAAAATATGTAATACCTTTGCAGACATATGACAACCAAAAATAACCAATAACTGTTTTGTGTGTAACAGAAGTGGAATGTGTATGAACAGAGAAAAATAAAGGTCTAGATGGATCTGTGGCAGGAAGGGGATCCTTTCTCTGTCTTCACCTCTCTATCAGTAGACAAGTTTCCAACCAAATTTGAACCAAATTTCTAGAAAATCTGCAAAAGAATTAATGTCTGTTACCACTATATGATTATTAGGAGTTGGTTGTCTAAGCAGTCTTGTATAAAGTACTTGAAAACAATACTTGAGTACAAGTATCTTACCAGAAAATGACTTTGGTTGAAGTTAATCTCACCTTTTAGAATATTACTAGAGAACTAAAACTGATATTTTAATGGAATAATGTTTTTCTTAATGTAATAAAGAAACATATTTTGAAGTATTTCTACAGCATTGTAAGTCACTGGGAAAGTATCTACAGTACAATATTCATGATTGCACCTGTGTTTTGCACAGTGACCATTGTTTTATTACACAAATAGGAGAAAATACTGGTTTTAACATTGTTTTCAGAAAAGATAATGTTTCAACTTACATGTTTCCTTTAAGGAACACACCGACTTATTGGGACTTTAGCTTATTCACCGTATCCCCAGAGTTAGACAAGTCGATACTTACCCTTCTCATCTCTGTGTGTGCTGTAACTCCAACACCCTCAGCATTAGCTTAACCTAGCACATATCCTGTAGTTAACTGGTTCCAACTAGCCCACTGAAATTAATCGCCCCTTTGGGACAAATAAAGGTCTAGAACTTGAACTTGAACTAGCCTACTGATCCCAGTGGGTGACTAAATAACGCCAACATGTTCCTATTTACATGTTGTGATTTGTATAGTCACAGGGTGTACAAATAAGTTCACATGAGACACAGCCATCTTCTAACCATATACAAACTGGGAACTATATTCTCAGAAAGGCGTAGCTAGTTGGAACCAGTTACCTGCAGGATCTTTGCTAGGCTAAGCTAGTGCTGGGAGCGTCACAGAGATAAGAAGGGTATGTATCGACTTGTCTAACTCTGGTGGATACGGGTAATAAGCTAAAGTCCCAATAATTGTTCCTTTAATATCTGATGATTTTTGGATTTAACAGAGTAAACATATTACATATTGCACCTTTAAATAACATTACACCACATCAAAAACCTTTCAAATGTATCAAAATAGTTAATCAAAATCACCATAAATTTCTGTTGCAGGTCACTTTCCTTCCAGTCATTCTCTGCCTTCCCGCCTTGTGTGGTTACCTGCCCTGCCCTAATGTCCTGCACTAGCCTCTGTGGAAACCGTTGCTTTATATTTGTATTGCTTTTGTGCAATAAATCTCCTTTTGTGACTTTTATTGTGGGTTTGAGTCCTGCATTCTGAGTCCCCTGTTTGTCCCCATTCTGACAGGCTGTTGATTAGCAACAGTGAGAGCAAGTGGGAGGATGGAAAGAGTGCTGATACATCTTTGCTGTTAGCACAGTCTGAAATGACCAACCCTGAGCTGACCAAAAAAACTAAAACTAGTCCAAACACTGAAAGCTTCCAGGCTAATTTTTGGTGGCGAAGGGAAGCTGTCCCAAGTCTCAAGAGACGTCTATAGACAAAATACCACTATGTAGCCAGTTATGCTTAAAAACAGAATCAGTGCAGCAAATCAGATTTTGTGTTTTTTGTTCTCAGTTTCACGTCTGATGGCAACACATCCTCATACCTAAACAACACATATGACCATTATATTTACTGCCACACATTGTGACTGTAATCATGTGACCGCTCTATTTTATTCAATTCAATTTAATTTAATTTATAGTATCAACAAGTGTTATCTTGAGACACTTTACAGATAGAGTAGGTCTAGACCACACTCCATAATTTACAAGGACCCAACAGTTTTTGTAGTTCCCTCCAGAGCAAGCAACAGTGCGACAGTGGCGAGGAAAAACTTCCTTTTAGGCAGAAACTTTGGACAAACCCAGGCTCTTGGTAAGCGGTGTCTGACAACCGGTTGGGGTTAGAATGAAGAATGGCAATAACAGTCACAAAAATAGTAGTTTGTAGTAGTTCTTTGTTGTAGTTCATGGCATAGCAGGGCACTGTGTGGGATTACAAGGCACAGCAGGACGTAGCAGGGCACAGCAGAGCGTAGCAGGATGTAACATGGCATCGCAGAACGTGTAGCGGGCCCATGGCGACAGCTGCTACCATGATTTTGGAGCCTCCCTGATCCAAGGAAACATGCTGGGCGAAGAGAGGAGCTCAGTGTGTCAAAGGAAGTCCCCCAGCTGTCTAAAACTATTACAGCATAACTAAGAGAGACAGGGTAAAGAGAGGAGCCTGGTCAGGCTAGAACTCTCCCCAACCGGATCGGGCTGTATGCCCTGCCTCACTCTAGTTTTATTATATTATTGATTATATGATAGATAGATCTGACAACTATGACAAGAAGCAGGTGGGCTGGGTTAGGCAGACGCTGCGACTCCTCACTCCCTAACAATATTCAATTCAATTTTATTTATATAGTGCTAAATCACAACAACAGTAATCTCTTTGCGCTTTTCATAGATGAGCAGGTCTAGACCAGTGCTCAGTGCATCATGGGAAGTCCCCCAGCAGTCTAGGCCTATAGCGGCGTAACTAAGGCATGGTTCAGAACTTTCTTGAGCCAGCCCTAACTATAAGCTTTATCAAAGGGGAAAGTCTTAAGCTTACTCTTAAATGTGGAGACGGTGTCTGCCTCCTGAACCCAAACTGGAACCAGGTTCCACAGGAGAGTAGCCTGATAGCTGAACGCTCTGGCTCCCGTTCTACTTTTAGAAACTCTAGGAACCACAAGTAACCCTGCATTCTGGGAGTGCAGTGCTCTTGTAGGGTTGTAAGGTACGATGAGCTCTTTAAAATAAGATGGTGCCTGACCATGAAGAGCTTTGTAGGTGGTAAGAAGGATTTTAAATTCTGTTCTGGATTTTACAGGACGCCAATGCAGAGAAGCTAAAACAGGAGAGATGTGATCTCTTTTCTTGGTTCCTGTCAGAACACGTGCTGCAGCATTCTGGATCAGCTGAAGAGTCTTTATGGACTTTTTCGAGCAGCCTGATAATAAAGAATTGCAGTAATCCAGCCTAGAAGTAACAAATGCATGGACTAGTTTATCTGCATCATTTTTAGGATATTCCTGATTTTTGCAATATTACGTAGGTGAAAAAAGGGAATCCTTGAAATTTGCTTTATGTGGGAATTAAAGGACATGTCCTGATCAAAGATAACTCCAAGATTCCTCACAGTGGTGCTGGAGGCCAGAGTGATGCCATCCAGAGTAACTATCTCTTTGGATAATGCGTCACGGAGGTGCTTGGGCCCCAGAGCAATAACTTCAGTTTTATCTGAGTTTAACATTAGAAAATTACAGCTCATCCAGCTTTTAATATCCTGAAGGCACATTTGAAGTTTAGCTAACTGATTAGTTTCATCCGGCTTGAGGGATATATATAATTGAGTATCATCTGCATAACAATGAAAGTTGATGGAGTGTTTCCTTAAAATATTGCCTAAAGGAAGCATATATAAAGTGAACAGGATTGGACCGAGAACAGATCCTTGTGGGACTCCATGACTAACTTTGGCATGCACAGAGGATTCATTGTTAACATGAACAAACTGAGATTTATCTGATAAATAAGACTTAAACTAGCTTAGAGAAGGCCCTTTAATGCCAATTAAATGTTCCAATCTCTGTAATAAGATATGATGGTCAATGGTATAAAATGCAGCACTAAGATCTAATAACACCAGTACAGAGATAAATCCTTTATCTGATGCAATTAGGAGGTCATTAGTAATTTTCACAAGTGCTGACTCTGTGCTATGATGAACTCTAAATCCTGACTGAAAATCCTCAAATAAGCTGTTGCTATGCAGAAAGTCACACAGCTGTTTGGCTGCTTTCTCAAGAATCTTAATATATAGTATAGTATATAGTTGGCTAAAGCATCTGGATCAAGGTTGGGCTTTTTTAGAAGAGGTTTAATTACAGCTACTTTAAAGTACTGTGGTACATAGCCTGTTAATAATGACAGATTGATTATATCTAGGAGAGAAGTGTTGACTAAGGGTAAAACTTCTTTAAGTAGCCTAGTCGGGATGGGGTCTAAGAGGCAGGTTGATGGTTTAGATGAAGAAATAATTGAATTCAATTGATAAAGATCAAGTGAAGCAAAGCGGTCTAAACATATATCTGGTTTTACAGCTGTTTCTAAGGTTCCTGAGTTTAGCGATAAGTCAGTGTCAGTTAAAGGCAGGTATTGGTGAATTTTGCTTCTAATAGTTATAATTTTATCATTGAAGAACCTCAAAGTCATTACTACTAAGAGCTATGGGAATACTTGGCTCAGTAGAGCTGTGGCCTTCCATCAGCCTGGCTACAGTGCTGAAAAGAAACCTGGGGTTGTTCCTATTTTCCTCTATTAATGACGAGTAGTACGCTGCTCTGGCATTACGGAGGGCCTTCCTATATGTTTTAAGACTATCTTGCCAGATTAAACAAGAATATTCCAATTTGGTGGAACGCCAAATCTTCTCAAGTTTCCGCAATATTTGCTTTAATTTGTGAGTTTCAGTGTTATACCATGGAGCTAACCGTCTTTGTTTTATTATCTTCTTTTTTAGAGGGGCTGTTTAACATAGCGAGCACAGTTTTAAACTTGGGGAATAAGAAATACTTAATTAGGGTTAGTAAAACATTAGAGACTGGCTTAAAATGAAAAAGTAATGTAACATCACTGTGTCACAGACTAAACATCTTAACATTGGTTAATTTCAGTATGAAAGTTGACTGCCTCTTTAAAACCCTTGAGTTCTAAAGCATATGATATCAATACATGTCAGATAGGTACTTTATATTTTAATTTTGCACCAATTGTAACTAGGTCTTGGGTGCCCTGTAATCAACATCATCCAGATGTGTTTATCTTTAATGTAGTCAGTTCTGCAGATCAGGTCAGTTTTCAATCAGGTGCTGTGTCCAGTAATATGGAACAGTGTTTCTCACTCCTCATACATTCAGTTATGATATGTATGAACGCAGTGCATAATATATGGTACTGTATTAATTTTTTTATTTTTTTTTCTTACGTGTTTATATGTAGTAACCCTTAACTTGTCTTGTTGAATTTGTATTATTTTCTGTTCTTTAGATATTTCAAAAAGCGTAAATTGGTGGCAAGCATGTGCAGCTGTCCACAAACAAAAGACACTTGCCATTACTAAAATGGGCAAAAGTGCAGCAAAGCCAAAATACATTTGTTAAACCACAAAACGCTAGAATAGCCAATAAAAACCCAGGATGGTCACATAATGTAGTTATTTTCATCATCCTGTCATCTTGAGGAATTCCGGTTTCCACAGATGATCAGACTGGTATTGATCAAAGAAGTTGAATTATATTCATGTAACCCAATATATTGTTAAACCTTCATTATCCAAGCCACAACTGAACTCAAGTAAAATGAAAGTGCTATTTGTGAATAATTTTTATTTATTTAGTTTTTGGGGGGCTTTGTATGGACTTTAATAGACAGGATAGCTTGAAAACAGGAAAGGGGAGAGAGAAGAGGGACGACATGCAGCAAAGAGCCGCAGGTTTCGAACCTGGCCCGCTGCCAAGGGCTCAGCCCACATGGGGCACACACTCTACTGGGTCGGCTAGAGGTTGCCCCAGTTTTGTCTATTTATAAGAAGACATTGAACAGAATACTCATCTTTGGCTATCAAACCACCCCCCCCCCTTCATGCATTTATGCATTTCTATCTTTAAGGTAACCTTGTAATTTTATATTTCTCAGTGAGAGACAAGTGTCCATGTCAATCACTGCCGGGAGTCAGTGTTTCCTCTTACAGCTCGTCCTTGTGCTATAACCTTGCCCTCATTAATCACATATTTAGCATGATCTTATTTTACATTTTAACCTGAATCAATTTCCCAGTTATAGTCTGCCCTCTTGTCAGAGGGTAATTTCATCAAGCATTCATAAAGACCAAAGGAAATATTTCTTTCTGAAATGATTTATCAGTAGTGTGACACAAGGACACAACAAAACCCACACCTTCCTCTGTAAATTAAATTAACCAAGTTGTGATGCACAAGGACATCCCATGCCTTTGGTGGAAAAGATGTAAAAATAATCTTTGAGTGATATCAGACAGCATTGAGGCTGTATCAAGGTGAAGTGAAGGGCTTTAGTATGTGGTCTACCGTCTACATCAGTAGACAACTGCACAGCAAAATCAGCATACCCAAATTAACTATTTATCTTGGATCCACGCCACGAGTATTAAGTTAAGTTATTTTTGAAGTGTTGGTATTTTAACACTGCTTTGGTGTAATTTTTGAATCTTTTTGGAGTTAATATTTAACACTTCTTAACACCAAGCAATGTTTCACTAGCATGGACCACGCCACAACCATGTGTTAAAGATTTAACGAACATTATGAATGTGCAGATGAACATTATCAATGTACAGATAGATAAATTGATGTGGATGTCTTCTGATGGCTGGTCTGGGAGGATGTGTGATGACCGGGTGGAGGAGACTCAGAAGCAGTTTTTGCCCGAATAGTTTACGGACCCCAAAAGTGTCAGATTGTAGAATTGAGTTGCACGTGGGCTTGACTGAGAGCATTGAGATTGTTTGTGAATGTAAGGTCTTTCTATCTTTCCATTTGTGTGCATCCATGTCCCAGAAATGCTTGTTACTAACCTAGCTCTGGGGAGTCATTCCCCGGAGTCCTAATGTTCTTTTCCCCCCAGCATGTTCCCTCGGATCAGGGAGGCTCCAACATCATGGTAGCAGCTGTAGCCATGGTCCCGCTACACGTCCTGCGATGCCGTGTTCATCCTGCTACGTCCTGCTGTGCCTTGTAATGCCGCACAATTCCCTGCTAAGCCATGAACTACTACAAAGAACTACTACAAACTGTTATCTTTTCTGTGGCTGTTATTGCCACTCTTCATTCTAACCCCAACCGGTCGTCAGACACCGCCTACCAAGAGCCTGGGTCTGTACGAGGTTTCTTCCTAAAAGGGAGTTTTTCCTCGCCACTGTCGCACTGTTGCTTGCTCTGGAGGGAACTACTAGAACTGTTGGGTCCTTGTAAATTCTGGAGTGTAGTCTAGAAACCTGCTCTGTCTGGTCTAGACCTACTCTATCTGTAAAGTGTCTTGAGATAACTCTTGTTATGAATTGATACTATAAATAAAATTGAATTGAATTGAATTGAAAGATCGGTATGCTTGGGATGACCAGCGGCCCGGGAACTAAATGGTTTGGTCGAAGATGCCTGATCTGGCGACTGTGGATGCTGCGCCGATGCGGAAAGAGTAGCTGGAATAATGTTTGGGTGATATGGCATAAATGCAGATGTTTCTGAAACCAGAGTCAAGTGGCCATTTTGGAAAAGTGGGTTTTGTGGAGATGCCTTGGCGGCGTACCTGGAACTGATGTATTTGATTAGTGGCTCGTAGGGTTGAGGTAGGAGCTGAGGTAGAAGACATACGGTAAATGGGTAAGGAAACTATGTGAATATGAGAGAGTTTGAGGGGTGGATGGTGATGTCTGATAAATCGGGGATGACGAGAAGGATTATAGACGGATGAAGTCTGAACCCCTCAAAAGCTAGAAAAAGCGTTGTTGTGAAATTGCAGATGGATGTAACGTCCAGACAGGGAAATAGAAGCCAATATGTGGCTTGAAGTGCCTTACAGCAATTCCAGCCAGTTACGTAAGCTGAGAGAGTGCAGGGCAAGACTGTTGATGATGGAGTCTTGTGAGGTGTAAGAGGTTTCTCAGCTGGTGTGTTAGTTGAACATTGTGGCTTAAAACGGTGGCACTGGCGTGGGGTGAATGTCCGATTCTGGAGCCGAGTTCTGAATTTCTTTATTTAAGATGTCTACTACTGCTGTGTTTTTGGAGTAAATGAGTATGGACTTGTGACCATTTGTGCCCCCAAAGTATGGCAGCCACGACAATGGGGTATAGGCCATGGAGTGTGGACAAGGAGACCCAGACTCTGTGCCCAATCCCAGAATTCCGAGGACTGAGTGAAAGCAAACCATCAACCCCACAGCAACCGCCACACCCATGGAGGGAGCTGCGTCGTGTACAGCTGAATGACAAAGTCCACGTAGAAAAAAGGAAATGCTGTTTCTAGAAGCCAGGAAATGCTGCCACAAGTGGATTTGCACGCCCCGTCCAAGACCATGCTCAACTAGATCTACCTACAATTGCTAGAGAATAAGCTGGTGCAGAGCGGGGGAGACCGGTGAAGGCCAACGCACGGACTAAGCTTGCCAAGTGACTGGAGCTGCCATGGCTGGAGAAAAGTTGTTGACACAAGGAGCAAAATACTTGGGGTGAGGGGGGGACGGGGGTAAGGACAGATTAGTTGGAAAGAAGAAGGCTAAGAATCGTCAAGCATTGAGCTATTGGATATGACACTGGAATTGCAGCGTGGCCAGCTATGAAAGGGAGGGAGCAGAAGCCGATTAGCAGCTGAAGGAAAGGTCGAGGAAGGGATGAAGGGATGTATGTGCAGGGGGTCTTGTGAAGCCTGTGAACACAGGAATTAAAAAGCCAGAGACCACCTGAGACATGACAGACAGAGGGAAACACGACCTGACCCCCGCCCGTGGCTGACAAGGCCTCGTGACATCAGGCAAGACACCACTGGCCGGGGCCAATGCTGGCGGGGGACCCGGAAGTGCTGGTGGTTGTTGCCGCTGGGGGTAGCAATGGAGGCTGATGAAGCGGGCTGAGTGACCGGAATCGCCGAGGCCAGAGAGAAGTTGCCAACACGTGAGCAAAAACAGTTGGGTATGTGGGAAGGTAAGGGGTGGGGATGGGGGGAGGGGGTAATGGGGGTAAGGACAGACCAGTTGGAAAGAAGAAGGCTTATTATCGATGGATATGATGTCTAAGTCTATCGGAAGCCCTTGTCCGGTGAGTTTGAAGACGTGGATGTGACATGAGCAACCTGAAAGATGTAAGTCTTCTGGTAGCTGTGCCAAGAAATCAGAACCATACCTAATCTTGCAGAGATGGAGAGCGTAGGTACATGATAGGCGATACCATGGCACAAGCGTTCTAACTAACATTCTAGTCAATTCAATTTCATTTACATATAGTATCAAGGTTTTTGTTGAAAAAAGGCCATTTTTCCAGACACTTTGCAGATATATGTTTCCCAAACATCATGGAAAAATCCTGTTCAATATTTAAACAGAGGCACAACACCATATAAAGGTTATTTAAGTAAATTTTGAAGGAATCCGTTTTCAAATAGTTTCTAATTTCTTCTCTTCAACCAGGGCTTTCACTGTTGAGTGTCTCATTATAGAGAGAGACCCCCTGCATTCCTCACTAAAGAGCTGTTCACCAATTACCAGATATTCTTGCTGGGCTTCTGGGCTGTCCTGGAAATTAGGCCTTGAATGCCCACGGATGCCATCATAGGTGTTGCGTTGGACTGTCTTGAGTCTCCAGGCAAGATTAGCCTCAGGATGATAGAAGTGTAGAGCATTTTCAACGACGTAACATTCTGGGAAGTAACCTGGATGTGCAGCCATATTGGAGGCAATCGGTGTGAACAACAAAAAAGCATCCAAGATGCAAATGTTACAGGTCTCAGATTGAGACGCTGTAAGCCGACAAGATGTCTTGTTTAACAGGAGAAAATATTAGCAAGAGATGAGTGTTTGTGTTCAGTATAGCATCTTGGTAGGTTTTCTTTCACGAGTAGACCTCCTAGTTTGTGGATGATTAGCTTGCTCATCATAGGGCCGCTCACTTATTATCTGGGGGGATAATGGTCTATCCACTATGCTCTTGTGTACTCTCAGTTCCTTTTCTTACAGGTATTCTTAGCCAGTATTGTGCTACATCGTCATCATCCTCAGAAGAGCCACTGATTGAGATCCATTCTCTCTGTTCCTTTGCATTTGACTGACTGTTTCTGGTTCTCTGTCGACATTGTGGTTCTTTTGATGAAGTGGATAGGTGTCTTGTTGAGTCTCTCTTTTCTCTAGTTGTAGATTTCTGTGACTGCTGAGGTAAATCTACAGGTAAGTCATTGACCAAGTGAAGCAGGTTGCGATGTAGTGTTCGTACCTTGTCTCCACCTGTTTCCGGTATCACTTTGTAGACAGGCCCCTCAGCAATCCTCTCCTTCACAACATGAATCATGCCTTCCCAGTATGATCTTAGCTTACCGGGGCCTCCGTTACGCACCAACACCCTGTCCCCTGGTTCAAGGACAACACCTTTCAGATGTCGATCATAGTATTTCTTTCCCCGAGAACTTGACTGTTGGCTATTCTCAGAGGCGAGTTTGTAAGCTTCTTTCATTCTAGAGGCCAATTTCTCCGCATAGCCTCTTGGAGAGGTGGCTTCTTCATCAGCAGCCAATCCAAATATCATATCCACATGCAGACGTGGGTGTCAGCCGTACATTAGATAAAAAGGTCAAAACCCAATAGCCTCATGCCTGGTAAAGGCATGGACGACTTGTGGTAGATGTTCTCTCCATCTTTCCTTTTCCTTCTCCTCCAGGGTTCTGAGCATTTGAAGCAAGGTACGGTTAAACCTCTCAGCCAGATTTCCCTGAGGATGATCGGGGGTGGTCCTTGAGTGACCCACTCCACTGAGCTGTTGCAGGGTTTTGAAAAGTTCATTCTCAAATGCTCTCCCTTGGTCATGATGTAGTTTCCATGGGTAACCGAATCGTGGAATGAAATCATCAAAGAGTTTTTCTGCCGCTGTTTTTCCGGACTTGTTTTTGGTAGAATAAGCTTGTGCAAACCTGGTAAAGTGGTCTACAACTACCAGAATGTACTCAAAGCCCCCTTTGCTAGATTCCAACTGTAGGTAGTCAGCTGAGGCATCATAGTGGCAGTGTGTTTGGCTTGCAAGAGCTCATACATTGGCTTGGAAATTTTAGAGAAGTCTTGTACATACGCCCGATAATAGCTGAGGAATCCCACTAGTTTACAAACTTCTCCAACAGTGCTAGGGGTTTTACCTCTCAACGCCTGAATGCCCTCCAGATCCTTGTGCGGATCGACCCTATGAGCAGAGACCTGTCTTCCCACGTAATGCACCTCTTTCTTGAAAAGCTCACACTTTGTTGGCCTGAGCTTTACTCCATGCTCTTGAAGGGCTCTCAGGACGCATCTCAGTACCTTAACATGATCTTCAAATGTCTTAGCATAGCAGAGGACGTCGTCTAGATACGGAATGCAGCATTCATCTCATGGGGAGCTGAGCATTTCCTCCATTCTCCAATGAAATGCGGCTGGGGAACCAGCTGTATCCCCCGAGCGTGTCAATTAGATCTTGAATACGTGGCACGGGGTGTCTGTCTGGGACTGTCTTTTGGTTCAGGAGCCTATAATCAATGCACAGCCTCAAGCTTCCATCCTTTTTGTGAACACAAACCACTGGAGAAGAGTATGCAGACTTTGATTTTACTATCCACTTCTTTGCCAGTAAGTCCTGTATGTACTCCTTGACTTCTTTGTAGAGAGGCTTGGGGACTGCTGCACCGGGATGCTGTCTTTCAGAGCTATGCTCATTTGGAGGCTTGGAACACACCCTATGTCATTCCATCCCGAGCAAATGCATTTGACTCCTCATAGAGCATTTTCTTCACTACTGCTTGCTGTTCATAGTTCAATTGGCTTATATCAATGGGACCGTTTCTCTGTTTGACCTTTGTCCCCTTAATCCTCCCCAACAGGCACAAGTGAGTTGACATTTTGAACCTCAATGCAGTCCGATTGGTCTGTTTCCACTATCTTGTCGATTGGCTGGATACTGCCTAACACTGTGAAATTGCCCAATGTAATGTTGTGTTGGGTGTAGTTGCACACTGGGATTTCAACATAAGGTCGCTGGGTGTGATGAACCTCAACCAGACCATCACCAATATCTAGCTGGTCCAGCCTCAGGTCTGGATGGTTGACCTCAAACAATGCCACAGAATCAGTGAAGTCAGATGGTCACACTGCTCTGGTGATTTCGTTTTTGGTGTGCTTTTCTTTTAATCCTTGATCAATCTGTTTACTGATACTACTGTAGCTTATCTCAGATGCGTTATCTCCAATTTGTCCACCATGGATCATGGAATTCTTTCCTCTGCAAGAGAAGAAGGTCTTTGAGAACAGTCACGCTTTCAGTGGTGCTAGTGGAGTGTTGGTCAGCGTTTGAACAAGGTGACTGCATGACATGTGTACTGATTGACTGGTTACTGTCATTGTCAGTAGGTTAAGTGTCAGCCGTGTATGGAGTTAAGGAGACACTACCCCGTTTAAGCTTCTGATACAACTCATCATAACTACAGAGCAGTTTACTTAGCTGTGATTCAAGTGCGTCCGTTTGAGGAGCTACAGCAGTTGTTGAAGTTTCAGTGTGTGTACCTGTAGCATATGTGTTAATATGACCAACATTAGATGGTAAAGATTGCAAAACATCAGCCCTCAGGTCTACTAAAATCTCCCCCGCCCACTGTGGACGATTCACCCTTCTTACGGTTGCTAATTATTTCACCAATCATATCTTTTAGGAAAAGTATTTGCGACATGCCCTCATCCTCTAACTCCAGTAAAACTGTACTTTCCATGAATGAACAAACGTAGTCCATACAGGCTTCTTCGTCATGCCAAGACATGGCAATAATTAGCCAGATCTTTTATAATGTGAACCTTTCCTTGTTGAACTTTAATGCTTTACAAACACCAAAGCAAGTAACCACTGTGAATTAAATTTCCAAGCCTGAACTTTGTTACTATTACTTGAGTAAAGAAGTTAAATCAGTACTACGGGAAGTGAGTACTTTTGACATTTCTGAATATTGCTAACAATTAGCCAGTAACTTAATTGTCAGCAACACTAACTTTTAGCTAAAATCCAGGGCTGGCTAGCAGCAAACAAACTGTAGCTCCTCTGTAGTACGCTAGCGAACCACTCCTAACAGTTAGAGCCAAGTGCATCATTAAAAGTTACTTTGACCACCTTTGACTACTAACTTAGTATTGACTGGCATCAATGTTTGACTGTTTTTTGACAGTAAATACAGTAAAGAAAACTTGAAAGCGAAATTAGCTAACCACAAGTGTTATGGTCTCTAGTAGGGATGAGCCGGATACTCGGCTGAAACGAGTATCTGGTACGGATAAAG
The DNA here is from genome assembly GCA_013375575.1 of Percina caprodes. NCBI lineage: Eukaryota > Metazoa > Chordata > Actinopteri > Perciformes > Percidae > Percina > Percina caprodes. Next base: position 92,737 of record JABXJD010001187.1, read on the forward strand.
CACTTTTTCCGAATACAAGTATTATACGAGTAATATGAGTCATTGTGCGCCCCGCCCGTCCACACACGCTCTGCTCACTCACACAGAACAGCGCTCTCTCTCTCTCTCTCTCTCTCTCTCTGAGGTCCGTGGGTCTTTTCCGTTAACGTTTAGGGTTTCTTCAGCTTCAGGTTTGTTTTTTACTTCGGTTTGTAGTACTTACTTAACCAGTAGAGTTCTGGTAACGGGGGGTTTCAAACAGCAAACAATTTTTTTTTTTTTTAAACCTCTGTTACAGAATACATGCCCAAAAATGTAATTTGTAACGTAGTCCGTTATGTTACTCAACCTGAGTAACGTATTCTGAATACTTGGATTACTTCCACATTGAATTGCATTTGCAGGAAGTGTAGGATTGCAGCCATACAATACTGCTTACTAAACATGCCTATTCCGGTGTGGTCTTCTGTTCCAACTGGCTGAATGTATTCATGAACAAGCAGATAGATTTGTAGTCCCGAACTGTATAGCCTACTACAAAAATCTAACTGCAGTCTTGCTACCACACGTTAGCTAGCATGTTAAACGGGGCTAGTCAGTCTTTCAACGGCTCTGGGGCTAGTAAATCAGCACATAGGAGAATGTAAAGTTGCACATCAACTAAGCAGGTAGCTACCTGTTACAACTATAAAATAGCAAGACACTGAAAGTAGGTTGATTGCTGGCAAGCAGTGCACTGCACAGTTATTTTTCGTTCTCCCTGTTCTTTGTTTAATGTGAAATGCAGGTTGAATTTCCAAGATAGAAATGCATTCATGCCCTGGCTCTGTGTGCCGGTTCTGGCTCCATCTCTATCTCTATCAGTAATCATGTAAAAGCTATTTTTTTTGTTTTCAGCATGGAGTTGCCCATGGCAACAGCCCAACAACTTTTCTGAACTCAACGAATCCACTCCTAGTGGATTGGTTATATCTGTCAACCCCGTGGCTCTGGCCGGGGAGGAGGTCTCGCGATAATCTACCGCGAGAAGTGGAAGGTCTCGCCGGTGTCTGAGCCTGTCTCCAGCTCCTTTGAATCTGCTGTCTGCAAGTTGTCTGGTCCAACTACAACCATCATTGCTACTGTCTACCGCCCCCCTAAAGCGAATAGTGATTTTTTAAATGACTTTGCTGCTTTCCTCACCTACTTATCCTCTCTCTCACCAAACATAATACTGCTGGGCGATTTCAATATCCACATGGACAATTTCAACCTGCCTCTCACCAAAGACTTCACCTCCTTCTTAGACAGTTTTGGATGTCAGCAACATACCACTTTTCCCACACACTCCAAAGGACATATTCTGGACTTAATCTGCTGCTCTGGTGTCACCCCATCTGACCTTACAGCAGATGAACTCCCCATAACTGACCATTTTCTCCTCTCATTTACAGTGAAACTCAGTCTCTCCATCTCAAAAATACCACGCCTTATTTCATTTCGGAACATAAAGAATATCAACCCCGCCACACTCACTTCAACTATCCACTCCTCCTGCCTTCCTGACACTCACAATCTCTCCACCCCCGATGATCTGGTCTCTCATTACAACACTGGACTTCATAATATTCTCAATTCTCTTGAACCGTTGAAAAACAGATCTGTTTCTTTCTCGGTCTCCGCCCCTTGGTTCACCCCCGATCTGCGTCTCATGAAAGCCAAAGGTCGGCAACTTGAACGTCTCCATAGAAAAACTGGTCTCACTATTCACAAAGAAATGTACAACAACCAAATCCTACGTTACAAGGACTCCATTGCCAGCACCAAATCCCACTACTACAGAATAATCACTGCCAGCAAAGGAAACTCCAAGTCACTGTTCTCCCTACTTAACAATGTCACCCAACCCCAGGACTTTCTCCCTCCCCATTTGTATACTACCTCCTTCTGCAACTCGGTAATGTCCTTTTTCACAGAAAAAATCAAGAACATCCACCAGCATCTTGGATCAATCCCTCACCTCAGCATCTCAGATGACTTTCACTCATCCACACACTCATTCTCCTCCTTCCGTCTCCCCACTATTTCAGAAATCACAGAACTCACCCGGAAATCCAAGCCATCTACTTGCCAACTTGATCCCCTCCCCACCCAACTTGTTGAAGACTGCCTTCCCTCCTTGGTCCCCCTCATCTCTGCTATCATCCACTCCTCCCTCACCACTGGAACTGTTCCTACATCCTTCAAAACTGCTGCCATCACCCCTATTTTGAAAAAAAACCTGGTGCCGACCCATCCAACTTCAACAACTTCCGTCCAATATCCAATCTACCCTGCCTCTCAACTCCATTCTCACCTATCCCACAAAAAACTGTATGAACAGTTCCAGTCCGGTTTCCGCCCCCTCCATAGCACTGAAACAGCACTCGTCAAAATCACCAACGACCTCCTCATGGCACCTGATTCTGGACTCCTCACCATCCTCATCCTCCTCGACCTGAGTGCAGCATTTGACACCATCTGTCACACCACTCTCCTCAATAGGCTATCTTCCATTGGCATCACCGACACTCCGTTAGACTGGTTCACATCTTACCTCTCTGGCCGCACCCAGTTCATTCAACTCAAGTCTTGTAAATCCATTCACTCCTCCGTCACTTCAGGTGTGCCCCAGGGCTCTGTCCTGGGGCCCCTACTCTTCATCATTTACCTGCTTCCCCTCGGCAATATCTTCCGCAAATTTAACATTCACTTCCACTGTTACGCCGATGACACCCAGCTCTACCTCTCCACCAAACCCTCGTCCACTCTCCTGCCCACCTCTCTTACAGATTGCATCTCTGAAATAAAAACCTGGCTCACCCAAAATTTCCTCAAATTAAACAGTAATAAAACCGAGGTTCTCCTCATTGGCACCAAAACCACTCTTTCCAAAACAGACAGTTTTTCTCTCACAATTGACAACTGCTCCGTCTCACCATCCCCCAAGGTTAAGAATCTGGGTGTCATCCTTGACAGCACATTATCCTTTCAACCCCATATCAATAACATTACCCGGTCTGCCTACTTCCACCTACGTAACATCAATCGCCTCCGCCCCTCCCTTACCCCCAACACTGCTGCAAACCTTGTCCACAGTCTCGTCACTTCTTGATTTTTGCAACTCTCTCCTCTTCGGTCTCGCTCACAAATCCCTCCATAAACTTCAATTGGTCCAGAATTCAGCTGCCCGCATCATTACTCGTACCCCCTCCATCCACCGCATCACTCCTGTCCTCCAACAGCTCCACTGGCTCCCGGTCCAGTTCTGTATCAAATTCAAAGTCCTCCTATTAGCATTCAAGGCCATTCACAACCTTGCCCCCCCATATTTGTCGGATCTCCTCCAGCGTCCCACTCCCTCCCGCTCCCTCAGATCCTCTTCCTCCATAAACTTCTCTGTCCCCTCACCCCGTCTCACCACCATGGGGGGCAGAGCATTCAGCCGCTCTGCTCCCCGTCTCTGGAACTCATTACCCCCCCAACTCAGAAACATTGATTAATTCCCCCATTTCAAGTCTCAACTAAAAACACATCTGTTTAAAACTGCCTATTCCACCTAAATGTCTATTGCTCTGCCTTTTCCGTTGTTTTACTGTATAGTATTTGTTTTGCTGTTGTATAGTATTTGTTTTGTTTTGCTGTAAAGTATTTGTTTTGCTGTTGTATAGTATTTGTTTTGTCTTGCTGTATAGTATTTGTTTTGTTGTTGTATAGTATTTGTTTTGCTGTATAGTATTTGTTTTGTGGTTCTTAATTTATGAATTCCCTGTGCGGCGTCCTTGAGTGCCAAGAAAGGCGTCTTTAAATAAAATGTATTATTATTATTATTATTATTATTATTATTTGTATTCTTAATAGATAATGCCGGTATGTATTCCGTTACTCCCCAACACTGCCCAAGGATAACACATTTCCTGGGTGAAAGTTTGTTTTCCCCGGAAAGTGAACTCCGCTCCCTGGCTTGAAAGTACTGTGATTTATGAGTGGGCGGACACACCTCTTCCACCCTCATCCTTTGAAATAAGAACACCCCAGGGCTGTACACACACGACTGTGTAGCCACTTTCGATTCCAACACCATCACTAAGTTTACAAAGACTGGTTTGTTTGGCTAAACATACATTAGGCAGTGCCCTACCCTGCCTAAAGGATATTTACACCTGGCGTTAAGTATTAGGCTGAGAATGATTAAAGATCTAAACCACCTGGGTTATCCCCGTTGAGGTTGGCTAGAAGGTACCGGATACACCAAGCCAGCACTGTGAGGCTCAGAAGGAGCTTCTACCCTCAGGCCACTAGGATCCTAAATGAGGACAATGCCTAAAGGTCCCATTCATTGTCTAAGTAAGCAGCTGTGCAATGCATTGTGATAGTGTTGCTGCGACTTTGGAGAGGTGAGGCGTTGAGTTTCCCACTCCTCATTTGCATAAAGTTAAGGCCCAGGGTATTATATGCAAGTCAGGGGCATCCAGCTCGACTTGCCGCCTTTTGAAAACTCAAGAAAATTGATGTTGATCTAAAATTAAGACAGATTCAGCAACTGCATAGCTTATTTCTCACATAAAATGTTTTCAGAAACAAATTTCAGTGTCAACTTTCTTTGTAAAACAGGCAAAAATAGCCAATTGAGCCACCATGTTGGTTTACTTTGAAATCCAGGAGCAGACAGACCACAAGTGAAGCCTTCATCCAATCAGGTGCAGCTCCGGTTGTAGGAGGGGGTAGCCTGTTTTTTTGTTTGTTAGTGATTAATAAAGAGAAATTGAGAACTGCTAGTGCTGCTAGCATCAAAGTGGAGAAGTCAAAAACGCCACTGTAGGCATGTATTCAAAGTTTCTCCCCTCGTCATACGTATACTGTATATCTGTTATGCTTACTATTTTTAAAACATATACTGTAGCAACACATAAATTGATTGATACAGGGTGGAATTGCATCATTACACATATTGTGCTTTGCATTGACAACTATTTCAATTTTAAACCTACATTGATTATATTTTAAAGAAGTTCCTGTATTTTGTTAATGCTCATGCTAGAGATGAGCCGGATACTCGGCTGAAACGAATACAAGTATTATACGAGTAATACGAGTTGATATCTGTGCTCGGATTGAATACAAATCCTGATTGGGTAGACAACTGCATCTGCGTTCTGTGATAGGCACACATTCTTATTCCTATGCACTTGGACAATTGCTGAGGCGCTGCAGAGCACTTTACGCAAAAACCAACAGACTCAGGAACAGTTTCTTTCCACAAGCCATCACTCTGAGAAACAGCTGACTTCTTACTCACAGTGTCAGGTTCGATTCTGTGCAATAACCCAGTAACACTGTTTCTAAACAGTCTGTTTACTGGTTCTACTTATTATTTATTAATCATTGTCATTCTTTATTTCAGAGCTGTTCATACTGTTCATATTGTAATATAATACTACCTAATAACATAATACTATTTATTCCAGCACCATTTGCACTATGCTCCATAATTAAAATAATAATAATGGTTATAATTTACTCCTGCATATTTTGCATTCTTCATTGCACTATTGTCTCAACCTGTCTATATTGTTTCTGTTTAAAGTGTGTATATATTGTTTGTTTTATGGTTTGTTTGTATGAGTAAGCGCATTGTAAGTAATATGATTTAAAGGAAGATTGCTCGTATGTGTCCTCATACCTGGCAAATAAAGCTGATTCTGATTCTGACAGTTGCATTGTTGGTTTCGGTAACGGAGATCTCCCATTTGAATGATGAAAATAAGTGTTTCACTGTTCATCTTAACACTTCTTTTGTCCTTAAAATTGGCACTCTTTATCTTAACTATGACTGTTAACATTTGTATGGCATTTGTTATGAAATATAAACTTAAAACATCCAAGACTGGGGTTAAAAATATCTCAAAGTAGTAGAAACCCATCTACAGTAAAATGGGCAATACCTCAAACCACGGAGGAAATGTAAATAATGACACCATTCACATTACTGCTCGGATTATGATCCTAATAATGTCATGATATTAGACTAATCCAGTCATTATTGTACCCCCTGTGGCTGTGTAAGAGTTCTTACCCAAACCCTGTGCAGAAATATAACATGTTTAAAGATCCAATTCAAAATGCTCCTCGTCATCACCTATTAAGCCCTTCACAACATTGCCCCTTATTCCTACCTAGCTTTTGATGTGTGAAGCTGCACTGTTCAAATAAAATGCAATATTATTATTATTATTAATGTAAGATGAGATATATTTTTTTTTTTTTTTAGTTAACAGATGACCATTTTTAGGGTTACTGAAATAAGTCACATATTTCCATCAATTGTAGCTTCATAGTGTATTCTGTTCTTTGAGTTAACAAGGGACTATCTAACATGTTGCACCCTGCCTGTAATTTAGTAACAGGTTGGTGGAGGGATATGATGCGATGCTGAAGCATGTTTTGTTATGAGTCTTGAGTTGTTCTACGCTGGAAAAAGTGTGATTAAAAAGTAGACCAAGTTACACAGTCAAGGCTGTCTCCGTGCTCTTACTCTATCTCTTACTCTATACTCTGTACTCTCTTGTATGTAATAATGACGAGTTAATAGTTCAGTCACAAGCATTACATTACTACCAGTTTGTTAAAATGGAATGGCCAGTTCAATCATTTTGAAATCCATTCTGCTAAAGTCATTACACCAGTGATCACAAAGTGGATTTTGTGGCACTCTGCCAGGGGGTCCGTGAAAAGTTTTCAGATTAATTCATTAAAATTATCATGACAATTATGTGATGGAAAAGCTCAGTTTTACTGTAAGACTTGAACATGATGATTTAAAAACACAAAGACACAGGGTGGAAAGAGGATCTCCAGCAATGTACAGTACAACAAAAATATGGTGTTTTTTGAAAATAAAACCATGCAATCCTATTCTGGTACAACCTCAAAATACAATTATGAACCTAAAAATGAGCATAATATGGGCGCTTTAAGCTACTCAAATCTTTGTTCACTTACATTTTTCTCCAGGGGTTCATGTTATCAGCTTGTCTTTCTTTCATATTAACTGAATTATTATTATTATTTTATCCCACTATTTTAATTATTGTGTCCACTTGTATAACCAAGTCATTTATTTTTTTCTGTTTTTTCCTTCAATTCTTTTCTACGTATATATTATTTAGTTATTTCATTTTTTATTTAAATCACAAGATGATGCCTATTTGTTGTGTTGTATTATGTACACCAATGTGTTCCTCATAACAATTTGAATTTTAAAAAAAATGTATCATGACAAACGGCTTCATAGTTCAACAAATATTTTAAATCTATCATATTTCATAGATTACTTTTTACAAAAAAAAGCTTAGAATCTGCAAATATGTTTAATAAATGTCTAACATCTTTCTAATACATTTAGCTTGTGTTGTTTTTTCACGTAACTAAGACAAGAAGAGTAAAAGACCTCTGCATTAGATAACATGATAGAACAGTGAAAACACAATTTGTTTTGCAAAAGCTATTCCTGCACTGATCTTACACAACTAAACCAAATCCAAACTAAAAATATGGATACAGTAGGTTCATATCAGACAAACATAAAATAGGAAAAAGCTACACTGAAAGTCAACTGACATTTGATAAGCATGTAACATTTGTGCCTCCATGCACAACTCCTGATTAGCAATGCCTTGAATGAAGGCCTGTCATGATCTCAATCTCGTTAATAATGGTTGAAGCCGCTGGAGCGAAGTAGAAGTAGATCAGCTAATCAAGATCTGAGAAAAAAGGATCTCCTTTGTCTGACAGGAGACAGAGCGTAAAGGAGAAGAAATATATAATCTCCAGTCAGAAACTGTGGTTGAATCAGTGCAGCTAACACAGGCAGGAAAGAAGTAATTGCCACTTTTGGCTGACCGATGGCGTCATCGATTTTAAAGCCAGTGTTGTTTTTTACCTCTATTGATACAGAGACCCTCATTTGATTGACTCTTGTTCTGTTTTGCATTATGTTTTATACCTCCCCTGTAAAGCGACTTTGAGTCTGTGAAAAGTGCTATATAAATTCCATTTATTATTATATTATTATAATTTACTGGAAATTAATTGAATTCTTCTTTGACGGAGGATTAACAAAGTTAATCTACTTTTACACGCCAGATATAGTAGATCCATCTTTGCTTATCTGTTAGGCCTTCTAGGAAGAGGCCTTATAAGGAGTGATGTAGTATGCTCATTGTTCAAATTATTAGTTGCAATTATTGGTGGCAAAAATAAAGAGTTTCTATAGAAGTCTATGGTAAAATGAGCCTACTTCTCATTTTCTTATCATCTTAATACACATTTTCATAAAACATTTCTGTTCAATCACTACCTTCAAGTATGCTTCAGAACTCACCTGCTCCAAGAAGCAGGTGAGTGTAAAACTTGTGTCCGCCTTTTTTCATTTTGCTCTGACAACAAAGCACTTACATATACAGTATAACCCACACATTTAAGAGTAGGCTTAAGACTTTCCTCTTTGATAAAGCTTTTAGTTAGGGCATAGAATTGAATATTGTTAGGGAGTGAGGAGTCGCAGCGTCCACCTGACCCGGCCCACCTGCTTCTCGTCATAGTTGTCAGATCTATCTATCATATAATCAATAATATAATAAAACTAGAGGGAGGCAGGGCGATACAGCCCGATCCGGTGGGGGAGAGTTCTAGCCTAACCAGGCTCCTCTCTTTACTCTGTCTCTCCTAGTTATGCTTTGATAAAGCTTATAGTTAGGGCATAAAATTGAATATTGTTAGGGAGCGAGGAGTCTCAGCATCCGCCTAACCCAGCCCACCTGCTCTTGTCATAGTTGTTAGATCTATCTATCATATAATCAATAATATAATAAAACTAGAGGGAGGCAGGGCATACAGCCCGATCCGGTTGGGGAGAGTTCTAGCCTGACCAGGCTCCTCTCTTTACCCTGTCTCTTCTAGTTAAGCTGTAATAGTTTTAGACAGCTGGGGGACTTCCTTTGACACACTGGGCTCCTCTCTCCTCTATCTTTCTATCTTTCCATTTGTGTGCATCCATGTCCCAGAAATGCTTGTTACTAACCTAGCTCTGGGGAGTCATTCCCTGGAGTCTTTATTCTTTCCTAGGATCAGGGAGGCTCCAAAATTATGGTAGCGGCTGTCGCCATGGTCCTGCGATGCCGTGTTCATCCTGCTACGCTCTGCTGTGCCCTGCTATGTCCTGCTGTGCCTTGTAATGCCGCAAAATTCCCTGCTATGCCATGAACTACTACAAAGAACTACTACAAACTATTATTTTTTGTGACTGTTATTGCCACTCTTCATTCTAACCCCAACCGGTCGTCAGACACCGCCTACCAAGAGCCTGGGTCTGTCCGAGGTTTCTGCCTACTGTCGCACTGTTGCTTGCTCTGGAGGGAACTACTAGAACTGTTGGGTCCTTGTAAATTATGGAGTGTGGTCTAGACCTACTCTATCTGTAAAGTGTCTCGAGATAACTCTTGTTATGAATTGATACTATAAATAAAATTGAATTGAATTGAATTGAATAACTTACTCGTAATTCCAACTTCACAAGTGGGAAGTAGGATCTTCCGACTTGCATGTGAAGGCAGGTTTTTTCCTGGTTAATATATAAAAGTATGTTCTTCTTTATTGTGTGCAACCATGGATGACGACGAGAGGCATTAGTTGAAGCCATTAAAGTTTGTCTTTCACAAAATGGAAGATATCTTTAAGTTTCTGGAGGAAATCGGTGATAGGCGACACTTGCGAAATGCCAAGAACACAACTGAGTCGGGAGAAATCACGGCCGAGCGACATGCGTCGCCATGACATCTAGTTACATTCTTCGTGACGTGCAGGTCAGGCTACGGCATAGGGTCCGCCGTTGATTTGTGTCCCCATATACTTCAAACTGTATACTTATATCCATTGGACAATATTGGCTTTTCTTAAAAATATGATTATGGGTAGTTAGGGTTGACCAGCTCTGGTGTGATGCAGTGTTTAATTGCATGTATTTACATTTTAATAGTGTAATTAACATAGTGAAAATGCTATTTTCCTGTGCTCCAGTGTCCAAAAATGATTGCTGGTTTCAGGGTTGTTTCACTCTTCACTCTTTAAAATAAAAATGATCCAGTTCCATCCACCCACAGCTACTCCTACAGTACCAATCTGTGATGCATAATTCATTTGAGGACTTTCCATTTTTGTGGTAAAGGGTTGTGTTTTTATTGTACTTTATGCGTAGGCCTACCACAGTTGCGTCCCGGGGTGGTGCGTGCAGCCTTCCTACTTTGAGGAGAGTAAGACTTAATGTATCTGCCATGTAATTTATTATGTAACTAATTTACCCCTGCTATTTAAATTGGGTAAATACTACTACTACTACTTTGTAATAAAACTCAACCTACTTTTATATATTCCTCCTGATAATTATTCCTGTTGGGGGGAAATCACACACAAAGGGTTTCAAGGGTTCCTCCTGTCCCTCAACAGGAGGTGGCATTGTCAGAATGGTATTCTCTGTGTTCTGGCACTACAATTATTTCTGTCTATCCAATTCAATTTTATTCATAGTGTCAATTCATAACAGAAATTATCTCAGGATGCTTTACAGATCAAGTATGTCCAGGCCACATCATTTGAGAGTAATAAGTTATATTACAATAATACTGTCTCTGAATTCTAATGCCTTACACTATTTTTGCATTACTTTTGAGTTACTTTTACCAAAATAGCAGAAGTTTGACTTGGCAGCTAGTTTGTAATTTTCACCAACAGATCAATAAAGTCTCTTCTTTATCCACATCATAGATTATTCATTATATTTTGTATACGTCATATGAATGTGCAAATTAAATAAAGCTATAAAAATAGATAAGTAAAACATACAATAGGCAAGTAGGAAAATGAAAATACTCAATTAAAAGTACCTTACAATGTTTATTTAAAGTACTTGAATAAGAAAGTCATGTTGTTTAGTTTAAACAGTCTAAAGGAAATGGTCAATTATAGTGTGATTAAAACTAACTATTTACATTATTTAAAGTACTTGATTTACAGTTGATGTGTGAAAAGGTTCACAACCAGTAATTTAACAGTAATTCAGTTTTATCCATCACCGGAAGTGTTTTATTTTGAAGTAGCCTACAGAGAAGTTATCTGTTGTGTACTCTTGCTAGCTGTGAGATGAAAGTAAGATGCTAAATGCAAATCTTGTTCGTTGTTCACTTTCTTGTTTGTAAAACTGCAACATATTGAAGAGTAAATGGTCACAGTAAAAGACGAGCGTTTTTGGTCATCACACAAAGCCATTCCACTACAGGCACTGTCAACTACAGTTACTCTCCATGGCTGATAAACATTAATTCCCAACATGTTTCTATCTGTCAGCAGCTTGGACACCCAGCTGTCCGCGCTGATGTACCGTCACCTGTTGGGACACAGATGTTGTCTGTACCTGGTGACCACGGGAACAGAGACGAGACAGCATCTCGCTTTAACACAGCGTAATAACACCTGAAAATAATATCCATCTCGCAAATATATCTGCAGTCACCTGAACCATCGAAAACAGCAACGGTGAATAATACTCAAAGCTTTTTTTTCTGTGAAGAAATGTTTTGTGGGGTTGGTGAATTCTTAAAAAAAAAAAACAACATAATGTTGCATTAAAATGTTTTACTAATGCATTACATTACTGCAAAAAGAAATACTTTACTGTAATTGAGTTACTTTTGTAACCCATTTCTCTCAACACTGTAATTTACTGAGACCCATCAATCCCCTCCAGGAGAAAGCATTTGTTGGCACAAACAGGCACAAACCTTAGGAAGACCCTGGCTCTTGGTGGGTGGCCATCTGCTTTGACCAATCATTGACCAACCTAATCACTACATTAGCATTGGAGATAAACTACTGCCTATTATGGCCTTGAAAAGGATTCAATTTGCTCTTGACTAGTTCTTGACTTGGTCTTGACTGCCTTTGGACATGTTCTTGACTTGGACTCGACTGGGCCTGGTCTTTGCCTCCATTCAGTTGGCCCTAAGGCAACAGTTTCCTAACGTGTTTGGATAAAAACTCAACAGTTTGACAATGTTTTCATTGTTTTGCAGTGTTTAAGTTACCAAAAAACTCCAATTGCAGGTTTAACCTAATTTAAATTCATAATTAAAGCTGCAAGCAGCGTTGGACAGGCCCTTGCATGTTGGGGTTACTGGCGAACGCTGCTCCTTGGGACCGTGCACTGCACTCAGACACGGCAAATCATCACCAATGAAAAGGGAACCCTCTGCTGAGTTCAATGATGCCTCACACAAGACTGTACATCATACAGTTAGCATACATTAGCTGAGAAAGGGGGCATGGGTAAAGCATTGGGGGCTAAGCGATGACCAATGAAAATGAAACTCTACTCAGTTCAATACCTCACACAATAGTGTCCAAAAAAAGGATCATTAGTCATTGGAGGGGGCGTGGCTTAAGCATATGGGGCGGGTCAAACATCACCAATTGAAAAGGAACTCTTTGCTGAGTTCAATGACACAAGAGGCTACCTTAAATGGTTCACAAGTTATGAAAAGGGCATAGCCTGAGTACATGGGCGTGGCTAGAGAATCAATATCACTTGAGGACCACACATTCACACAACAAAGGTCTCATTTAAATCAGATGAGGTTTGTCATTTTAGGCTGATTTCCTATTTTGACCAAAAGTCAATATTGGCCTGTAGATGTTCTCAGGCCTGGACTCTTGTCAATCATGACACATTTGGTCCAGATTGGAAAATGTTCAATTGAGTTACAACAGCTTTCTGTTCTTCGCTAAACACTCAAAATGGCATAGCCACACCTCACTGTTCGACAAAAGTCTTAATTTTAATAATTTTTTATGAGATAGTGAACACCAAATTTGACCTTGATTGGATGAAATCTCTTGGG
>JABXJD010002115.1:5000-12500 GCA_013375575.1 Percina caprodes
CAAACCACCCTCGTTTCAGTTGGCCCAGATGCAGAAGACCCGGAATCAGAGCAGACAGGGATTAGGGATTAGGGCTTAAAGAGACAGGCGCTAAAACGGAGCGTTTCCGACAGAGGATAATGCTGAGTAATTCAGGTATGTGATTAAAACAAAGTGCTTTTGAACATGAAAGCATGTAAACATGTTCTAGTAGAAGCCCAAAATACAAATATCAACCAGAAAATGAGCATAAATGTGACCTTTTACTGAATGAAATACCTCATAGGGGATGGGAGGGTTTATCTATGAATACCAATGACTCTATAATGTTTTAAAACCTTCCTCTCCAGCAGGTAGTCAACAATATTTCTGCCATTCTGAGTTTTAAAAGTCTCCCAGTCCACTTTGCACACACCTGCCTCGAGCCTCCGAATTCAATTCAGCCCCCATGCTGTATTTCAAATCCAGCAGCAGCTGCTGCAGCCGCTGCCTGCTGCGATCAGTCGTACTCACATGTCCAGAGGATCGGCGGGGTTTCCAGCGGCCGCGTATCTGCAGGAGCAGCCGTAGTCTTCCAGGTCGCGCGGGCAAAGCCCCGTCGCACAGCGCAGCTTCAGAGCAAAGCCCAGCAGCGAGGGGTAATTATCGAAGACCGAGTGGAGCCAGGTGAAGCGCAGGCCGAGACAATCTGCACCACGAGACGGGAAACAAGAAGAGACAATAACACAGAGGCTGTGAGAAGAACTCGATATATTCTCCATCTTGCAGGTGGAGAGCAGAGGGATTTAATCACAGATAATTCTGTTTCCAGGTTCAAATAACCTGAGTCCAGAGACCCCTGCAGAGCAGACAATCATTCAGGCCGCAGGTGTAGGACTGTAGGTTCCCCAGAACATCACAGCTTGGGAATCAGTCAACAACACTATAAGAGTAGTGGCCGCGGATATCTTCTAAGGCGGGGGTGTCAATCTCTGTTTTACTAAGGGCCACACTGGAAAACAGGGACATCAAAAAAGATTGAAAAACTCAAATATTTATGACTGTATTATTGCATTCTCACTTACAGCTTGGTCCACATAAAGGTCCAAAAAAGTAGCCGAGCCATCAAAGAAGAAAGCGACAAAGAAGGTCGAAAACGGGCCAAAAAACGTCAGAAAATGTGTCAAAATGTCGAAACAACACAAAAGTGCCCATTTTATGAAAAAGAATCAATTTTTCTGGGATTTGGGGGGTTATTTTGTGTCTCTGGTGCTTCCACACGCGTTCAAACTTGGAAAAAAAAATGTCTTCTGAATGTCCTCTGTCTTCAGTCTCCGGGTGAGCATCTGCACGGTTTCCTACGTCACTAGAGACGAGGTGGCTAACCGTAGCATGCTAGCTCGTTCTCAATGGAAAACACTGCTCCAACAGCCACTAGTTGACCAGAATCTCCAAAAGAACTACTTCCTGTACTGAATTGAATTCCCATGGTGCTTTTGGATGTGCTTGATTAAACTGGTAACGTTGTACTCTGCAGTACTCCCACCACCCCTCAAAACATTAACTCTGGAGACATTTCAAACAGCCGGCGGCGTGAAATATCTCCACACAGGTAAATGTTCTGTATTTATAAAGCGCTTTTCTAGTCTTAACGACTTACCAAGGCTTTTACATCATACAGGAACCATTCACCATTCACAGGGGCGGCTGTGGCTTGGTGGTTCAATTCAAGGTTGGTGGTTCAATCCTTGGCCCCGCAGTCCCATGTCGAAGTGTCCTTGGGCAAGACACTGAACCCCGATGCTGTGCATCGGAGTGTGAATGTGTGTGAGTGTGTATCTGATGAGCAGGTGGCACCTTGTACAGCAGCCTCGGCCACAGTGTGTGAATGTGTGTGATGGTGAATGTATCCTGTATGATGTAAAAGCGCTTTGAGGAGTCGTTAAGACTAGAAAAGCGCTTTATAAATACAGTATATTTACATACAGCGAGGCTGCCATCAGATAAACACTCACACACATTCACACTGGCGTAGGGGGAAACTCGGGGTTCAGTGTCCTCGACATGGGATTGAACCGCCAACCGCTCTACCACTGAGCCACAGCTGCCCCACGCAGGTGACTCTTTGGCTCGCTTCACGGTTAACTCGACTCTTCCAGCATGCGACACACGTGCTGCTGACGAATGACGTAGGATGTGCTGCCATACGGAGGAAAAAACTCACTATTTTGTCAATATCTGGGCCGATATCTGATCCTAATATTGGAACGGTGCACCCCTAATCCTTTCCATAATGTTGTCAGACACAAACATTAATTTGAGCCTCTCAATGGCAAAAAAAACACTTTTAAAGGACCAAATTGTCAATGTACATTTGCCCCATAGGGTTACATTACAGCCCGGGCTGTTGCTGCGGTTACAGCGTCCACGCTTAATACTGGACCAACGAAAAAAAGATAGTTGTTTGATTCTCGCATGAAATGCTTCGTTTGAACCGAACCGATGAATCAGACTTGGACTCACTCATTAATAATTAGCAGCTTATTGCTCACTGCATTATGTTTCAGCCTCACCAGTCATGTAATCCGGGATCTGGTTGCGGGCCTCTGGGTCCGGGCAGAAGACGGAGCCGGCAGACAGCGCTGAAGACGAAGACAAACGTGATTATAACAGTGACATTTAACACATCAGTAAATCGTCACATTACATCATGCCACATTAGTATAATTACACAAATCACATGGAAGCGTCATGGAAACAGTCAGCCGCGGCTTTATATGCATTTATAGGACACTGAAATTTGTTCAAAATGGCCTATTTCATATTTCTTTAACCCTCTGAGGACAAAAGACAGATTCCACAAAAAACTCCTATTTAAAAAGTGGTATTACAAAATTTCATTTTAGACATTAAAACATTTCTAAATTGAATTGCTGATTCATTCCCTGAACATAGATGTTATCTCAGCTGTTGGAAATGGAGATAAAGACAATATTTGTTAATAGATTATGAAGGAAAATTATATTTCAGAATTGCCCCAAATAAGCCCCGGGTCAGTTTGACCCGAGGGACACGAGAAGGTCCCGGAAGGGAAGACAACATGAGGGTTAAATCCAAACTGTTCCATCCAAGATTTATCCACTTGACGTCCATAATTTATCACGTTTTCGCTCATTTCTGCCGCTAGCTCCGTGTGGTCTCTATATCTAATGTGTGTCACACTATATGCCTTATATGGGCGACAGCGAGAGCAAAGAGTCGGAAAAGATCATAATCCTCCAAGTCAAACTAGTCTAATGTGATCAAAGATATTATATAGCAGACAGGATGGATAACTAGCGTATAACAGCAGAGAATGGCTCCACTGGTTTGAGATTTGGCATTTATTTGGGCCTTTTTTAAAAAGAAATGCAAATAGTTTGTGCTTTATATGAGTTATAATGTTTATTATGTTTATTTTTCATATAGGAGAACTGTTTTAGACACACACATGCTTGTGTAGCATCGCTGTGGGTGTAATATCAGTAAATATGACATTATTATGTTGAATATTGGCTTAAGTAAATGTCATCAAGGGAAAAGCATCTGGACATTTTTGGAAGAAAATGATGTATTTTGTCAACTGTGTAAGTTATAATGTGTATTTCTTCCCAGTGTGACTCCCAAGACATATGAGAAGTGTTTTAGAAGAGATTGGCTTAACGTGTGATATCAATATCTGTAAGATTCATGTTCTGTTTTATTTATTTATTTGTCTTTAAGGTCCTACAAACCATTTTTAACATTCAAGTGACCCTCACTGCAGCACAAATATTCTAATAACCCAGATTGTCCTTAAAGAAATGATGTTCATATCTGGATTGTAGACAACAGGGTCGATGTTTCACGAGCTTTTATAGGACATAAAACCAGACGGACAAAGAATTGTAAAAATGACCTTAGGTCTCTGAGGGTTAATAAAGTATATATTATTAAAAAGTGGTTCTCCAGGTCTCCAGCCTCCAATGTACAGAAGGCTCTGAAAAGGGCAGTTTTAACATTTAACATGCGCACCGGTGACATTTGCACAGATTATGAATTAATAAAGAAATCTTGCAGCAATCTATGGATTTTGGTCCACATGCAACCGAGCGTGTCATTATGGGAACTCACCGTTTGGAAGAGCAGATAGCGTGAAAATCCAGATCCCAAACATGGCTTGTACCTGCATTCAGAGGGAGAAGATGTTAGTGTTTAATGATGAACTTTCAATTAGGTGCAAAGGGGGAAAAATCTCAGAACTCCGATCTTTAAGAGTGAAAACACAGATGTTGGTCTGATCCCCGTTACCGCAAAGCAAAGATTCAATTTGGCAATTATATATGTCCTGCTATGCCATGTAATGCCCACAGTGTCCTGCTATACCATGAACTACTACAAAGAACTACTACAAACTACTATTTTTTGTGACTGTTATTGCCACTCTTCATTCTAACCCTAACCGGTCGTCAGACACCGCCTACCAAGAGCCTGGGTCTGGGTCTAGGCCTGGGCCTGGGTCTGGGTCTGGGTCTGGGTCTGTCCCAGGTTTCTACCTAAAAGGAAGTTTTTCCTCGCCACTGTTGCACTATTGCTTGCTCTGGAGGGAACTACTAGAACTGTTGGGTCCTTGTAAATTATGGAGTGTGGTCTAGACCTACTCTATCTGGTCTAGACCTACTCTATCTGGTCTAGACCTGCTCTATCTGGTCTAGACCTGCTCTATCTGGTCTAGACCTGCTCTATCTGGTCTAGACCTACTCTATCTGTAAAGTGTCTCGAGATAACTCTTGTTATGAATTGATACTATAAATAAAATTGAATTGAATTGAATATATCCAATAAATCCTCACAACCCAATGTTTTACTGCAAAGTAACGTAACAAGCTACATTGCAGTTGCCACGTATAGTAAATTTTTTTTGAGAGGTGCACGTCAAGCTCTGGCGTAGGGTCGGTATCTTTACATGTACCTACGTACGTACCCATGGCGTTGATTTAACGCTTCGTGTTGTTCATGTTTTTGGCCCCATGGGGAAATTACGTTGCAGCAAAATCACATCACATGGTATTTAAAACAACATTAGGACACACAAGACAAGGAAGAAGAAAACCATAGCATGTATACACGGCCTCTCATACATAGACCAGAGCACTATGGGGAGGGGATTTAACGCAGAAGCATGAATTGGCCTTAAAGGGCAACTACTGTTTTTTTTCAACCTGGACCATATTTTCCCATGTTTTTGTGTCTAAGTGACTGATGGGAACAACAATCTTTGACATTAGTCCAGTATTAAGCGAGATCTCTGCAGTCGGCAGTGGTGAAACAAGCTACAACGTAAGTTAACAGGACAATTGTGCAGCTTGTATTTACCTTCACAAAAATTCTCGTTTTGCCGCTGACAGTCTCAGATTAATAGTGTTCTGCTTATAATAGTGTGTGTAAATGTGTCCAACAACATTATGGAAAGGATTTCTAAGGAGGTCGGCCTTTCTGTTAAAGAGTAAAATCCTGTTCTTTTAAATAAAAACATCCACAAAATTGCATTCGCTAAACCCACCAGACTTAAATACACTTTTTAAAGCCAAGTACCACCAGACTCCATGTAAATAAACAGTAATTTTAGCATTGTAAAATACACTTCATTCAAAGTTGACAGAGACAAAATAAAACTATAAAAAGCCGTTTTGGGTCGTCTTTCCACTTTTTCAACCATCTCAGCTTTAGCTTTTGTTGAAATAAACACATAGTTTACAGATTTACACGTGAAAATATGTTGGCTCTATACACGCTAAAAGTATTGTTTTTTTTAATGGAGTCTGGTGGGTTCAGCGCTAGCGACTTCAGAGCTGTTTCTGGTTAAAAAGAAAGGTCTCAAATAGGTTTTAAAGGTATATCTCTGAAGGGATCCTTTCTATAATGTTGTCAGACACTTAGAATATTAATCTGAGTTGGTCAGTAACAAAACAAGCAATTTTGTGAAGGTAAATACAAGCTGCACAATTGCCACGTTAACTTACATCGTAGCTTGTTTCACGGCTGCCAACAGCAGCGATCTCACTTAATACTGGACCGATGTCAACGATTGTTGTTTCCATCAGTCACTTAGACACAAAAACATGGGAAAAAACATATCAGATTATCAATAAGCCACTTCTTCAGCTGACCAGTAAAAGAACGATAAGTATTGCCTTCTCTTATCTGCATTGGCAGCTCAAAGCTGAAATGGTCAAGTCAGCACGTTAAAGGGTAACAACATTATGAAAAGGATCCCTACAGAGAAAGACCTTTTTGTTAAACAGTAAGATCCTTTTAGTTTAACATGAAACGGCCCCGAAATCACCATCACCAAACCCACATAAATGCCTTAACCCTCGTATGGTATTCAGGTCAAATTGACCCATTTCAAATTTTTACAAGAAGAAAAATGGTCCAAGTTCCATGTTTTCTACCTGAAATCAGCACCTTACCTTATTTCCTGTAATAAACATGTATTCCTGACTCAGAACATTATTCTGGATATGACACTTATGTTGTTTCCATAGTGATTTTTAACATGAATTATAACCTGATGATAAAAACGAACCCCACTTCCATCTTTAATAGTGTTCTAGTAGAGACTGATTCATTCCCTGAACATAGATGTTATCTCAGCTGCTGGAAATGGAGATAAAGACAATATTTGTTGATAGATTATGAAGGAAAATCTTATATCAGAATTGTTTTTAAAACCCCAAATAAGTCCCGGTCAGGGTCGTTGTTAGTGGGTTGGTAAACAGCTTCCCAGTATCCACATCCAGCAGACACAGCAACATGAACCGACTCCTGAGGGAAATATCTTCCTCTAGCTGCTTATGCTCCACTATGTTCACCAGCTCGTCTCTAACTGGGACGGTTTGCTGCTGCAGACTCGGAGGCTGAACCGGACAGGAAATGGGCTGAAAAACCAAAACTAGAAGCTAAAAGAGCCAGAAAAGCTTCGTACACCATCACTTTACTTTGGTGCTGTCCTCGAGTCAAATGTCACTCATTTTCAAATTGTATTTACAGAAATATGGGTTTCTTTTAAGCAAATTACCCAAAAATAACACGGATGCATGGATGCATGGATGCATGGAACCCATACACCATTTTGAACAAATTAATGATCCATTACATTACTTCCATTACATTTGGGGTGTTTTATTCAATTTATTCAATAACGTTTGAAAAAAAAAAGAAATGAAATGGTTTCAAAACAGTCTCTGTGATCCACTCAATATCCTCTGATCTTAACTAACAGCCAAAAAAAATTCCTAATTTCTGTTTTTTTTAAATGCAAAAATTTGGTATGATGTCATATCAATTAGGTTTATTGACCATACATTTTTTTAAAGTGTTGAAAGTGGGCAAAAATGTCGGATGAAGCGGCAATAAAGTTCATTTTAAAGGACAACAAGTTAATGTATTTGACAGGAAGACAACACAAGGGTTGAGTCATATACTGTAGAGCTCTGGTTCTCAAGCTTTTTCAATGTTCCC
>JABXJD010002115.1:17500-61964 GCA_013375575.1 Percina caprodes
AACGTGATATCGCAAGAAGAACGTGATATTGCAAGAAGAACGTGATATTGCAAGAAGAACGTGATATTGCAAGAAGAACGTGTTATTGCAAGAAGAACGTGTTATTGCAAGAAGAACGTGTTTTCATGAGAAGAACGTGATATTGCAAGAAGAACGTGATATTGCAAGAAGAACGTGTTATTGCAAGAAGAACGTGTTATTGCAAGAAGAACGTGTTATTGCAAGAAGAACGTGTTATTGCAAGAAGAACGTGTTTTCGTGAGAAGAACGTGTTACTGCAAGAAGAACGTGATATCGCAAGAAGAACGTGTTTTCGTGAGAAGAACGTGTTTTCGTGAGAAAAGAGCGTGATATTGTGAGCGTGTTATCACGACAACGTGATATTGTGAGCGTGTTATCACGACAACGTGATATTGCGAAGAACGTGATATTGTGAGCGTGTTATCACGACAACGTGATATTGCGAGAAGAACGATATTGCAAGAAGAACGTGATATTGCAAGATCGTGTTATCGCAAGAACGTGTTATCGTGAGAACAACGTGATATTGTGAGAAGAACGTGACATCGAGAGAAGCGTGACCGAAAAGAACGTGATATCGCAAGAAGAACGTGTTATCGCGAGAACAACGTGATATTGCGAGAAGAAAGCGAAGGTTGAGTTTAGGACAAGAAAAACGGCGTTGGCTTCAGTGAAAGAAGAACGCGCCGATCAAGCGGGACACGATCCCCGGTCTCCTGGGTGAAAGTCCTTCACCTGTCCACCCCCCCGACCAATCTCCCTACGCGGATTTTCGCCCTTTCATACTACTCGCAACGGCGTAAAGGTAATGTAAGCCAATGGAGGCCAAACGGCGTTGACATACGCGTTAAAACACGAGTATGCGTCTTGATGACACCCCAATAATGGCATCCGAACTGGCGCGTCATACATACGCCATTTCATGAGATCAGTCTGAAATACAGAATCCACGGGTTAAGATTCGGCCAAATCCAAAACCTCCTCCCGTCCTCAGTCCGTTACCACAGTAACCACATTCATGAAGTATCGACGTCCCGTGCTGGGACTTCCTTTGCCGTACCTGAAGTATATTTCGTCACGCACAACTCGTAGTCTTTTGGATGTTTTCATAGGCTAATGTTGTAACCGTGGCGATGTTGTGTATTGTTTAGAGCAAAGGTGCCCAAATCCTTTCATACGTTGGGCCAAAATGTATCTGGGAGGACGGCCACGAGCCAAAAATAAATGTGGATGTTGAAGAATACCGTAATTACGTTAATTTAAATGGGAAGTTTAACAGCACTGTGCTTTACATTGTCGTTAAACTCAGATTGTTTTGTAACTGCACAAAATGTACGTTTCGTAGCCATTACTTTTAAGATAAGAGGAGAATATTCATGAGCATGTCCAATCCATGGCGGGCCAAAATAAAGAGAAACTGGGCCAAACCTGGTCCGCCGGCCCCAAACTGGGCAGCCTTGGTTTAGAGTCCTCGCCACCACGAGATGTGGCTTGACTTGAATGAATGAATGAATATGAATCGCTTTCTTTTGACTCAAAGTTCTGCCTAACGTCACTTTTTCTACTCACGACTTCCATTTTCACTTCCTCACAGCCTACTGCATTGAGCGCTCCACCTACGTGTCAGCGGCGGCGGCGTTACGTCGACCAGCGTAGCGTGCCTAGTGCTAGCGTAGGGTACGTAACTACGTCAAAAACCCCGATATTCGGCCAAATCCAAACACTGGATCCTGTATTGGGTGCATCCCTGATTCAAATGTGATTTTCATACATAGTCCAGGACCAGAACGTTTCAGTTTCAGGATTCCAGATTTCCGTGTCCGGTTTGAGTCACACAATTAGTCTTCTTGGCCCTAAAAACTAAAAAACACCCAAAAAATCGCATCACACCCCCGTGTAGATTATAGTGATCAAAGTCAAAACATGACGGCTGTGTAAAAAGTTGCACTTTTGCATGAAAAACGTATTCTGATCCAGATTCTGTTCCCAGACGTTCTCCAGATGTTCCACAAGCGTATTCAGCTGTAGTTTGTAGGTTTGCGTCCCTTCCTCCCGTGATGATGAACGGCTCTTTTGTTTCCCCTCTGGTCACAGCTGACTGCACATCTTTGTCAGGCATCTCTGTTTCAGATCTGTGGAGGGCAGGAGAGGGCGGTTAACAACCTGGAGACGGATTCTCCGGTCAGCTGGGACTTTAAAACCACGTGGGTCAAACTCAAGGCCCGCTTATCGATTTAGGTTCACGATCAATTTTGGCAATCCTGGACGGGAAACTGTTTTTTAATTATGTGACACTTAATTATGCGAATTTGGCAGATTTGAGACTCAGATATTCCGATACAAGCGGTGAGCTTGCATATTCAGGCTGTTGTTAAAAGTGTAATTATTGTTTTGCTTGATTTGCTTAATTCTGTGATGGCTAAGAAAGTTTTTTGAGGACTTTGCTGAAAAATAAGTGCAGAAATTTGAGAAAAAAAAGTTTAAAAGTGTGAAATAAGCGACGAAAAAAAAACGCTACAAAAATGGTCAAAACGCGACATGAAAAAGTTCAGTAATACTGTGTGTGTGTGTCTGTACTTGCGTGTGTATGTGTTTATATGTGTGTGTGTGTGTGTGTTTATATGTGTGTGTGTGTGTGTGTGTGCGAATGTGCGTGTGTGTGTGTGTGTGCATGCGTGTGTGTGAGCGTGCATGTGTGAGTGTGTGTGTGCGAGTGAGTGTGTGTGTGTGTGTGAGTGTGTGTGTGTGCGAGTGGGAGTGCGTGTGTGCGTGCATGTGTGTGTGTGTGTGTGCGAGTGCGTGCGTGCGTGCGTGTGTGTGCGCGTGTGTGTGCGCGTGTGTGTGTGTGCGAGTGCGTGCGTGTGTGTGAGTGGGAGTGCGTGCGTGCGTGTGTGTGTGTGTGTGCGAGTGAGAGTGCATGCGTGCGTGTGTGTGTGTGTGCATGCGTGCGTGCGTGTGTGTGTGTGCGTGCGATTTCCAATCAAAAGCCTGGAAAAAACCGAGTCTAAAAATGCACATTGAGGGCTGATTAGAGCCAGAGACACCGTGCGGATCAGCTCCAGATGATCTGATCTGTGCCAGAAGCTGTGGGAGAGGGCAGCTCTCTGCGCGACCTCTCGAGCCCATTATCTCGGAGGCTTCACGGCGGCGGCGGCTTCCTGCTGAGCTGCGGCTCTAACGAGCCACAACAACAACGGACGAACAAATGGCCGAAGTGGCCCCATCAGTACAGGTGAGCGGCTGCACAATTATTTCTGATTCACACACTCACAACTCTGTTCGTAGCCTGAGGACTGTGTTTTTATTCAAAGCAAACCAACTTGACTTCCACTTAAAAAAGAAAAAAGGACAACACTTCAAGCATCGGACAACAGACGAGCCTCTGTTACAGCCCGTATGTAACCCAGGAATGTTTTCTATGAACTTTAATGAGTGAAATGTCATCTATAGGCCTAGCGGATGAAATCAAGCTTGGTTGCTAAAAGATGCGTTTTGGGCAATTTTTGGTATTATCATAATCAGCTCATTTAGGTGACACAGGGGTAAGGGTAGGGGTAGAGGTAAGGGGTAGGGGTAAGGGCTAGGGGTAGAGGTAGAGGTAAGGGGTAAGGTGTAGGGGTAGTGGTAAGGGGTAAGGGCCAAGAGCTAGGGGTAGTGTAAGGGATAAGGGCTAGGGGTAAGGAGTAAGGGGTAGGGGTAAGGGGTAAGGGGTAAGGAGTAAGGGTAAGGAGTAAGGGGTAGGGGTAAGGGGTAAAGGGTAAGGGATAGGGGTAAGGGTAAAGGGTAAGGGTAGGGGTAAGGAGTAAGGGGTAGGGGTAAGGGGTAAAGGGTAAGGGTTAGGGGTAAGGGGTAGGAGTAAGGGGTAAGGGTAAGGAGTAAGGGCTACGGGTAAGGAGTAAGGGTAAGGTGTAAAGGGTAAGGGGTAGGGGTAAGGGTAGGAGTAAGGGGTAAGGGGTAAGGGGTAAGGAGTAAGGGGTAGGGGTAAGGGGTAGGGGTAAGGGGTAGGGGTAGGAGTAAGGGGAGTAAGGAGGAAGGGGTAAAGGGTAAGGGGTAGGGGTAAGGGGTAAGGAGTAAGGGGTAAAGGGTAAGGGGTAAGGAGTAAGGGGTAGGGGTAAGGGGGTAGGGGTAAGGGGTAGGGGTAAGGAGTAAGGGGTAAGGAGTAAGGAGTAAGGGGTAAAGGGTAAGGGTAAGGGGATTCAGCCTAACACAGACCTGATGTACATCTAAAGCCTGACACACCAACCTGATGGCCGACCGTCGGACTGATCAGTCGGCTCCGTCTCGCGCCACACGGAGGCGACGCCGACTCGAGCCAACGTTCTGCGTGTGCGCGAGCCGTTATACGTATAACCCTCGGGTTGTCTTCCCGTCAAAATTGAAAATCAACACTTTTGACGCTTTTTAGCAATGTTTTTAACTTTCTCTTACGTTTTTGTGCCTTTTTTCTATGTTGTTTTTACGTTTTCAACACTACGTAACACCAAGTTAGTAATTTTAGTTTACAGTTATTTTTGGAATTTATGGTCAATAAACCTAATTTATAGGAAATTATACCTAATGTTTGAGTTAGAAAAGCAGAAATTAGGAATTATTGAGACTAAAATTAAAGGAATGGATGTTGATGATAATCACAGACTGGAATATGTCAACTTTTACTCTCAATACTATTTCAAAAACACTTCAATTTGGTTTCAAATGCTATAAAATTGAATAAGACGCCCCAAAATTAATGAAAGTAGAGATTTGTACTTGGCAAAGAGCGTTGTGTAGAATCAATGATGTTATTTTGATAACATATTGATATAGGACAACGGGGCAATGTGACCAGAGGACAACGTGGCGCTAAGCTGTATTTTCGCCCAAAAAATGAAAACCAGAAATGAGGGAACATCGGCGGCTGTGGCTCAGCGGTAGAGTGGTTGCCTGCCAATTGGAAGGTTGGTGGTTCAATCCCTGGCCCTACACTCCCATGTCGAAGCGTCCTTGGACAAGACACTAAACCCCGAGTTTCCCCTGATGCTGCCCCATCGGAGTGTGTGTGCGTGTTTATCTGATGAGCAGGTGGCACCTTGTACGGCAGCCTCGGCCACAGTGTGTGAATGTGTGTGATGGTGAATGTATCCTGTATGATGTAGAAGCACTTTAAGTAGTCGTTAAGACTAGAAAAGCGCTATATAAATACAGCTAAATACATTGCATACAGTATATACTTTTTACATATATACATTTTCTCTGATTAGTGTTAAAACTGTTTGCAGTACTGCTTTCACCATTTGGTATCTGGGAACCACGTGGTGTCCTGGTCTGGAGCACGGTGTGACGCTGGGAAGAGAACAGGTGCCCCTGGACTGAGAGAAACTGTCAACACTAACGCTTTGTGGTGACTACGTGATTTATCTCATTCCACATTGTCCACATTGTATTACAAGAGCTTTCCGACCGTCTTTTTTCGGTACTGATGCTGTGAGTACTGTAAAAGTGACTCTACTTGCAACTTTATTGTAACTTCAGTGGTTGCTGTCTGTGAAATGATTCTAACGAGCTCGTAAACACAGAGCACGCTGTCGTCAGTCGTTGTTTTCATCAGAGAGCGTTGATAGTGGGGGGGGGGGGATCACCAGACACCTCCCGATATGATATCATCACGATACTTATGCCACGATACGATATAATTGTGATTTTATACATATTGCGATATATTACAATTTATAACCATTTTTAACCAACTTCCAATTTTTCCCCAATTTCTAATGACGTCCCCAAAAGGAAACTTATCAACATGTTTCATCTAAAAAGAAACATTTCTCTGTTTGTTCATCTCACTTCAATGTTATCGCTGCAAAATGGGACAAACTGACCAACACATATATAATATATAATAACAGATCCATACTTGGCGCCTGTGTATCGATACAGTATTACCACTGAAAATATTGCGATACTACGCAGTATAGATTTTTTTCCCTCACCCCTAGTTGACACAAGAAGGATCGTGGTTTTCGTTCCTCGCTGAACGGACGAAAATACGATGGCGAGTAATAGGAAGATACTGCCGTTTTTCCTCGTGCACTGATTCGCTAGTCAAGGGCTAGCACTCCACCAATCAGATTGGTCATTGAGTCCGACCGCCCACTGGCCGATTCAACAAGTCAGAATGGGCCAAAATGGACGCCGACGGCACGGAACGCACCGAACAGACTGGAGTCACCGACCTCGCCAGACGGCCGATAATCGGGTGGGTGTGTCAGCGCCTTGACTCTTACTTCTGGAGAAGGAGACTCTCCGGACCCGCCGACACACCTCCGACGTGTGTTTTTCATACCAGAGGTGGCTGTCGTCACAGTATCTGCGAGACGAGAAGATGTCAACAGCTGAACGTCATAGCAACCCAACCGCTTCACTATCGGCTCAACACAGCTGTTCTGGTTACTGCAGTAGACGTGACTTCCCATCCCTTGGGTTAATTGATGGTGCTTAACGTAGGGCTGGGCGGTAGGGAGGAAATCCGATATCACGATATTCTTGACCAAATACCTCGATATCAATATTGCGGCGATATTCTAGGGTTGACAATTGGTGCTTTAACAAAATATCTTCACACTTAGACTCTTTAGATAAATAATCATCAGTAATATGGACATAATGTCTAAGTGGGGAAAAGGCAAATAATAGAACAGCTAGAACAGTACATCATAAGCACATAAGTACTCATAAGTACATCACTTTACTGTATTGCAGCCTTTAAAACCAGGAAAAAAACACTTATGTCATATTACGATATCCAAAATCTAAGACAATATCTAGTCTCATATCCCAGTAAAGATATAATCAATATCAATATATATATATATATAATCAATATATTGCCCAGCCCTAGCTTAATGTACGCAGAGTTAGGTTTCCTATTATCAATTAATTCAATTAGATAGCATTTTACTTACAGTTTCAAATCACTACGGCTGTTATCTCACATCATCTCAAAAGGGGCATCTTACAGATGATATGCATCGATATTTTCACTTTGCATCGATAATATTGGACTGTGGATCATTGAATCAATGTGTCACCTTAGTGCTGAAAGTGTGAAAACCTTTTCATGCGTGTCTTGTTGCTGGAGGTTCTGCAGAGGCACTGGGAGAAGAACTTGCAGAGCTCGAGGACGCACGGCTGCAGCTTGTGAGCGCCGACGGTCGTCGTGGCACCGGAAAGCGGGACGTCGGCCAGCTCCGGCCGTCTCCATGGACAACCTCTCAACACACACGCAGAGAGAGAGGGAGAGCGTCAGCCAGTCAGCTTAAAGCAACAGTCATGTATGGGGGGGGCGAAACAGACCAAAAGCAGAAAATTCATGTAATGTTCTTCTTTTCATATTAACCCTCATGTTGTCCTTGGGTCAAATTTGACCCGTTAAAAAAACTAGTTCTTTGAAATAAGCACTGAAAATGTCAACATTACAAATATCAAATAACTTTGGAAAAAACATCAAAAAAGCACCCACAACACTGAAAAAGTGTCAAAAATGTCGGAAAAAGCGATAATAGTGCTTAAAAAAACTTTTCTTTTTTCCATGGTTGACGGGAAGATAACACAAGGGTTAAATAAATGTTAGACTGACTGACATTGGGGGGGAATCACCAGATGCCTCCCCGATACGATATCATCACGATACTTAGGCCACAATACGATATTATTGCGATTTTAAACATATTGCGTTATTCTGCGATATATATTGCAATTTATAACCTTTTTCCCAATTTCAAATGACGTCCCCAAAAGGAAACTTTCATCTATGGGGCGCCGTACAGCTCACTCAGTATAGCTCACAAGTTTCCTTTTTATTTTTAAAGAACTATAAAAAACAAAAATCGCAACTTTTTTTGCAACTTTCTCTGTCTCCCGCAACTTCATTGCAACAAACATTGCAACTTTTATCGCAATTTTTTACAAAAGCTCCTTCAAATTCAGGCATTTTGGGCTGCAACAATATCAAGAAATGTCCATGAAATCCTGGATTTCATACTGATATACGACTTAAATGTGTTTCTGTGATATGTCCAAAATGTAGGATATGTTGTCTAAAACGTGGGAACCCAACACAAACAACTGAAGGCCTTTTTAGAGTAGTCGCGCCAATGTGACGTAGCTCTTGCTGGCACCACCCTATTACTTGTAGCGCGTGCGACAAAGCGGAGACAGGAAGCATGGACGAGTCTGAGTGCAAGAACACTGCAAGTCTCTCTTATAAACTTACTGGGTTAAGATGAGTTCTTTTAGGGTGGATGAAAGGCTCGGTCCCACCAAGTAGGTCATTGAATCGCTGTGCGGACATTCTGAAGTATTCAAAGTGCTTCTCTTCGTCTATCCATCCTCATTTGTTTCACGAGATATTGAGCTGAACTCGCCTAATCTATGTCTGGCGTTCACAAAGGACGGACATTACCCCTTCTTTCTCTTCATTTCTTTGCAAGCAGGCTCAAAAGCAGCTGTTCTTCCTCATCCATTGAACCAAATATCACCTTAGCCACTGTTGACATTGACGTCAACGCTGCTGCCAGTTCTGCCGTCTAACAGTCTTCTTCTAGTCCGTAGAAACAGCAAAGTCGGTAACCTTTCCTCAGTCGGGACACCTCTGTTCAGGAGAAAACGCCAACTAGCATTACGACCACCACGGGCGAGTGGAAATAGTTACGGCGCTCCCATGATGGCGAGTATAACGGACGCCTTAGAATCGCAATAAATGAAAATCACAACACAAATCCAATGGGCGGCCATGTGAAAGAATCCAATCGGGACAGAAGCCCAATGTCTTTACAGTGACCATCAATGTGTCCAAAACTGCTTTAACCCTTGTGTCATCTTCCCGTAAAAATAAACACTTTTGTTGATGCTTTATATCGGTGTTTAACATTTTCTTACGTTTTGTCCTTTTTGATGCTTTTTCCCATGTTTGTTACTTTGTTTTGACGTTTTCAACACTACGTAACTTTAGTTTTACAGTTATTTTTGGAATTTATGGTCAATAAACCTCATTTATAGGAAATTATGTTGAATGTTTGAGTTAGAAAAGCAGAAATTAGGAATTATTGAGACTAAAATTAAAGGAATGGATGTTGATGATAATCACAGACTGGAATATGTCAACTTTTACTCTCAATACTATTTCAAAAACACTTCAATTTGGTTTCAAATGCTATAAAATTGAATAAGACGCCCCAAAATTAATGAAAGTAGAGATTTGTACTTGGCAAAGAGCGTTGTGTGGAATCAATCATGTTATTTTGGGGAATTAAAAAGAACATTGATATAGGACAACATGAGGACAACATGAGGACAACATGAGGACGACATGAAGACAACATGAAGACAACATGAAGACAACTTGAAGACAACATGAGGACAACATGAGGGCAACATGAAGACAACATGAAGACAACATGAGGGCAACATGAGGACAACATGAGGACAACATGAGGACAACATAAAGACAACATGAGGACAACATGAGGGCAACATGAGGACAACATGAAGACAACATGAGGACAACATGAGGACAACATGAAGACAATGTGAAGACAACATGAGGGCAATGTGAAGACAACATGAGGACAACATGAGGACAACATGAAGACAACATGAGGACAATGTGAAGACAACATGAGGACAACATGAAGACAACATGAGGACAACATGAGGACAACATGAAGACAACATGAAGACAACATGAGGACAACATGAGGACAACATGAAGACAACATGAAAACAACATGAAGACAACATGAGGACAACATGAAGACAACATGAAGACAACATGAGGACAACATGAGGACAACATGAGGACAACATGAAGACAACATGAGGACAACATGAGGACAACATGAAGACAACATGAGGACAACATGAAGACAACATGAGGACAACATGAGGGCAACATGAGGACAACATGAAGACAACATGAAGACAACATGAGGACAATGTGAAGACAACATGAGGACAACATGAAGACAACATGAAGACAACATGAGGACAACATGAAGACAACATGAGGACAACATGAGGGCAACATGAGGACAACATGAGGACAACATGAAGACAACATGAGGACAACATGAGGACAACATGAGGGCAACATGAAGACAACATGAGGACAACATGAGGACAACATGAGAGTTAACACAAAGACCAAGAATAAAACAACAGACACATACAACAATGAAACACATAGACAGTAAAATCAGAAAAGGTTGCATAAAAACAGGAGGAAGAAAGGGAAAATGTCCCAGTGCAACTATGTATTAAAAAGCCATTTTGAGTTTGGATTTTCCAAAAGAACTTTGTCAGGGGGGGGGGGGGTCACATGACAAAAGGTCTTACATCCTAGATCCTCCTTCATGACTTTGCCTGCTCTGCCAAAACAAATCCAAAGAATGAAGGCGTTAATTAGAAAGATAAAAGATGATCACATAGGAAAGTGTGCACATGAAATGATAAGTAAAGCATTATAATTCACCTCTGAAACTCCCAGAGGAGATTTAGAGATGTGATGTGCAGAATGAATCATCCTCAGTCACACCCATCCTTCAAATTATCTCATTGTATTAATTTTGCATAACGTCGCTTAAATTCCCATTACAGGAATGACTGGTGCCGAAGCATTTTAATCCTAATTAATGCATTGCAGGTACACAGGCTCCTAATCACCATGCAAGTAGATATTCAAATGTAAATTATAAAGATATTCTCCCCCACATTCTGCAGCTATTTGCTCATTTTACAATGTGTAGCGTGATGATATCCAGAGCAGGAACATGTTATATCCATCAAGCTCATACAAAAAGATAATTAACGCTGGAAATGTACAAAGTCTGAATTCATCCTCAACGCCTCCGGGTTTTTGTTGTCTTTCCAGAAGTTATTAGTGTCGGTTCAACTTGAGTAAGACACAAATGTATCATGTGAGTCATTGATGCATGTAAAGTTGTAAATGTTCTTACAAATGTCTGAAAATGTAATTAAATTGTAATTAAATAATGTAATTAAATTGACATGAGAACAGCTCATATTGTGTTTCATTAGAGGCGATATTAGGTGAGGTGTAGGGGTGGGGGGCGGGGGTGGGGGAATCTATACAGCAGAGTACTGCAGTATTTTCCGTAGCAGTACTGTATCGATACACCGAGTATGTGTTGGTCAGTTTGTCCCATTTGGCTGCAATACAATTAAAGTGAGATGAAGAAACAGAGAAATGTTTCTTTTTAGATGAAACAGATGTTGATAAGTTTCCTTTTGGGGACGTCATTAGAAATTGGGGAAAATTTGAAGTTGGGAAAGGTTTAAAATGTTTAAAATCGCAATAATATTGTATCGTGACATAAGTATCGTGATGATATGGTATCAGGAGGCCTCCGGTGAGAGTTGCATCCATGGGCGTGTAATAAAACCCTGATCCAGCATCCGAGGCGGAGCCCCGTTACTGCGAGAGTCGCTCATTGGTGCATGAAGGCAAACAAGTTAAAATGGCCGGAGGATCGGCACACTGGAGACCTCCGCCGGAGGATCGGCACACTGGAGACCTCCGCCGGAGGATCGGCACACTGGAGAACTCCGCCGGAGGATCGGCACACTGGAGACCTCCGCCGGAGGATCGGCACACTGGAGACCTCCACCGGAGGATCGGCACACTGGAGAACTCCGCTGGAGGATCGGCACACTGGAGGATCGGCACACTGGAGACCTCCGCCGGAGGATTGGCACACTGGAGACCTCCGCCGGAGGATTGGCACACTGGAGACCTCCGCCGGAGGATCGGCACACTGGAGACCTCGGCCGGAGGATCGGCACACTGGAGACCTCGGTCGGAGGATCGGCACACTGGAGACCTCGGCTGGAGACCTCCGCCGGCCGAGCTGGCTACTTCCTTTTACTTTTAAGCTTTTGAGTTTTGAGCCAAAAGTGATCTCCGTGCAAACGGAGGGTTTTTATCTCCAGTAGAAGAACCAATCTCCATTTCAACTAACGCGCCCAAACCAACATATCTCATCATCATTCTGGTATACTGGGCATTAACAGGAGGCAGCGTGTAGACTCCGCCCATTGCTGGTAGTTGCTATGGTAACATTAGTAGCTTTAGTCTCAGAGAACGAGACGTCGTGAACAATAAGATCCAATCAGGAGGAGACACGATGAGACTAAAACACAACCTCGCAGATTCATAACCAAAACGGGTCAGAAGTGTTTCCTAATGAGCACAGGGAATGAGAGGGGGTAACAAAAGAGCAGGGGGAATGAGAGGGGGTAACAAAAGAGCAGGGGGAATGAGAGAGGAAACAACAGAGCAGGGGGAATGAGAGGGGGGTAACGCCAGAGCAGGGGGAATGAGAGGGGGTAACGCTAGAGCAGGGGGAATGAGAGGGGGGAAACACCAGAGCAGGGGGAATGAGAGGGGGGTAACGCCAGAGCAGGGGGAATGAGAGGGGGAAACGCCAGTGCAGCAGGAATGAGAGGGGGAAACGCCAGTGCAGGAGGAATGAGAGGTGGGAAACACCAGAGCAGGAGGAATGAGAGGGGGAAACGCCAGAGCAGGAGGAATGAGAGGGGGAAACGCCAGTGCAGGAGGAATGAGAGGTGGGAAACACCAGAGCAGGAGGAATGAGAGGGGGGAAACACCAGAGCAGGGGGAATGAGAGGTGGGAAACACCAGAGCAGGGGGAATGAGAGGGGGAAACACCAGAGCAGGGGGAATGAGAGGTGGGAAACACCAGAGCAGGGGGAATGAGAGGGGGAAACACCAGAGCAGGGGGAATGAGAGGTGGGAAACACCAGAGCAGGGGGAATGAGAGGTGGGAAACACCAGAGCAGGGGGAATGAGAGGGGGAAACGTAGCAGAAGATATTCTTTTTTAAATCAAAATGCAGCGATGTAACTGTTGTCTGAATTATTTAATTGTGAGATTCTTCTAGACTTTCCAAATGTTATTGGACTGATTTTGCAGAGAGAAAAAGTATTTTTAGGCCAGAGGGACTCACACGGCAGACACAGGATTTGTTATTCCCCTTTTCGGCCGATCAAATTGGGGATCAAGAGGTCCCCAACGTACGGAGGACACTTCCTCTGGGGAACGTGAACGTCTTGTAATCGATCCAAGACTAGTGGAGATAGTTTAGTCTGGAAGGGAGAAATCTGTCAAACCAAGTTTCATTGAACTTGTCATATGCCGTGTTTCACTTCAAGAAGTCACCTTGAAAACCTGCTGTATGTGTGTGTGTGTGTGTGTGTGTGTGTGTGTGTGTGTGTGTGTGTGTGTGTGTGTGTGAGCAGCTAGGCCAAAAACACTCATTTTACTGCACACTAATGACTCGGTGACTAACTGCACAGGATGGTCTGGCCTTCTGTCTGTTGCTATGCAGAACTCAGCAGGGGGGGTTGGGGGTGTGTATGTGTGTGTGTGTGTGTGTGTGTGTGTGTGTGTGTGTGTGTGTGTGTGTGTAGGGAAGGGGGAGCAGCTGCCGTCTGCAGCGAGATGCTACTGCCATCTAGTGGCTCTGGTGGGAAATGTTGGATCATATTAAACTTACTGGTGACTGGTTTAATGTGAGTTCCTCTATTATTTAAATGCATTATTTGGATCCTTAAGGGAATAAAATACAAACCGTATTAAATTTGATTTGTGATTTTGCTCATTTTATATAAGTTATCAACAAAAGGGCTCTCTGTTTTGCAAGGTGACAGATTATTAAAGATTGTTTGTTTGTTGTTGTTGTGCTAGAATCATTTAATGAGAATAGATTTGCGATCATTTTGAGATGTCATATACGATATATATGATATGACGACAACATAACGACAGCAACACAGCCTGACAAGAGCCCACCTGGCTACTGAATTAAAATGCATTACAGTGTATTACTTCAGAAATAAAAAGGTTAAACAGGTTAAACAGAACCACTAAAACAATCAATAAAAATGGAACAAAACCTTAAAACATTATGTCAAAAATACTTTTTTATTACATTTATATTTTGGGGTTAATTTTCACTGTAGAAGCATTTTATTGATTTAATGTAGTAGTGGGTCCGTCTTCGTCTGGATCATCTTTTTGGAAATAGTGTATGAGTTCTCACTTTAACATGTTATTCTACTATGTGTGTATTACTACTATGTGTGTATTACTACTATGTGTGTATTGACTTTGACGGGAAGCAACATAAATTCACCCAAAAATGTATACATCATTAAGTCTCTTTGAAGAAAAAAGCAAATGTAAATTGTTTTTATGTCTCATTAATAACATTTGACCTTTTAACTCAATGGGACTTGATTTTATTCATCATTAATAATAATAATAAATTTAATTTGGTGTTTACTGCTATTACTGCTGTTTTTTTTTTTTTTTTCACACCTTAGTTCCTTTTCACGGACAGACTCACTGATGAATATTTGGCCTTAATTTGCTTTTAACCTTTGCAGCTTTAAACCATTAAAGCTTTCACATAAAGGGGGCTGTGCGTTACCATAGTGACTATCTTAGGCTCCCGAATGGCTCCTTTCCCAACACACATTAGACACACCTTTCTCCGGGCTAAAATTGAAGCAGTAGTGTGTCTCTAAATGGCAGAGAATGGATGTGGTGGGATTACAGTTTTTTCTAAGAGGGAGGTCAGGTTTCTGCACTGCAGAGCAGCGCTTAATTGCCACTTTTATACCTTAAGAGTCTCTGGGTCATTACTGTGTCCTCACAGAAGAGGTCTGTTTATGTTTTCCTGATACATAAAAAAGGCACTAAGAAAAAAACTATTTCGTCATTTAGGTCACATTACAGTATTTTTCTGTGGCGCACCACCACCACCACCCCATACAGGACTCCAATCAGGGTCTCCAAGAAGGCAGAATACTTTGAGCTGATATTCGGTGTCATGGGACCTAAAAACCTCTCCACCACGACAAGGTGATGGTTCCTAGCTGCGTATAATCCTGAGGGTAAGGGTTAATGAACATAGAAATATTTACCTGGTTTTTCTGTTTCCACAGACTTGCTAGGTGTGGTGGTTCTCCTGCTGAGAGACCCTGTAGTCCTTCTAACCTCCGTAGGTCCTGCTGTGGGACTCCCAGAACTCATGCGCTGGGTCTTTGTTGTTGGCTGGTGTGTAGCTTTGGTTAGCCGGGTCAGACTAGTAACTGGTGAGGACGTGGTGGGGTTTGTTGACGCTGGGGTCGGTTGGGTTGTACTCAATGGACTATTTAACGGTGCAGTTACTGTGATTGACGGAGTTCTTTCAGTGGTAATTGGAGCTGTTTCTGCGGTTGAAGGAGACGTTTTTATAGTTGAAGGAACTATTTTTGTGGTTGATGGAGCTGTTACTGTAGTAGTTCGAGTTGTTTCTGTGGTAGGTGGAGTTGTTTCTGTGGTAGGTGGAGTTGTTTCTGTGGTAGGTGGAGTTGTTTCTGTGGTAGGTTGAGATGTTTCTGTTGTAGGTTGAGTTGTTTCTGTTGTAGGTCGAGATGTTTCTGTGGTAGGTCGAGATGTTTCTGTGGTAGGTTGAGTTGTTTCTGTTGTAGGTGGAGTTGTTTCTGTGGTAGATTGAGTTGTTTCTGTGGTAGGTGGAGATGTTTCTGTGGTACGTGGAGTTGTTTCTGTAGTAGGTTGAGTTGTTTCTGTGGTAGGTTGAGTTGTTTCTGTAGTAGGTTGAGTTGTTTCTGTAGTAGGTTGAGTTGTTTCTGTTGTAGGTGGAGTTGTTTCTGTGGTAGGTTGAGTTGTTTCTGTGGTACGTTGAGTTGTTTCTGTGGTACGTTGAGTGGTTTCTGTGGTACGTGGAGTTGTTTCTGTGGTAGGTCGACTTGTTTCTGTGGTAGGTTGAGTTGTTTCTGTGGTAGGTTGAGTTGTTTCTGTGGTAGGTTGAGTTGTTTCTGTAGTAGGTTGAGTTGTTTCTGTTGTGGGTGTAGTTGTTTCTGTGGTAGGTTGAGTTGTTTCTGTGGTACGTTGAGTTGTTTCTGTGGTACGTTGAGTGGTTTCTGTGGTACGTGGAGTTGTTTCTGTGGTACGTGGAGTTGTTTCTGTGGTAGGTCGACTTGTTTCTGTGGTAGGTTGACTTGTTTCTGTGGTAGGTTGAGTTGTTTCTGTGGTAGGTTGACTTGTTTCTGTGGTAGGTTGACTTGTTTCTGTAGTAGGTCGAAATGTTTCTGTGTTAGGTTGAGATGTTTCTGTGGTAGGTTGACTTGTTTCTGTGGTAGGTTGAGTTGTTTCTGTGGTAGGTTGAGTTCTTTCTGTGGTAGGTCGAGATGTTTCTGTGGTACGTGGAGTTGTTTCTGTGGTACGTGGAGTTGTTTCTGTGGTAGGTCGACTTGTTTCTGTGGTAGTTCGACTTGTTTCTGTGGTAGGTTGAGATGTTTCTGTAGTAGGTTGAGTTGTTTCTGTGGTTGTTGGAGCTGTTTCTATGGGTGTTGGAGCCGTTTCTGTGGTTGGTGGAGCTGTTTCTGTGGTTGGTGGAGCCGTTTCTGTGGTTGGTGGAGCCGTTTTTGTGGTTGATGGAGCCGTTTCTGCGGTTGGTGGAGCCGTTTCTGCGGTTGGGGGAGCCGTTTCTGCGGTTGGTGGAGCCGTTTCTGCGGTTGATGGAGCCGTTTCTGTAGTTGGTGGAGCCGTTTCTGTAGTTGATGGAGCCGTTTCTGTGGTTGGTGGAGCCGTTTCTATGGTTGGTGGAGCCGTTGTGGTTGGAGCTGCAGCTGTTGTGACAGATGCATTGGGGACTTGCAGGATGCTGGTTGGTTGCGTTGAGGTAATCGGTTGTGCAATAGTTGTTTTTTCCGTAGCTGTTGTCTGTGCTGCCGTCACTGCTTGTGTTGTTACTTTCTGTGTCGTCATTACTCTTTGTGCTGTTGTCTCCAGTCTGTCCGCTGTACTTTGACTTTGTGGCATCGTAGCTGCAGGTTGCAGAGATGTTGCCAGCAGCTGGGCAGAGGTGACCTTTGCTGTGATTGCAGCAGCTTCATCCATAGTTGTTGGTGAAACTAACAAAAAACAAAGACGAGGAGAAAGATCACACTGTCTGCTTTATTATCTGCAATAACGTGAAAGAAAAATCAGCAATTTAATCTCAACTTCTTTTAACTAGCAGTGGTCTATAAGTCAATTATGTGATTAATCAATCTTGGATTGGACAAAACAAGACATTTGAAGAACTTGTGATGAGTACTTTTGACTATTTTGTAACATTTTATGCATTAATAAGTCTAAGTTAAGGACGTTGTCGACCCTTAGCTGTGATATATTCGCAACATACCACGACCTGTCATGAGCAATTGCTTAATCAGCCTGCACTAATAAACCAGGAGCTATTTTCTGTTATCCTGGATAATATTAAAAGCCAATTCCCAGTCTGCAGGCTTCAGAGTGAACCAAATGAGTCAAAGTGTACATGAATTATTGCCTCCTGCAGCGACTCACCATGTGCGGTGGATTGGACTCTGTTGGTTAACACAGAGCTCATTCCAGATGGAGAGATGTGACTCAGATTGTTGGGCAGTTGGTGCCATTCTGGGGCATAACATAGACGATTGGAAACAACAATTATATGGCTCTTG
The DNA here is from genome assembly GCA_013375575.1 of Percina caprodes. Classification (NCBI taxonomy): domain Eukaryota; kingdom Metazoa; phylum Chordata; class Actinopteri; order Perciformes; family Percidae; genus Percina; species Percina caprodes. The sequence goes on from JABXJD010002115.1 coordinate 35,093, forward strand.
AAGGGTCCTCATGAGGACAAGAGATGCTTGAATACACTTTTTTAAGGGTGCTGAGTTACTCACCGACAGGAAGTCTGATGGAGGAGATGTTACCTACTGGAAAAGGAAGATGAAATGTTCAGTAAAAGGTAGGAAGGAGGGAGTGAACACCTTGGATAAAAGATCAAATTGTCAGAACAGAGGGGGTGATATGCCAAGGGAAAAAAAACAGCCATTTTTCTACATTAAAGTCGTACATTTACAAGTGAAAGTCTGGATAGTCTCTAAAATTATTGTCATTAATATAGTTGCTAATGCAAAAAGCTATCACCTCATCCAAGTGTTGTTTTCTTCTGAATAGACCCAATCCCTGTGCAGTGAAACCCATCACCATCCTCAGACTTTAACCCAGAGCCTGAGAACTTCCCTGCAGCACTTTCCGACACGCTGGGGTTAACCGTGTCTCTAAGAGTCTTCTCTTTCTTCACCACTACCAAAGTCTTTGCTTGACGTTAACTTTCAGAATACAAGTGTTTGCCAACATAAGTGTGGAAAACTAGTTAATAAAAATAATAAAATAAAATATCTCAAGTGTCGTTTTACTGTGTAGTGTGGAGTTTACTGGCACAGTTGGTTAAGATGTAATCTCTCTAATACATCAAGGAACCTCTGTATATATGTGTGTGTGTGTGTGTGTGTGTGTGTGTGTGTGTGTGTGTGTGTGTGTGTGTGACTGAGGATTGGATATTAATAAATTGTGAATTAAACTAAACCACCGAACAGAAAAGGTTGAGGGAAAAATGTCGCGCTGCCATAACGCTGGCTCTCCTGTGTCTACCCTTCACAATAAAAGCCCCAGCAGAAATTCACTCAGACCATTTTGCTGAGAGGAATCTTAATAAAAAAGGCATTTCTATCATTCACAATGTGACTGTGTTTAGTCAGTAGTAGACTGGTTGGAGGGGTCCTTCTGTAAGTAGTTTTGACTTCTACAATGGTTCTGGAGAAAGCTACAAGCTGCAATACCACAGGCACAGCAATTAGCCGGTTCCACACAGGCCCACTAGACGGGGGCAGCAGCCAATACTGGATAAGCGGATGAAGAAGAAGAAGAAGAAGAAGAAGAAGAAGAAGAAGAAGAGACTGTACTAGTCCCCATAAATGTAGCATCCTGGATTGAAACCTGGCAGGAGACGTCTGTGCTTGTGAAGCCAGATCTTCTCCCGAGTGGATGCTGCCACCTGCTGGTTGAGTTGCATGTTACCAGTGAATGACAACAGGAAGACAAACCTCTGTGTGGTCCTTCCACAATGGTCTGGTTGAAGAGCGGCGTGATGGAGCCGACCTCCCACAGCTCCGGCACCGCTCTGCCTGGACAAACACACACACACACACACACACACACACACACACACACACACACAACCTTTTTTAACCCTTGTGTTGTCTTCCCATCAACCATGAAACACTATTATCACTTTTTCCGACATTTTTGACACTTTTTCAAAGTTGTGGGTGCTTCTTTTGATGTTTTTTCCAAAGTGATTTGATATTTCTAACGTTGACATTTTCAGCGCTTATTTCAAAGGCCCATTTTTTGGGATAAAAAAACTGAAAACGGGACAACATGAGGGTTAAAACCCTCTGAACTCTGCAACACAAATGGTCCGCCAGTGGTATATTTTTTTGCTTATTGTGAAAATCCTTTAATTGGTCGGGCTCCAGTAAAACCAGTGCTGATGCTGCACGTTAAACACACAGTGGTTAGAAATAGAGCTCAGCAGAACGGATCCAGTGAGCTCTACTTACCCATCTTACCTGCCATCACACAGATGTAAATGCACTCAGAGTTGTTCCTCTGGCTCACTGAGACACACAAGCAGACAAAGAAAACACACTGCGTCACATTATGAAGTGTAAAGGAACATTTCTAATGGGGGGGGGGGGATCTGGGCACCTCACGATTCAATTCTGATTCAGAGGCCAACGATTTGAGTCTAAAACGATTATTATTAAGTTTTTAATCTACATTTCCATGCGTGATTAAAAAAAATATACATATAAATCTGAGTTTGTTAGATTTTGACATATGCAGTATTTGTCACACACACATTACAGTGCAATATTTTTTGCATAATGTGTATACATAGCTATTTTATATATGTATATAGATGCTCTCAGGACTGTGCACCAGGTCCCCCCCCCTCCCTTTTTTCTCTGCACTACCTATACTTTATATTCCTATATTTTATATTCTTATATTTCATGTTGACACGGTAAAGGTTTTGCTTCAGTCTCGTTGCACAGGTACTGCACTTGCGTATAATGACAATCAAGGCTTTCTATTCTACACAAGTTGTAATGAAATATTTTGTCTACTGAGGATTTTATTGTGTAGTCATTCAACGCTTAAGCCTTAAACATGCTGAGTCACCTTCTCTCCCAGTGATCTTCCATGTCAGAGGCTGAGTCATGTGTAAAGGAGGAGAACTGGCTTCTTACAACATGAAACATGAGCTGGTCAGATGATAAATGTGATAAAGTAGATCAACAGCCTTTATGTGTCTTGCCTAATTATTTAATGCATGTCATATTAAATCATGTGTGTACTGTATATACAGAACTTTTTTTCTTTTTGGCCATTTTTGTGGGGTTTTTGCACTCTTGCCTACTCTGTCTTCTGATTTGTACTGTACTTAATGTCTGGCGACAGTAACTTTTAAATAAAAATCAAGACATTGATTTCATCAAAAAAAGAAATTCCCACCCCTAATTTCTAATGTGTTGCTTTGTCTTTCTTCTGAATCTGCAGTAGACTATTCTTATGTATGCATGCCCTTTTGACCCGGCTCACACCTCGAGTTGGTTTCCTCTTCGATGACCACAGAGCTGGTTCAAACCGGTCTCCCTCTAACCTTTCTTTGGCCTATTGCTTCTGTCGCAACCAGGCCTTTTCTGCCCAGCAACGGTAGTACATAAGCACCTTCTGCTCTCTAGTTCCTTTGTTCATTCTCTCAGACTCTTCTGTGTTGTCCTGACCCTTCTTTGCGCAAAGAATGAACACTTAAAATACTTGTTCAGGGCTGGAGTACTTGAGTCCGGACTCAAGATGATTTTCTGTTGTCCCGGTCTCGTCTTGGACTCGTTAGTATTTGGACTCTGACTTGTCTCGGACTCGCCAAATTGCTGTTGTTGGTCTCGACCGAGTCCAGCACTATGTGCTTTTGTTCTAAAGTAACGTCCTCCTTCAAAACAAAAACACTAATACCTGTTCTGAACAAAACCAGGTATTAGATATATATTTGTATATTTATTACATATATTAAATATATAATATATTTGGCTGCATCATGTACCTCAATCATCAGGTATCAATCAGCTTCATTTTGCCCAGAGACCTAATGTCAGCGAGCTCTTTGTACTGTTAATCCTTCAGGACAGGTAATAAGTTCAAGAATGGGAACATTTCCATTTGATATTTTAAGGGAATGCATTTGCTTTTTGATTATTACAAATAATAAAGCAACATCATCATCTTAAAGTAGAAGATGAGCAGACTAGTATGGATGTGTTGTTATTTAATCTGCTATAGATAGAGGGTAAAGAAAGAAGAAGAAAGGGAAGAAAAGAAACAAAAACAGTGTAAATGTGTGTAGGTGTGTATGCATCTGAGTCTATGATGTGCAATAAGTGAAGCAGAAGATTTTGTAATTACTGGAGGATAAAAGTAGAGAAAGGGGGTCGGACCTGATAAGTTGTTAACTTCTTCCTTTTCCTTTCAATCATTTTGGAAGATTTTTGGAAGATTGTGTGTGTGTATATATATATATATATATATATATATAAAATTTGAATGTTTTACATGTTCCAATAAACGACTACTATGATAATGTGATGTGTCTCTCACACCAGATACATTATGATCAGGTAGGTGAGAGGTCTTGAAGAGGATTCTCTCGGTAGTGACTGTCTCTCATTTGGACTCGAACCGCCTTGGACTCGGTCTCGACTGGACCTGGTCTTGGACTCGACAGAGGTGGACTTGACTACAGCCCTGTACTTTCATTCAGATCTCACCTACTATGTATTAGAATATCTTCATCTTGTGACCCACCTGATAAGATGGAGGCAGATTTGAAGAGTTCATGCAGGTAACTGGTTGAGTTTCCCATCACATCTAACAGGATGGCCGTGAAGTCTGATGAAAGAGATATTAAATATATACAGTGTGTATATATATATACACTACCGGTCAAAAGTCTGGGGTCACTTGGAAATTTCCATACCATTGCATTATAGACAGAATACCAGCTGATCTGAGTGGGGGGGCTGAGCTTTAATGCAATATCAGCAACCATTCATCCAATGTCCCAAAGGCTCATTCTGTTCACTAATCTGATAATAATATATATTATATACATAATGTAATCTTGAAACTGATGCTCTGGTTAAAAAGAAACAATGCAACTGATCTCAGCTGGTATTCTGGCTATAATGGAGTGCAATGGAAACTTCTAAGTGACTGCAAACATTTCACCGTTAGTGTATATATTGTTTTTTTTCTTGAACAATACATACATTTTACACTTGAACACAATAAAGTATAAGTTAGTCGTACAAAGGAGAAACAACAAAGCAAAGGAAAAGGTTTGTGGCAAAGAAAGTGGGTAACAAGTAACAGTAAATGTTCCATTATTACCTCAAATCTGATCTATGTGGGCTAATAAAATCAATTTATTTCATTTATCAAATACGTCCATCTTAATTCTGTGAATTCTGACAAAAATGACGTGTATCACGTTGAACCAGTGATGCCAAATGAAGCTTTGTGAACCAGTGTCTGTATTTTCTGAGCCCACTAGATGGCAATCTTGGAGAAGAAGAAGAGAAAGGCCAAAGGCGTTGCAGTTTAGTGTGTACTCAACCCTTTGTTGAACAGAGAGCGCCATCTAGTGGCTCAGAAAATAAAGACACTGGTTCACGAAGCTTCATTTGGCCGTCACTACGTTGAACCCATCTAAGTGTGTGTGCTCCGTGATTACACCAGTTCTACTGGTAACACGCATTATTATGAATATGAACAGTTTAGAAGAGCCTATCAGCTCCTCTGTTGTTTTTAAAGAGATTTATTTTAAAGGGAACATATGAAATATGAAGACTCTGGGCCCGATCTCGCACCCGGCGCAGCGTGAAGCCCGACGCAAGTGTCTTTGTTATTTTAAGACCGACGCAGTTGTTGATTTCCTGAGGTGGGTTCAGGTGCATTCTGGGCCTGCTGGTCTTACAGGGAGGTGTGTTCAGGTGCATTCTGGGCGTGCTGGTCTTACAGGGAGGTGTGTTCAGGTGCATTCTGGGCGTGCTGGTCTTACAGGGAGGTGTGTTCAGGTGCATTCTGGGCGTGCTGGTCTTACAGGGAGGTGTGTTCAGGTGCATTCTGGGCGTGCTGGTCTTACAGGGAGGTGTGTTCAGGTGCATTCTGGGCGTGCTGGTCTTACAGGGAGGTGTGTTCAGGTGCATTCTGGGCCTGCTGGTCTTACAGGGAGGTGTGTTCAGGTGCATTCTGGGCGTGCTGGTCTTACAGGGAGGTGTGTTCAGGTGCATTCTGGGCGTGCTGGTCTTACAGGGAGGTGTGTTCAGGTGCATTCTGGGCGTGCTGGTCTTACAGGGAGGTGTGTTCAGGTGCATTCTGGGCGTGCTGGTCTTACGGGAGGTGTGTTCAGGTGCATTCTGGGCCTGCTGGTCTTACAGGGAGGTGTGTTCAGGTGCATTCTGGGCGTGCTGGTCTTACAGGGAGGTGTGTTCAGGTGCATTCTGGGCGTGCTGGTCTTACAGGGAGGTGTGTTCAGGTGCATTCTGGGCGTGCTGGTCTTACAGGGAGGTGTGTTCAGGTGCATTCTGGGCGTGCTGGTCTTACAGGGAGGTGTGTTCAGGTGCATTCTGGGCCTGCTGGTCTTACAGGGAGGTGTGTTCAGGTGCATTCTGGGCGTGCTGGTCTTACAGGGAGGTGTGTTCAGGTGCATTCTGGGCGTGCTGGTCTTACAGGGAGGTGTGTTCAGGTGCATTCTGGGCGTGCTGGTCTTACAGGGAGGTGTGTTCAGGTGCATTCTGGGCGTGCTGGTCTTACGGGGAGGTGTGTTCAGGTGCATTCTGGGCCTGCTGGTCTTACAGGGAGGTGTGTTCAGGTGCATTCTGGGCGTGCTGGTCTTACAGGGAGGTGTGTTCAGGTGCATTCTGGGCGTGCTGGTCTTACAGGGAGGTGTGTTCAGGTGCATTCTGGGCGTGCTGGTCTTACAGGGAGGTGTGTTCAGGTGCATTCTGGGCGTGCTGGTCTTACAGGGAGGTGTGTTCAGGTGCATTCTGGACGTGCTGGTCTTACAGGGAGGTGTGTTCAGGTGCATTCTGGGCGTGCTGGTCTTAGAAGACACCTCTGATTAATTAAGACACTAAGTATAACCCTTTAGGACAATGCGTCCGGCACATGGACCCCTTTTTTCTGCCGTCAAACTAGCAAAAGTGGATTTGGACGCGCCAGGCACTTCCCGCCTTAGACCGTTGAATCAGGGCCCTGAATGTCCTTCAATGTGCTCACCTGTTAGGTCGTTGGTCTCATTTGTGACACAGTAGCAGAATCTTCTCCTGAACGTGTTGCTTTCTAAGCTTTTAATGCTGGAAACTGCAAAACAGCAAAACGGCGTATTACATTTTATTTCATTCAGCACTAATAAAGTCCAAACGTGTGGCTCTATAATACAAAAAGTATCCACATTTAACCCTTGTGTTGTCTTCCAGTCAAAATTGAAAATTAACACTTTTGTTGAGGCTTTGTATCGTGTTTTTAACTTTATCTTACTCTTTTATCCTATTTTTCAACACTTTTTTATGCTTTTTTCAACACTTTTGATGCTTTTTTTGACGTTTCCAACACTACGTGACACTAACTTATTAACTTTAGTTTTACAGTTATTTTTGGAATTTATGGTCAATAAACCTCATTTATAGGAAATTATACTTAATGTTTGAGTTAGAAAAGCAGAAATTAGGAATTATTGAGACTAAAATAAAAGGAATGGATGTTGATGATAATCACAGACTGGAATATGTCAACTTTTACTCTCAATACTATTTCAAAAACACTTCAATTTGGTTTCAAATGCTATAAAATTGAATAAGACGCCCCAAAATTAATGAAAGTAGAGATTTGTACTTGGCAAAGAGCGTTGTGTGGAATCAATCATGTTATTTTGGGGAATTAAAAAGAACATTGATATAGGGCAACATGAGGACAACATGAGGACAACATGAGGACAACATGGGGACAACATGAGGACAACATGAGGACAACATGAGGACAACATGAGGGTTAAAAACAAAAAGTTCATTACAGGCAGTTACACATCCATCCACTAGATGGCAGTACTAACAAAGTCATATTTATTATAGAAATGGACCCAGCTGACTTTTCTCAATATATTGAGAAACCAATAGAAAGTCTAACTGTCTAACTCTTTAATATCTTGTGACTGAGCAGCTTTGGGAGGAAGGAGAACTTTGTAAAGAGTTGATATTTACTGTTGTAGACGAGCAGGGTGAGTTTGTGGAGAGCCAGAGAGCTGTAGGACGTCACGCTGAGGAGGGAGAAGAGCTGCCGGGAGCCTGCAGGACAGCAAGAGACACAGAAGGAATCCTATTAAGATGCATCGGCATAGAAGGTCTCAGTCAAGTGTCCTTGGGCAAGACACTGAACCCCAAATTGCCCCTGATGCTGCGCATTGGAGTGTGAATGTGTATCTGATGAGCAGGTGTGTAGATGTGTGTGAGTGTGTATCTGATGAGCAGGTGTGTAGATGTGTGTGAGTGTGTATCTGATGAGCAGGTGTGTAGATGTGTGTGAGTGTGTATCTGATGAGCAGGTGTGTAGATGTGTGTGAGTGTGTATCTGATGAGCAGGCGGCACCTTGTACGGCAGCCTCGGCCACAGTGTGTGAATGTGTGTGATGGTGAATGTATCCTGTATGATGTAGAAGCGCTTTGAGTAGTCGTTAAGACTAGAAAAGCGCTATATAAATACAGCACATTTACATTTACCAGGGAAACATAGCAACCCAGGTCTTAACCCTGGTATTGTCTTCACCTTCAGGGACCCTCTCGTCTCCCTCTGGCCTTATTTGGGGTTTTAAAAACAATTATGAAATAAAATTTTACTTCATAATCTATTAACAAATATTGTCTTTATCTCCATTTCCAGCAGCTGAGATAACATCTATGTTCAGGGAATGAATCAGTCTCTACTAGAACACTATTAAAGATGGAAGTGGGGTTCGTTTTTATCATCAGGTTATAATTCATGTTAAAATCACTATGGAAACAACATAAGTGTCATATCCAGAATAATGTTCTGAGTCAGGAATACATGTTTATCTCAGGAAATAAGGTAAGGTGCTGATTTCAGGTAGAAAACATGGAACTGGGACCATTTTTCTTCTTGTAAAAATTTGAAATGAGTCAATTTGACCTAAATACGATACAATGGTTAAAAGGTCAGTTCACAAGAATCTCCAAAAAGGTTTTGGTTTTATATTTTGGGAGTGCTGGGACAATAAAGTGTATCGTAGTATCGAGCCTGGGATGGGAGGAAAACCTGCTCTGGTTTATCGGCATGTCTTTAAACCAATCACAATTGTCTTAAACGGGGCTAAGCGTCGGACGGAGCCACGGTGCCGCTGCTAAAAAGTCTCAGAAGTAGTTTTAGTCGTCAACAGTAAACTCAGATTGGACAGATAGTCTAGCTAGCTGTCTGGATTTACCCTGCAGAGACCTGAGGACCAGGTAACCATAGTCCTCAGATTGGACAGATAGTCTAGCTAGCTGTCTGGATTTACCCTGCAGAGATCTGAGGACCAGGTAACCATAGTCCTCAGATTGGACAGATAGTCTAGCTAGCTGTCTGGATTTACCCTGCAGAGATCTGAGGACCAGGTAACCATAGTCCTCAGAAATCAGTCGCAGGTTAGAGCGCCGACACAGAGACAGAGGACGGGGACGGACATCCGAAAAGGCAACAAAAAGGTGACAAAAAGGCAACAAAAAGGTGACAAAAAGGCAACAAAAAGGCAACAAAAAGGCAACAAAAAGGCAACAAAAAGGCGTCAAAAGGCATCAAAAAGGCAACAAAAAGGCATCAAAAAGGCATCAAAAAGGCATCAAAAAGGCAACAAAAAGGCGACAAAACGGCAACAAAAAGGCATCAAAAAGGCAACAAAAAGGCAACAAAAAGGCAACAAAAAGGCAACAAAAAGGCAACAAAAAGGCGTCAAAAAGGCATCAAAAAGGCAACAAAAAGGCAACAAAAGGCGTCAAAAGGCATCAAAAAGGCAACAAAAAGGCGACAAAACGGCAACAAAAAGGCATCAAAAAGGCATCAAAAAGGCATCAAAAGGCAACAAAAAGGCAACAAAAATGCGAACAAAAGGCGACAAAAAGCGGACGTTTCTACCAACGTTATGTAACCCTGGTCGTCAACAGGAAACTCCGATTGGACTAGCTAGCTAGACTATCTGGATTTACCCTGCAGAGATCTGAGGACTCTGGTTACCTGGTCCTCAGATCTCTGCAGGGTAAATCCAGATAGTCCTGAAATCAGCCACAAGTTAGAGCACCAACACAGAGACAGAGGACGGGACGGACATCCGGCCTAAATGAGTGAACTCCGTCTGAATTTCCTTTAAAGCTCTGCAGTTTGACCTCCATAGAAGAAACCTGTGGTGTAATCATACATTAAAAAGAGTTATAGCTCAGCATTGATCTGCATATGACAGATATTATGACAACGTACCCGACTGGCTGGTGTTTATTAAGGTATTGACCAGGGGCGTGAGGTCGATGGCAGCCGGGTCGATGTGCTCCGCTGGGATCTCTGGGAAATAACAGCAGATATCATAGTCAGGTTTTAATCTCTATTACGGAATTAGCAGCATCAGCAAAACGTGGCTGTATTATTGCATGAATGTACTAAAATGACAAAAAAGGTGACGATTATCCAGAGGAATTAGTCCCTGTTGGGGTATTTATCGGAATAACACAAGGTCAGTGAAGGGATGGGTCTCATTTATAGTCTTTTTATTGAATATAATTTAGATATTTTGTCAGTTGGATCCGGAGGATGTTCAGTTTTCAGTCACATTTGTCCTTTTGATGCTGATTTCTAATTAGATATTTATTATAGAATTAGATAATTAGACTATTAAATCAGGAACAATTGAATGTTTTGAAAGGATTTATTAACATTTCTTCATGTTAAAAGGGATCATTTGGGTGCCCGGATGGCTCAGTTGGTAGAGCGGGCGCCCATATTTTGAGGTCTACCCCTCGTCACAGCGGGCCCGGGTTTGATTTCAACCCCGGGCGCCCCCCCCCCCCCTTTCCTTTCATGTCTTCATCTGTCCTGTCAGATAAAGGCCTTAAAATGCCCAAAATATAATCTTTAAAAAAAAGGGATAGTTCAGATTCATCGTCATTCAATACCCAATTTCCACCCCTAAGGAGTGTGGCCGGGTTGGCTCAGTTGGTGGAGCAGGTGCACATATACGTAGAGGTCCAGGGTTCGAGTCCGACCTGTGACCTCCATGTCTTCCCCCTTTCTCACCTAGCTGGTGAGAAAAGGTAGATTCACGCTCTACTGATTCAAAATCGTTTCATAGCATTACAAAAACCCATCCATATTTTTGTAACGGGGTGAATATCAGACGGGAAAAGTAACTACGGGCGGCCGGGTTGGTTCAGTGGGTGGCGCGGGCGCACATGTACTTCGAGGTTTGTGCCTTGACGCAGAGGTCCGGGGTTTGAGTCCGACCTGGGGCAATTTCCTGCATGTCTTCCCCCTCTTTCCCCCCTTTCTCACCTAGCTGTCCTGTCGGGGGGTTGAAGGCGGAAAATCCCAAAAAAATAATCTTGTTTTTTTAATTGAGATTTTTGAATCGTATCATGAGATTAAAAATCGATAATGAATCGAACCGTGACATGTTCTGAATCGTGCACCCCTACTGAACTAGCACTTCCCCAAATCTGTTTCATGTCTGTGGTACAAGGCGTGCATATATAACACGTATTACACAACATCATGGTAGCAGCTGTCGCCATGGTCCCGCTACACGTCCTGCGATGCCGTGTTCATCCTGCTACATCCTGCTACATCCTGCTGTGTCCTGCTACGTCCTGCTGTGTCCTGCTACGTCCTGCTACGTCCTGCTACATCCTGCTACATCCTGCTACGTCCTGCTATGTCCTGCTGTGTCCTGCTACATCCTGCTACGCTCTGCTGTGTCTTGCTACATCCTGCTACGTCCTGCTACATCATGCTACGTCCTGCTACGTCCTGCTACATCCTGCTACGTCCTGCTACATCCTTCTACGTCCTGCTGTGTCCTGCTACGTCCTGCTACATCCTGCTATGTCCTGCTGTGTCCTGCTACATCCTGCTACGCTCTGCTGTGTCCTGCTACATCCTGCTACGTCCTGCTACGTCCTGCTACATTCTGCTACGTCCTGCTGTGTCCTGCTACGTCCTGCTACGCTCTGCTGTGTCCTGCTACATCCTGCTACGTCCTGTTACATCCTGCTACGTCCTGCTGTGTCCTGCTACGTCCTGCTACGTCCTGCTACGTCCTGCTGTGTCCTGCTACGTCCTGCTACGTCCTGCTGTGCCTTGTAACGCCGCACAGTGTCCTGCTATTCCATGAACTACTACAAAGAACTACTACAAACTACTATTTTTTGTGACTGTTATTGCCACTCTTCATTCTAACCCCAACCGGTCGTCAGACACCGTCTACCAAGAGCCTGGGTCTGGGTCTGGGCCTGGGTCTGGGTCTGGGTCTGGGTCTGTCCCAGGTTTCTGCCTAAAAGGAAGTTTTTCCTCGCCACTGTCCCACTGTTGCTTGCTCTGGAGGGAACTACTAGAACTGTTGGGTCCTTGTAAATTCTGGAGTGTGGTCTAGACCTGCTCTATCTGGTCTAGACCTACTCTATCTGTTATGAATTGATACTATAAATAAAATTAAACTGAATTGAAATTGACAAAAGCTGAGTGGCCTTTTCACAGCAGACATTTGAACTTGTCGTGGTAGGACAAGCACAGCTGACCCTGATCACCTTAACGATGGCTCAACTTAGGCCTTTTGGTGGGACACCATGCTTCAAATACACTGGGGGACCCCTGGTTTGTGTGAGGTTCCAACGTATATCAATACAAACTTGTATTCCTTTGTCACCGTGACATATGTGTTGACCTTGCTGTGTGGACTAAATTCCCATTTTTCCCTTTGACTGAGCATGTAAAGCCTGAAAATAAGCAATAACAAGAGAAGAAAGAGAAGAAAGAGCAGGGTGAAATGAGAAAGACCTGTGGAGCCCAGGATGTCTCTCCGGTTCCTCTCGTCCTGCCGCCTGTCTCTTAAAGCTGTGGGGGGGGAAAATCACACAGATATCTGATGTTTAAAAGGCAAAAGACTTGACATTTTCTTGCTCATTTATTTGTTTTATGACTTGCATTTCTGCATTAATCGGTCCCTCTGTGCCATGCCACTATTAGCCTCTACGCTGTAACATTTTTGCTGTATTAATGTTTTTGTGAGGCACTTTGTCGCATTGTTTTTGTAAAGCGGTATGCTAGGCGGTGCGCTGGAAGCCCCCCCCACACACACACACACACCCACACACACACTTTGACCATTAAGCAGTGTCTTCTGACCTTTGTTGACATGGTTTATATGGAACGTTCAGCCCGCATCAATGGTGCTAGACAGGTGAACGTGGATATGTGGCTTTTAACGGCAGAGACATTAAAAGGCCGAGGGTGACTACAGCTGCCAGCCCACGGGGTCCTGGGGAGGGTGGAGTGCGTATACAGATCTTGTTTCATTTTAATTTATTATTTAAATTTAATTTAATTTTATTTAATTTAATGTCATTTTATTTTATTTTATTTTATGTAATTTAATTTAATGTAATTTAATTTTATTTTATTTAATGTCATTTAATTGAATGTAATTTTATTTTATTTTATTTAATGTCATTTAATTTAATGTCATTACATTTTATTTTATTTTATGTCATTTAATTTAATTTTATTTTATTTTATTTTAGTGTGGGGGGTGTTACATGTATGTTCTGTTACATGTACCATGCTGCTGGTTGTGTCTATGTTGTGTGTTAATAAACCATTTGATCACAAAAAACGTGGTATGCCAAAAACCCTGATTATTATTATTATTATTATTATTATTATTATTATTATTACTACTATACCTCTGCAAGCTGCAGCCTTGCATGAAACTGCATTACATCAAATCAAATACAACAGTCCTGTATGGAAAACCATAATTTGGGAAATCCTTTTGATCTCAATTGGATTACATTAAACTGAAATGGGTTTCAAATAGTTTGCTCCTTTATATATATTTTTAATATTCTAATAAAATAACAATTACAAGACAAAAAAGGCAGCTTCCTCCAACCGCTGCATTGCAGCATTAATAAAGACTTTTGAGGACGTCCTACCTTGGCTGCAGAGGACGAGGAGTAAAATGGTGGAGACACAGAGTATAAAACAGAGGCGTGGACGCCGTGTGGCTCTCTGGACGCCCGCCATGACCCCGCTGAAGCGCCGCTGTAACCACGGAAACACAAACTGGATCAACCTTCAGCCGCCCGTGCACAAACTGGGAAGTTATTAACCTCCTGAAGGGCTGGGCAACACATCAATATGATCATTTATCGTCTTTTAATGGGATCAATATCGTGAAATAATAATCTTTTTTTTTTTTAAACAAATCCCACAGCGACATAACTTAATGAATACACACAAACCTCTCCAAATAAATACACTATAAGAAGGCAAAGAAGTGAAATCTAAAGAAGATTACACCTTTTTATACAGTGGCTTGCATAAGTTTACTTCCCCCCCCCCAGGCTAAAGTTGATTAAAAAGAGGAATAAAATATCATCTTTTGGAAATTGATCTTAATGCTTTAATTGAAAAAATATAGGAAAATCAACCTTTTAAGGACACTAATGTTCTTTATGAATAAATGAATGTTCTTCCTTAAAATACAGGGGGCATAAGTATACACCCCTATGTTAAAATACAGGGGCATAAGTATACACCCCCTATGTTAAAATACAGGGGCATAAGTATACACCCCCTATGTTAAAATACAGGGGCATAAGTATACACCCCTATGTTAAAATACAGGGGCATAAGTATACACCCCTATGTTAAAATACAGGGGCATAAGTATACACCCCTATGTTAAAATACAGGGGCATAAGTATACACCCCTATGTTAAAATACAGGGGCATAAGTATACACCCCCTATGTTAAAATACAGGGGCATAAGTATACACCCCTATGTTAAAATACAGGGGCATAAGTATACACCCCCTATGTTAAAATACAGGGGCATAAGTATACACCCCTATGTTAAAATACAGGGGCATAAGTATACACCCCTATGTTAAAATACAGGGGCATAAGTATACACCCCCTATGTTAAAATACAGGGGCATAAGTATACACCCCCTATGTTAAAATACAGGGGCATAAGTATACACCCCTATGTTAAAATACAGGGGCATAAGTATACACCCCTATGTTAAAATACAGGGGCATAAGTATACACCCCCTATGTTAAAATACAGGGGCATAAGTATACACCCTATGTTAAAATACAGGGGCATAAGTATACACCCCTATGTTAAAATACAGGGGCATAAGTATACACCTATGTTAAAATACAGGGGCATAAGTATACACCCCTATGTTAAAATACAGGGGCATAAGTATACACCCCCTATGTTAAAATACAGGGGCATAAGTATACACCCCTATGTTAAAATACAGGGGCATAAGTATACACCCCCTATGTTAAAATACAGGGGCATAAGTATACACCCCTATGTTAAAATACAGGGGCATAAGTATACACCCCCTATGTTAAAATACAGGGGCATAAGTATACACCCCTATGTTAAAATACAGGGGCATAAGTATACACCCCCTATGTTAAAATACAGGGGCATAAGTATACACCCCTATGTTAAAATACAGGGGCATAAGTATACACCCCTATGTTAAAATACAGGGGCATAAGTATACACCCCCTATGTTAAAATACAGGGGCATAAGTACACTATAATGTCAGAAAATGGTGAAAAATGTGGATCAGTGTTTCTCAAAAAAGCCCAAAACGACGTTCTCAAATGTCTCGTGTTGTCCACAACTCAAAGACATCCAGTTTGCTGTCGCAGAGGAGAGAAACTACAACAATATTCACATTTAACAGGCTGATATCACAGAAGTTAGTCCTCGTTTTTCATAAAGAAATGACTCAAAACGAATTAATGCCGATTCATTTAATAGTTGACAACTAATCTATGAACCTTTGCAGCTCTAATTCAACTGTCCAAATTACTAAATTGATGTATCAAGCTGAGGGAAGAGCAAGACGTGACTATTTACTTCCTGATTTTTTTACACCTGTATGTATTTGTGAAAGTAATCAAATAAAGAAAAATCTAAAAAATCTATTCTAGTAAAAGATACCCAAGAAACTCACCCGCTCCTTGAGTCCTCCTGTAAAGTGTGCAGCGCTGCTGATGATCCCGGCAGCATCAAACCCTCGCGCCTGTATCACACGCCTGCGGTCAGGTAAGCATGAGGCGAGGCTTGCCCCCGAACAGCAGAGGCTGGCAGCTTCCTGAGCTCTGTGCAAAGAAATACAACAAAACATGGTGTCTGGCTGCAGGCTGGCCACTGATCCCTAACCCACTCCACTGCAAAAAATATCACACTTAAAGAGACAGTACGTTGTATGAGTTACTTCTTTGTAGTCAGTGTGTTAGCTACAGTAGACCCCCACACCCACCCCCTCCTCACCCCGCCCCCAGCAATAGGCGCAACAGTGTGTTTCCGGAGGTAAAAGTCCTGTTAATTTTCTCCTTAAGGGTTAAGATTAACAGGAATAATGTCTACGCCAAAGGTGCCCAGACTCTTTCATATGAAGGGTCATCTGGTGGAAGGCCACGGGCCAAGAAGCAGTCCCCCCAGAAATCCCACAATTCAACGCATAATCAGCCAAAGTCCGCATATTTACTTGTGGGCCGCATTTGTTCAAATACGCCGCACTTTTGACGCATAAATTTGCCGATTTCTGTGCAAAATAACGCGGGTCTTGCATGATTTCATAATCCCCGCACTTTCGTTGCAAAAAGGTCACATATATTTAAGCAGAAATGTGAAAAAAGTTGGGTTTAATTCAGAAAGGAGCACCCGTTTTCCCTTGTTGCCATGGGAACGTTAGGAAGTGACGTTATTACTACTAGCCAGTCAGAAGCAGAGTATGAGGGCGTGCCCTGACAGTACCTAGGAAAGCCAGTAACCCAGATGTCTACATGTCTTTGAACCTGCTGATCTTTCTACAGGGCTGTCATTGTTGTTGTTGTTTTTTTAGATCAATCTTTATTGACAGACATGGTTACACAGCAGGTAAAACATCTTCTGTACATCATTAGTCTAAATATATATCCAAAACAAAAGCAAAAGGATTTAAATAAATATATTTCAAACATCTTTTTTGTACTATATATATATATATATATATATATATATATATATATATACATATATATATATATATACATATATATATATATATATATATATATATATATATATATATATATATAGTCATTTATAGGATTTAGTGTGAATTTATTTACATTGAAAACATGATGACTTTGGCTTGTGGTGAAAGTTAAGCATGCTTCATGTTACTTAGGTTTTTGTATGTATTTGTATGGTTATATATATGGGCCAGAATGGGACTTGGGGGGTATATTTGAGCATGAAAGACTTAATTTCCTGCATTCTGGCGAACTTTTCTGCACTAATTAACGTTTGAAATACCTTTAATTAGCCTATGTGAAGAAATAAAACACACCTGACAATTCAAAATATATCAAATCTACATTTTTAAGTGAGTTTAGGAAATCCTGGAGCTTTCTTAGAGGGTATAGCCTCCTACGTATACGTGCGTATCACGTACACTTACGTAGACTTACGTAGACCTAACTGAACTGACGTGATTTGCGTCAAACATAACGGACAGCTAGCTTAATTAGCTTGTTAGCTCGGCATTTTGTGTAGCTTCGCAAACACGGAAGAGGACTTTATAATTTCTTCTTCTTCTTCTCTTACCTGGTGTAGGAACATATATTTGTCCGCGTGTCCACACCGGGTCATTTTTTATTATAGAGCTCGTGTTCAAAAGAAATTGTAATAGTAATTGTTGCTAGTAATAGTAATTGTTGTAATGTGTCAGTTGCTCCTGTCAGTTTGGGTCCTCGTTCCGGGAAGCTGCTGTCAATCAGATGCTCCAACCATCCACCGAAGGCCCGCCCACCATCTCTCTTTTTTATTTTTTTTATTACTTTTAAACTTTACAAACAATTCGGCATCATACAAAAAACATTTTCATTTCCATCCGGGAACATTATAATTTTACATAAAAAATAAATTATATACAGTATATATATATACTGCATATATACACTGAATATGTACTGTATATATATATATATACATATATACACTGTATATATACACATACATACATATAGTGTATATATACTGTATATATATATATATATATATATATATATATATATATATATATATATATATATATATATATATATATATACTGTGTGTATATATATATATATATATATAGCTAGATATATATATATACAGTATGCATATATATACTGTATATGTATATATACAGTATATATACAGTACATATACTGTATATATACTATGTATATATATATATATATATATATATATATATATATATATACATACATACACACACAGTACAGTATGCATATTATATATATATATATATATATATATACACACACAGTACAGTATGCATATTATATATATATATATACACTCTATATATTTACTCTGCAGTGGCACAAACTTTTGCAGACGCCATTTTTTAGTTTTATTTTGAAAGTGTAAATGATGAAACAAAATCCAACTTTTTGTGACATTTTACAGGAATGTCTAATCTGTCATTTGATGCCTTTTGGAGATTTTTTCCATCTTTTCTTGGCTTCTTTATGCACATTAATACCTGGGGGGCCCAAACTTTGTGATCAGATGAACCCGGAGCCGCTGTGCCAAAGCTCTCTGGGTATTTTTGGGCAGGAGACCGTGCGCTAGCTGCTCAGAGGGACACTTCTTGCAGTGTGGGTAAATGGGCGTAATGAGCCGCTGGAGTGACATACGAGCCGTGGGGAAGAGACGTGAATGCGAGGGCTTAATGACGGGGGACTGGAGGACACTTTGATCGCCTTGGCATTCACGTTGGGACACATCGAGGCACACAGAGGAGGAGACAGGGCCGCTGGGGGGCCTCGGGGCCAGGGGGCCAGGGGGCCGGGGGGCCGGGGGGCCGGGGGGCTGGGAACCGCTGAAAATCAACACTTTTATTGACGCTTTTTTCAATGTTTGTCACTTTTTTGGCGTTTAACACTACGTGACACTAACTTATTAACTTTAGTTTTCCAGTTATTTTTGGAATTTATGGTCAATAAACCTCATTTATAGGAAATTATACCTAATGTTTGAGTTAGAAAAGCAGAAATTAGGAATTATTGAGACTAAAATTAAAGGAATGGATGTTGATGATAATCACAGACTGGAATATGTCAACTTTTACTCTCAATACTATTTCAAAAACACTTCAATTTGGTTTCAAATGCTATAAAATTGAATAAGACGCCCCAAAATTAATGAAAGTAGAGATTTGTACTTGGCAAAGAGCGTTGTGTGGAATCAATCATGTTATTTTGGGGAATTAAAAAGAACATTGATATAGGACAACATGAGGACAACATGGGGACAACATGGGGACAACATGAGGACAACATGAGGACAACATGAGGGCAACATGAGGACAACATGAGGACAACATGGGGAAAACATGAAGACAACATGAAGACAACATGAGGACAACATGAGGACAACATGAAGACAACATGAGGACAACATGAAGACAACATGAAGACAACATGAGGGCAACATGAGGACAACATGAGGACAACATGAGGACAACATGAAGACAACATGAAGACAACATGAGGACAACATGAGGACAACATGAAGACAACATGAAGGCAACATGAAGACAACATGAAGACAACATGAGGACAACATGAGGGCAACATGAGGACAACATGAGGACAACATGGGGAAAACATGAAGACAACATGAAGACAACATGAGGACAACATGAGGACAACATGAAGACAACATGAGGACAACATGAGGACAACATGAGGACAACATGGGGACAACATGAAGACAACATGAAGACAACATGAAGACAACATGAGGACAACATGAGGACAACATGAAGACAACATGAAGACAACATGAGGACAACATGAAGACAACATGAAGGCAACATGAAGACAACATGAAGACAACATGAGGACAACATGAGGACAACATGAAGACAACATGAGGACAACATGAGGACAACATGATGGCAACATGAGGACAACATGATGGCAACATGAGGACAACATGAAGACAACATGAAGGCAACATGAAGACAACATGAAGACAACATGAGGACAACATGAAGACAACATGAAGACAACATGAGGACAACATGAGGACAACATGAGGACAACATGAGGACAACATGAAGGCAACATGAGGACAACATGAGGACAACATGAGGACAACATGAGGGCAACATGAGGACAACATGAAGGCAACATGAAGACAACATGAAGACAACATGAGGACAACATGAGGACAACATGAGGACAACATGAGGACAACATGAGGACAACATGAGGGTTAATATTAACAGTCTATCAGTATCACACAGGATGCAAAGTCACACAATTTTCAATTCAATCCTTTATTAATAACTGGTGCAATTGAAAAGACAAAAAAATTTAAAAATCAAGTAAGAATACATTTGCATATTATATCATCAAAGTGTCCTAATAAAGAAAATGGCGAGTTTTTGTTTTTTATATATATATATAATGAGAAAATGATGCACAGCTCTGAAGGCCACTAGTGTAAAGTCGTCCAAACGTCCCTTTAAATAAAAACTAAGAACGTCAAAAGGTATTTTTTCGGACCCCTAAAAGCTGCTGTCAGTCATCTGGCACAAAGCAGTCAGTCCCATCCAATCACCACGTCGGGAAGCCATTTTCTTTTCTTTCTCAAAGCGTGATTGGCTGCATTTACACAAGAACAGCAGATATGACCTCTAACGACCTTCTCTTCATATTTTACCTCAGATCTCTCTGTGAAATCAACCCTGTCGTCTACAGGACGCCCCTGGCTGGTCTGCAGGTCCTGCTGGTGTACACTCTAAGAAACAACTGTACGTTAACATGTATATATATATATATATATATATATATACATGTTACATATATACATATAGATTTTTTGTTTTTTTTTGGGGCATTTTAGACTTTTATTTTGATAGGAGAGAGGGGAAATGACATGCAGCAAAGGGTCGCAGGTTGGAGTTGAACCCGGCCCGCTGTATCGAGGAGTAACCCTCTACATACAGTATATGTGCGCCCGTGCTACCAGCTGAGCCATCCGGGCGCCCAACATGTGTATATTTTACCAGAAACTGTCCATAGAATGAGATTCACGCCATTTTAATGACAGTTGGAATCGTATAATTGGTCGGTTTTGGGAGATTATAGAAGCCCACGTTGATGGATTGAGTATTCCTTCTGCAGGTAATCCAAATGTATTTTCATATCTTCTCTGAAGTATTTCACGAGAGGGACCTTTCTTCTGGAAACTGAAGGTTCAGAGTGTTTATGGTGAGAACACTGGCAAGGATCCAGATGTTGGGGGGGGGGAGCAATGAAATATTAGCTATAATGAAATATGGAGATGGTGAATAACATGGAGGTGTGTTCCCCTATGACCTTGGTCGACCTTCGGATCGCCGTGTCTGACTGATAATAATTAATAATTTGGGGAAGTTACAATTTACACTCTATTTGTTAGTAATTACTACACACAGGCCTGAAATACACACATGCTCAGGACCTAACTTTGCACAAATAGAGATATGTCAGAGTGTGGGGGGGGCAGCTGGACCAGCACCCTGAGCGGTTTGTGGGGGTACGGTGCCTTGCAGGTGATGAAGTGGCATCTCTCCAGCTACCGATCCACACTCCGTACGTCGGTCCGTGGGAGGACTTGAACCGACGACCCCCCGGTTCCCAACCCAACTCCCTACAGACGGAGCCACCCCCCCCATGACACCCATGATGATGTCATGAAGGGACGTCCCTTCATGATGTCATGAATAGGTGTCCAGAAGGGACGTCCTAACGAGTATAAAGCATGCGGTCTTTCTAAGAGTCGATGAGAATCGTTGATTAACGCATCTGAGCCCACGGCGACCGTTCTTCCTTCCATGAAAGTGTGTTAATCGCTGGAGTAAAGCTGCATTTAATCTGAAGTCATGGGATTCGTCACGTATGACGTCTCCTCCGTCATTTCCCAGTCTCACCCCACATCACGCGTTGTTGTTTTTACCATTTTAGAATTTCTTTGCTACCTTTTTCTGCCATTTTTCGCCTTTTGTTGCCATTTTTTCCGTCATTTTTCTCGCTTTTTTCAACCTTTTGTGACACTTTTCTGATGTTTTTGAAGTTTCTTTTCAGCGTTTTCAGAGGTTTCCCAACCGAGCAGCTTTGTATGAGAGATTTTTGTGTAATAGGACTTGCAGAAAACGTTCTGTATTTTAACTATAGCCACACACATACGTTCTGTTTTTTTAATTACGGAGCAAAAGGTCCAGGTAACATGCTGCAAGAAGAACCTCTTGTGTTATTCAACGGATTTGTTTCTTACATAAATGAATAGAAACTGTGCAGCACATGTTCCACTTTTGATGTTATGCAGGTTTATTAGTTTTTTTGTTATCTATCGCGATATCTGGCCAGTTTTAAGTACACACACACATTTTGGCACTTTTTATTCAAGGAGCTTCCTCCAGTGCAGAGAGCCATGCTTAGTTCCCAAAGAAAGAAAACCTTAACCCTCGTGTTGTCTTCCCGTCAAAATTGAAAATCAACACTTTATCGATGTTTTTAACTTTTCTTACAATTTTATCCCTTTTTCAACACTTTTGATGCTTTTTTTCCACAGTTTTTTTTATTGTATTTATAGTATTATGTTGTTGTGTATTTGTTGTATTGCATTCATTCTTATGGGTGTGAGCACTGTAATTTCCATTTTTATATATGAAATAAACTTGACTTTTTGACGTTTTCAACACTACGCAACACTAACTTATTAACTTTAGTTTCACAGTTATTTTTGGAATTTATGGTCAATAAAGCTCATTTATAGGAAATTATACCTAATGTTTGAGTTAGAAAAGCAGAAATTAGGAATTATTGAGACTAAAATTAAAGGAATGGATGTTGATGATAATCACAGACTGGAATATGTCAACTTTTACTCTCAATACTATTTCAAAAACACTTCAATTGGTTTCAAATGCTATAAAATTGAATAAGACGCCCCAAAATTAATGAAAGTAGAGATTTGTACTTGGCAAAGAGCGTTGTGTGGAATCAATCATGTTATTTTGGGGAATTAAAAAGAACATTGATATAGGACAACATGGGGACAACATGAGGACAACATGAGGACCACATGAGGATAACATGAGGACAACATGAGGACAACATGAGGACAACATGAGGACAACATGAGGGCAACATGAGGACAACATGAGGACAACATGAGGACAACATGAGGACAACATGAGGGCAACATGAGGACAACATGAGGACAACATGAGGACAACATGAGGACAACATAAATTAATTAAATTAAATGACCTTAATATTTTTGTTTTTAACTAACTTAATAAAAATATGTGGAACCTGTTGACATAATACATTTAATTAATGTCAATAATTCAATTTTTTGAGTGCATTATCCGGACTAAACTTTGACATCTAGCCATCTGAGATCCACTCAACGTCCTCAGATCTGAACTATTAGTCAAAATAATTCATAATTTCTGCCTTCTGTTGATTTTCAGGTAGAAAAAAAATGTAACTTGGACCATTTTTCTTCTTCAAAAAATGTGAAATGGGTCAATTTGACCTGAATACCACCCAAGGGTTAAGAACGTCTTCTACACAGACGGACCGCCTACTCTGCCCCCCCCCAGCCGAGCTCACCGATGGATCTCCAGCAGACGTTAACAACCAAAGCCTTTTGAGTTAGGACAATGTGACAATAACTTTAATAATCTAAGAAGGAAAGACGTAGCGGCACGTCCAATCAGTCGTTGACAAACCCCCTACTCAAAAAGCAAGATCACAAAGCTTAATTTCAGACATTTATATACTATTTAATCATATATTAACACTACTTTGGGAAACTAAGACTTTGGTAGACTCATTTAAAGCACCGAAACAATTCGTACATCATAAGTTAAAGTGTGTTTTCAAAAGAGAATTGAGGAATTTCAAGAAGCCAACTTTCACTTTTCAGCTTCCTTTCACGCCAAATTGTCTTTCCACGTTGCTCTAGAAATAAATTGGGTCCCACTGTACAGAAAGCTGAGTTTGTTCTGAACATTTTGATACGAAACACACGGGGAAAGGTCCATTTTGATTGGATATCAGTTTTGTCTCTGTGAGTGTGCAGTACAGAGATAGGTCTAGGACATAGTTAGCCTAGCTTAGCACAAAGACTGGAAGCTAGGAGAAACAGCATGCATAGCTCCATCAAAAGAGAGAAAATACATCTGAAAATGGTCTGATCACGCGTCTAAAGATCATCTGATCACCCCCTCTGTCTGTGTAAATGCAGCCTTCCACGTGGATATTACAACCGCTTTGTGCTGCATGGTGACAGCCATGGCAAGAAAAGCATGAAAATAACACTAAAAACAACCGTACTGTAAAAGGCCAAGGCACAAATAATTCGTAGCAATTAAGATGTCCATAAAATGTCGTGGTTATGTAGAATGTGTAGATCAGTGCATTGCTTGGTATGCAGAACAATATTTAACAGAATAATCGCAGCAAGCGCTCTTGCCGTCTGGACTACAAAGGTGCCGTAAAGTGCTCCTTGTCATTCAGAACCGATGGACGTGCAGAAGAAGAAGATAAGAAGAAGAACATAACAGACGGCGACACAAACATGGAGGAACACATGGAGGACGGCACAAATGTGTTGGAAAACGCTTGTTTTAAATACATGTGCGTGCTCCATACAGGGCTGTAGGACTCGAGTCCGGACTTGAGTCCAAGACCGGACTCAAGACCGTTTTTCTATGGTCTCGGACTTGGACTCAACTAGTCTTGGTCTTGGACTTGTCTCGGACTCGCTAGTATTTTGGACTCTGACTTGTCTCCAAAGAGGTTCGAGTCCAAGACAAGACCGAGTCCAAAAAGGTTCAAGTCCGAGTCAAGACCAAGTCCAAATACTAGCGAGTCAGAGACAAGTCCAAGACCAAGACTAGTTGAGTTCAAGTCAAGACCGAGTCCAAAAAAGTTCGAGTCCGAGTCAAGACCGAGTCCAGGACAGAATAAAGGTCTTATGCATGACAGTATCAAGACAATTATTTGGGGTTTCACTTTCCCTCCAATATTATTATCAACATAATAAAGACACCTGGACTCGGTCCAGACCAGAAGCCATATTGGGCAAGACCAGTGGCTGAGACCGAGACAAGTCAGAGTCCAAATACTAGCGAGTCCGAGACAAGTCCGAGTCCAAATACTAGCGAGTCCAAGACAAGTCCAAGACCATAAAAAAACGGTCTTGAGTCCAAGACCGGACTCGAGTCCAAGACCGGACTCGAGTACTACATCCCCGCTTTGAACCAATGTTTTCTCTGTGAAATCAACTACATTTTTATCATTTTAAAGGTCAACTAGCACTAGTCCCAGAAAAGCGTAGATTATAATTGTTTTTCCCAAAAAGAACAATAATGCGAGATGAGGGACTTCAGTATTTTCTACTTTATCTGAGTTCTCTGTGTTTCTGTAGACATCGATAGCTCACAGTGAGCCTCGTTCACCAATATTTCTCACTTCTTGAGAAAGGTCCTTAGTTAAGTCTACGTCAGATTCACCACATATTCCTTTACCCTCCTGTTGTCCTCGGGGTCAAATTGACCCGTTTATATCACAACTAGGACCAAAGAACGAGAAAAAGTGACAAATGTTGGAAAAAGCTTCAAAAAGCTGGAAAAATTCAACAAAAACACGTTTCTTAAAACTCCAAAAAAGTGACCAAACAAAATCGGAAAAATCGCCAAAGGCGACAAAAACTTGTTGAAAAGAAATGACAAAAAAAACTTGGCAAATGTGTGAAAAAAACTTGTTAAAAAAAACTACAAAAACATAATAAAAGGGACAAAAAAAATGGGAATTGAGAAAAATGTAGGGAAAAAAAGCATCAAAATGTTGACATTTCGACCAAAAACAGAGTTGCAGGTCGACGGGAAGACGACACGAGGGTTAAAGTGCAGAATTGTTCGCTGCGATGTTAAAACGATGAATCTTGCTGTCTATGTGAGTTCAAAGCTAACAGTTCATCCTAGTACACGTGGACGGGCCTGGGCGAGCAGAGTCGTGTGCACACACAGGAAGTCGAAACAAAAGTCCAGAGAACTTAGTCAAAAATGGCCGAACCAAAGTCTAAAGAAAGACGGGCATCGGACTCTGAATGTAAGAAAAACACGGTCACTTAATGGGCTGTAACTAGCGCTGGTATCGCCAATTATTTCCAGATTTATAAGCTCCTAGTGGTTGACATTTCATATCTCGATAATTATGTTACCGGACATTCCCGCCCCGACTGGAGCGCCTGAAGTTACCGGAAGTCATTTTCAATGGAAGCTTCTCTCAGCTGCAAGGAGGCAAATCTGTCGGGCGCTTGCGTTTTGGGCGTTTTTGCGTGTTGGGCGCCAATCAGAAAGTTTACATTTTTCAACTTTATGGTAATGAGCTATGATGCGGTGGAGCGCTAACGCCAGCCAATCGGGATATAGACGCCCTTCGCGCTGGCTGATCCCGAGAAACATACGTTGTAAACTTTGGTTCCTACCAAAACATTCATTCTGAGGACAAAATCATAATTGTTGCTAGGTTACCTATCGCTTATAACATAACGTTGTTTGTACATAGGGACCAGTTAGCATTAGCTGCCGGTCACATGGTCTCCAGTTAGCGTTAGCTGTCGGTCACATGGTCTCCAGTTAGCCAGCAAGTTAGCTGCCGGTCACATGGTCTCCAGTTAGCTGCGGCTGTCGGCTCACATGGTCTCCAGTTAGCGTTAGCTGTCGGTCACATGGTCTCCAGTTAATGTTAGCTGTCGGTCACATGGTCTCCAGTTAGCGTTAGCTGTCGGTCACATGGTCTCCAGTTAGCGTTAGCTGCCGGTCACATGGTCTCCAGTTAGCGTTAGCTGGCGGTCAGCATGGTTCTGAAGTTAGTGTTAACTGTCAGTCACATGGTCTCCAGTTAGCGTTAGCTGCCGTCACATGGTCTCCAGTTAGTTAGCGGTGGCAAGGCTGCCGGTCACATGGTCTCCAGTTAGCGTTAGCTGCCGGTCACATGGTCTCCAGTTAGCGCAGACATGGCCGTTAGCGCGGTTCTCCAGTTAGCGTTAGCTGCCGGTCACATGGTCTCCAGTTAGCGTTAGCTGCCGTCACATGGTCTCCAGTTAGCGTTAGCTGCCGGGTTACATGGTCTCCAGTTAGCGTTAGCTGGCCGGTCACATGG
>JABXJD010001716.1:0-75711 GCA_013375575.1 Percina caprodes
GATCAAGTCAGACACCGTGTCTTTGGGAAAACAGAGTATTTTGGTGTTTTTACTGTTTTTTAAATCTTTTACAGCAGAGTCACCCACAATCAGGGTTTGAGGCCCAGTTGTTAGCTTTTACTTTTGAATTGCTCTTGGTCCTTACCCTGCTGTGTGATGTGAGTTAATCCATCACTCAGATGGCTGTCTAAGCTCCAGGCAGAGGAGCATATCTGTTATCTTGTTGCAAACAAAGTTGTTGGGGAGGCATTTTGTTGCTTATTTTCCTTTTTGCAGCTGTCCACGGCTGTGTCCGACTAGGCACAGGGTTGAAGAGGCGCTCTGCTGGGATGATAATGCAGCCAGCCGGTCGTATCACAGATCTCAGGGCGCTGTGCCCTGCCCGTTAGTCGTCCTCCCATTTCCCAGGAAAATGATTTACTCTAAGGCTTTGCACCAGCCGAGTTCCAGGGAGGACTACCACTTGTTGATTTATTACCCGCTCCACTGCCCTCCTGTTTCTTTGTAGTCTTCTTGGTGCTAATTAGCCGTGTGTTAGCATGCTTTTGTCCATTGTTTTGGGTCCATGGTAAAGTGGTGTCATTTCCACAAGATCTGTTCACTTCCACGTTCACTTCTAATAGGTGAACCTTGGTTTCCAGAAGTGCAATCTTCTGAAGGAGTTTGTAGTAGTCATCCACGGAGAAAGGAGGCATCTTGCTGCTAATTAGCTTTAGCTGCAGTCACTGTAGGACAGGCTTGAGCTATTGGTAGGCCACGCTCAGGCAGAAAATGTTAAAATATGGCAATAGCCTACTATGGCTACCAAAAATGTATAGTCCAATGATTTATAAATATCCAAGAGCCGTTGCTCATAGTTTCTCTCAGAGGAAAAGCAAGATTATCAGCAAAAATATGCAAGCAGAGGCAGGAGCAAGCAGCAAAGCGTCTGCACTGTAAGAAGCAAGAATCACTGCTCACTGCAGTAGTTTGAATATGTGTATTTGAGATAAAACTATTTTGCATTCTTTATCTCTGGGTGGACATGCTGATCTAACATTACAGGGACTCGCACCAGAAACTGGGTTTAACTAGGAGCTTGTCCACAACAGTGTATGTATTCTACTGAAGTCATTTGAGCTCTGGATTAAGATCACTGCAGTAGTTTGAATAGATTGTGTATTTGACATAAAACCAGTTTGCATTCTTTATCTGTGGGCGGACATGCTGATCTAACATTACAGGGACTCACACCCAGAAACTGGGTTTAGCTATGTTGATCCATAAGTTTGTTTGTCTATGTTCTACAGAAGAATCGGGCTTGAATGCTAATGGTGAGTCCTGAGCTTAAACCTTCACCAATGCTGGTTCTTGAGCACATCACTGGGCTAATATTGAGGCTGGTCTTTACGTTATGGGGTCTTGCATGTGGAAACTTGCTCGGTCTGGATTCTGTAAAGAGACTTGAGACTATCCCACTTGTTTAAAAAAAGAGCACTAAATAGGTGTGTGTGTGTGTGTGTGTGTGTGTGTGTGTGTGTGTGTGTGAGAGTGTGTGGACTGAACCATTGGATTAAGTGGTCTTCCTATTCTTTACAGAATCTCTTGAGAAAAGTCCTGCAAACAAAAATAAGCAGAGGATGTTTTTCGGGCTCCTGAGTGGTTACATCGTGGCGTTGACCGGCCACAGAAAAGGCGTTGTGGTCAACATGATGCGGAAAGAGGTCGAAGAAGCAGAAGAATTGAAGAATGGCGATCGCATCATACGTAAGCACAGCACTGCTAACTGCAAAGTTTATTGTATGTTTGAGTTGATCTGAGAGAAATCTCATGCTTTTGAAATTCTAGGTGGAACAGCACAAGGCGGTTCACAGCCGTGGCCAGGCGCCACCGCTGACAAAAAGGAGTACTCCTGGTTCCTCAGATACAACTGTCTCGGTCTCGCATAGAGGGAGGTCTAGAAGCAGAAACCTTCTTTCACACTTCCAGTGGCTCAGAGTGCTTCAAGATACATGAATACTTCAAAGAGGCATGGAAGTCGTTGGGTTTGGGAAAGGGACCAACCTTCAACCACCTCCGTTCCTCTGTGGCTACTTATGTAATCTAGTTTATTTTTAATTTTATGAAATGTGGTTAAATGTGGCATGCATTTTAGTCCTGTGTTTTACATGTTTCATTCCTCTAGTCAAAGAGGCAACTGGGCTCTAAGGAGTACAAACGAGTGGCGGCCTTCATGTGTCACGATGAGCACACGGCAAAGAAGTTTTATCATGGTTCGCTGAATCTTAATTTTGATTATAGTCCAATGCGGTTTAGTCAAATTCAACTGATATATCCACAGTCTGCTTGCTGCAGGTTTCTATACGCACTCAAAAAGCATCATTTACTACGCATTTTTAATCTGTTCATAATCAACATATATTCATTTTGCCATTGCTTTTCACAGCGGAAGACCCGGCGGCTGAGGTGTTTAGAAACAGATATCTTTCCATCATGGCGATCAGTTATGCTTTCAAGAAAAGTAAAGCTCAGGGCTACAGAGCCACAGAGGACGCGTGCGAGGTGGAGGACCTGGACAGTGAGGAGGACCGGGACAGTGAGGAGGACCGGGACAGTGAGGAGGACCGGGACATCGGGGAGGGTGGGAGGAGGAAGAAGGAGGAGACAACAACGACGTAGTAGAGGAACAGGAGCAGGATGAGATAGAGAAACAAGAGCAGAACCGTGCAGAACAGAAGAGGACTCCTCCAATCCTCCTCTCCCTAAAAGGCCCAAAACGGGTGGGAGGTGCCTTTTCAAGACCGATAGGTAAGTGTGCCCTTAGACACACACATTTTCCCAAACTCTGAAATGTTTCAATCAAAAATTGATGCCATATACTCTATGTATTTATCTCTATGTGCCATCTGAAGAGGGGCTCCTTCAGACCGAGAGAAACAAAAGTGAGTTATTTTCAGTTGATTCACACCTTTTAATTTTCCTTTCTAAATGAATGAAACATATTTGAGCTCTTATTTTTATTTTTCCAGGTGCAGAAGGCCTCAAGTCTGCAGACCACCAAGTTGTCGTCGCAGCATGACAGAAATGATTTGAGGAAGATGGTTTTCCAACAGACGGCTCTTTGGAGAACAAGGGTAAATAGAAACCGTTAAGACAAAGCACAGTAGCAAAAGACTTTCCTAAGTCACTTATTTGTATTAATTTATGTTTAATACAGTTTCAGATGAGGGGTTGCCCACAGTGGAGTCCCCTGATCTGCGAGGCGGCCAAAAGGAGGATGTGGAGAGCGGTCAGTCGGAAGATGATATGGGTCTCTTGAGCCGTTGGATCTGGTGAAAAAGGAGGAGAAGGGTCTATCCGACGAAAGTGAAGAATCATTTGATTTACCACCTTACCAAGTGCAGGCTAATACAGAATAAATAAATACAGAAATGTGTTGATAAAACTTACTTTTCTGGTTGTCTTTTGTTCAACATGCCTTTGGTTCGGTAGTTTTTGTGACAATTCAAATTTAAACTGAGAAAGTACGTTCTGTTCTGTTTGAAAAAGACCAGTTATGTTAATCGACTTAATGGTCTCTCCATATGTGTATAGGGCTTATTTTACATTAGTTGTAAAGTGGTTTGTTGCCAAAAGTTTTTTTTTGTTTTTGTTTTAAGTTGAGTGAGAATAAATGAGTAAATAGTTTTCTTGTCTCATATTTACTCCAGTTGGAGGTCAAATAAGATTCTATCATTGTGTTGGTCTCTGCAAGTGCAAGATTGGAGCTCAAACAAGACTTTCTAACATTGAAGGATTTCACAAGCAGGAGCTGGCTTTTACCATATAAACACAGGGAAATTGGTCCTCCAGTTGGTTTGCATGTTTTGTGTTGCTTTTTCAATTTCCTTTGTATTTGGAATCTGTCTGTTGTCTTTGGTCATGTCTGTTCTACTTTCTGCTGTTTTTTCCTCCTGATGTGTTTCACCTGTTCCAGCTTATTACACTCACTGTATTTTATTTGTACTTAATTGCTAATCTTCCTATATACTAAAAGTGTAGGCAGTCAATCTTTTGCCCTATTTCACAGTTTCTCAGCCAACTTGGATTGCTCCGGTCTGACTGTCCAGCCTAATGATCTTCCTTGATTCACACACAAGTACTTGCAGAAAATGCACAAGCTGGAAGTAGAGGGGCGCAGTAGAATAAGTGTAAGGAGTAGATCAAAGGGAGCAGGATGACGAGGAAGACGTAGAGGAACAGGAGCAGGATGAGAGAGAAACAAGAGCAGAACAGTGCAGAACAGAAGAGGGACTCCTCCAATCCTCCTCTCCCTAAAAGGCCCAAAACGGGTGGGAGGTGCCTTTTCAAGACCGACAGGTAAGTGTGCCCTTAGACACACACATTTTCCCAAACTCTGAAATGTTTCAATCAAAAATTGATGCCATATACTCTATGTATTTATTCTATGTGCCCTCTGAAGAGGGGCTCAGACCGAGAGAAACAAAAGTGAGTTATTTTCAGTTGATTCACACCTTTAATTTTCCTTTCTAAAATGAATGAAACATATTTGAGCTCTTATTTTTATTTTTCCAGGTGCAGAGAAGGCCTCAAGTCTGCAGACCACCAAAGAGCCGTCTGTTGAAACCATCTTCCTCAAATCATTCTGTCAAGTGCTGCGAGAACAAGGGTAAATAGAAACCGTTAAGACAAAGCACAGTAGCAAAGACTTTCCTAAGTCACTTATTTGTATTAATTTATGTTTAATACAGTATCAGGTGAAGCGTTGCCCACAGTGGAGTCCCCCTGATCTGCCAGGCGCTAAAAGGAGGATGTGGAGAGCGGCCGGTTGGAAGATGATATGGGTCTGTTTGAGGCGTTGGATCTGTCGGTGAAAGTGGAGGAGAAGGTCTTTCAGACAAAGTGAAGGATCTTTTGTTTTGCCACCTTACCAAGTGCAGGCTAATGAAACTGTTCAACTGAAAAAGATGCACCTATACATATATGGAGAGAGCTTATTTCCCTGTTGATTTTTTTTTTTTTTTTTTCCTCCACAGAAAAAAAAAACAATGAAGCAGTGCCCATTGTGCAGAGTGCCCTACGAATATAGGTCCCAGCATCTCAAGAATGTACACAGTGTAACCAATCGCAAAGAGCGGTTGCTCATGCAAGGTTCAGGAAGGGTGAAACACACACACTATAGACAGGAACACTATAGACAGGGTGGGGAAATAGTGCAACATAACACTCACCTCAATCTTTTTGTGTCTCCGGCAGGCTTGCAGTCGCATCTCCCGCCAGCTGACCTCTGAGGCTCGACCTGACCGGCTGCTGCGCCCACTGGGATTGACAGATTGATAGCTGATTCCTACATCCCGACCATTCCCACAACACATAATGGAAAAGAAGCGCAAGCCTTCAAAATGCTCAATTAATAAATAAAATGTTATGTTTGAATCCAGTATTGCCTACTTTTGTCTTTGTATTAAAAGTAAATATGGTTTATTGTTAACATTGTGGCTTCATTAGTGTTGAAATATATAAATATATATATATATACTGTGCAGCATACACTACCGTTCAAAGGTTTGGGGTCACATTGAAATGTCCTTATTTTTGAAGGAAAAGCACTGTACTTTTCAATGAAGATAACTTTAAACTAGTCTTAACTTTGAAGAAATACACTATACATTGCTAATGTGGTAAAATGACTATTCTAGCTGCAAATGTCTGGTTTGGCAATATGTACATAGGTGTATAGAGGCCCATTTCCAGCAACTATCACTCCAGTGTTCTAATGGTACAATGTGTTTGCTCATTGGCTCAGAAGGCCAATTGATGATTAGAAAACCCTTGTGCAATCATGTTCACACATCTGAAAACAGTTTAGGTCGTTACAGAAGCTACAAAACTGACCTTCCTTTGAGCAGATTGAGTTTCTGGAGCATCACATTTGTGGGGTCAATTAAACGCTCAAATGGCCAGAAAAAGAGAACTTCATCTGAAACTCGACAGTTCTATTCTTGTCCTTAGAAATGAAGGCTATTCCATGCAAGACATTGCTAAGAAATTGAAGATTTCCTACAACGCGAAGTACTACTCCCTTCAGAGGACAGCACAAACAGGCTCTAACCAGAGTAGAAAAAGAAGTGAGGTCACGTTGCACAACTAATAAGAAGATAAGTACATTAGAGTCTCTAGTTTGAGAAACAGACGCCTCACAGGTCCCCCCAACTGGCATCTTCTTCATTAAATAGTACCCGCAAAACACCAGTGTCAACATGTACAGTGAAGAGGCGGCTGCGGATTCTGGGCTTCAGGGCAGAGTGGCAAAGAAAAGCCATATCTGAGACTGGCCAATAAAAGAAAAAAAGATTAGATGGGCAAAAGAACACAGACATTGGACAGAGGAAGACTGGAAAAAGTGTTGGGACTGGATGAATCCAAGCTTGAGGTGTTTGGATCCACAAAGAAGAACGCTGTGAGACGAACAAAATGAAAAGATGCTGGAAGAATGCCTGACGCCATCTGTTAAGCATGGTGGAGGTAATATGATGGTCTGGGCTTGCTGGTGCTGGTAAGGTGAGATTTGTACAGGGTAAAAGGGACTCTGAATAAGGACGGCTATCACTCCATTTTGCAACGCCATGCCATACCCAGTGGACAGCGCTTGATTGAGCCAATTTCATCCTACAACAGGACAATGACCAAACACACCTCCAAATTGTGCAAGAACCATTTAGAGGAAGCAAGCAGCTGGTATTCTATCGGTAATGGAGAGGGCTAAATAGTCACCAGATCTGAACCCCATTGAGCTGTTGTGGGAGCAGCTGACCGTATGGTACCAAGAAGTGCCCATCCAACCAATCCAACTTGTGGAGCTGCTTCTGAAGCGTGGGGTGCAATTTCTCCAGATTACCTCAACAAATTAAAGCCAGAATGCAAAGGTCTGCACTGCTGTAAGGCAAATGGATAGATTCTTTGACGAAAGCAAAGTTTGATGTAAAAATCTTATTTCAAATACAAATCATTATTTCTAACCTTGTCAATGTCTTGACTCTATTTTCTATTCATTTCACACGTGGTGAATAAGTGTGACTTTTCAGGAAAACACAAAATTGTTTGGGTGACCCCAAACTTTGAACGGTAGTATATATATAAAAACAGACAAGAAATGAATATGTGTTAATACAACAACGTTATGAGAACAATAACTAATTGCTAATAAAGCAAGAGGACAGGCTCTCTTACAGGCAATGCTATTGCATTGATTAGGCAATGGTGCCACCCGTGTGGCTAAATATTCACCAACATGCTCTGGGCTTTGTTTGACGATGCTGTTCACTTTGCTTAATGTTTGCAGCAATCATGATAAAAACAGATGGACTGGAGTGGTTTTTCAGCCTTGCTTTGTTGATTAGCACATTCAAATATAACTACACCAAATGCAAACACATACCTTTCCAAAACAAGTATCCAGAGACAATAACATGACGTTGACCTAATAATAATCATAATAACAATAATAGGTAATACGTATGCAGAGGAGTAGATGAGAGCCATGATGTGGGTGGAGAGCTTTGGACCTAAGCAAGCTGTGATTACTTCAGACTCCAGCTCAGCTTTGAAAAGCCTTCAGTCTCTTCACTCTGAGTCTAGATGGGACAAAGTGTAGTACTGCAACTAGCTACCAGTCTGATAGGAGTAATACGTTTATATGGGCACATGGAACCTTCACAAAGAGAGTTACAAAACAAAGCTTGTCAGTGCAATGCTCAATTGACTTTGGCTCAAGGTATCTTCCAACTAGCATAGGGGCCAATTACAAATAACCAAGTGGTTTTTAAGTGCTTAAGGTCATATGCAATGGGGGAAAAAATCACAGCTCCAAGTATCCAGCATGCAATAAGAAAAACAGGGCTCTAACAAAACATCCTTGACACTGAACAAGCCTCTACGGGCAAAATGCACTGCATTGTAAATGATCAGATTTTAAAAGAAAGCTTGTCAAGTGCATTTGATTTTTATTCATTTCAAAGCCGCTTCAAAATGTGACAAACACGTATGAATAAGTAAGGTGTTCAGTGTGTATTGCACACTGTAACCCTCTGTCCATTATCGCATATGGCACTGGAAAAATATAAAGAATTAAAGAAAAGCAAAATATACATTAACTTACACAAACACTGACTAGATTTGTCTCCACTAAATTGAGCCACATAAATATATAAAAATAGTGTACACTTTTACACATGACATGATAAAGGTAGACTGCAACAGAAAAACATATATTTACAAAAGGTCCTTTTTCCTGTCAGTGTGTGTGTGTGTATCACTGTTTCCTTAATCAGGGAACATCACTACATGTTGATTTTCCCAGCTTAAGGGAAACAAAGTGTCCACCTGTTCATTTCACTTTGTTTTCTTGTAATATGCAGCATTTATCTGGGTTATGGATCCTGAACTGATATTTGATTTGATACACTGTTAACTTTTAAAATTCAGAGCACATGTGCTTCATACCCAAATCAGTTTGACTCTACTCACAAATGGAATGGACATGCTTGAGACCTGGATGGCCAGTCAGGAGTGGACCACATCTCCACTTCGGCCTTCAAAGTTCCCGCTTGAATACAGGCTTAGGTGGTAGACCTGGTTCATCATTGGAACACGGTTCCTCAGACCACAGTCCGGTCGGAGCTCCTTGATGATGTCAGTTGTAATGATAAACTCTGATGGTCTGGTTTCACTTTGTTTGCTCGGTGGCCGTGGGGGTCGCAGACCAAAGATCGCCCTGCACCTTTTCTAAGTACACCTAGCACACCGGACTCATCCACAGCCTGGTAAAACAAGGATGAGAATTTTGAGATGAGTGAAGTTGGGACAAACAAAATAACAGAGATGTTATTTATTAGCAAATAAATATGCTTTACGTACCCCAGACACATCCGCAGCTATGGAGGAGATGGCAGGCTGATAGGAGCAGCAGAGAGGAGGCAGCCAGAGAGGAGGCAGCAGCCAGAGGGAGGCAGCAGCCAGAGAGGAGGCAGCAGTCAGAGAGGAGGCAGCAGTCAGTGAGGAGGCAGCAGTCAGTGAGGAGGCAGCAGTCAGGGAGGAGGCAGCAGTCAGGAGGAGGCAGCAGTCAGGGAGGAGGCAGTCAGGGAGGAGGCAGCAGTCAGGGAGGAGGCAGCAGCCAGGAGGACAGCAGTCAGGCAGCCAGAGAGGAGGCAGCAGTCAGGAGGAGGCAGTGGAGAGGAGGCAGCAGCCAGTGAGGAGGCAGCAGCAGTGGTGAGAGGCAGCAGTAGTGA
This sequence comes from Percina caprodes, assembly GCA_013375575.1. Taxonomy (NCBI): domain Eukaryota; kingdom Metazoa; phylum Chordata; class Actinopteri; order Perciformes; family Percidae; genus Percina; species Percina caprodes. The sequence goes on from JABXJD010001716.1 coordinate 9,267, forward strand.
GAGGCAGCAGTCAGGAGGAGGCAGCAGTCAGGAGGAGGCAGCAGTCAGGAGGAGGCAGCAGTCAGGGAGGAGGCAGCAGTCAGGAGAGGAGGCAGCAGTCAGGAGAGAAGGCAGAAGTCAGAGAGGAGGCAGCAGTCAGTGAGGAGGCAGCAGTCAGAGGAGGCAGCAGTCAGGGAGGAGGCAGTCAGGTGAGGAGGCAGCAGGCTCGATGGCAGCACACAGGAGGAGGCAGCAGCCAGGAGGAGGCAGCAGTCAGTGAGGAGGCAGGCAGTCAGGAGGAGGAAGCAGTCAGTGAGGAGGCAGCAGGCTGATGGCAGCAGTCAGTGAGGAGGCAGCAGCCAGAGAGGCAGCAGCCAGAGAGGAGGCAGCAGCCAGGAGAGGAGCAGCAGTCAGGAGGAGGCAGCAGTCAGGGCAGCCAGAGAGGAGGCAGAGTCAGGAGGATGCAGCAGTCAGTGAGGAGGCAGCAACAGTGAGGAGGCAGCAGTCAGAGAGGAGGCAGCAGTCAGAGAGGAGGCAGCAGCTGTGGGGAGGAGGCAGCAGTCAGGGGAGGAGGCAGCAGTCAGGAGGAGGCAGGCCAGGAGGAGGCAGCAGTCAGGAGGGAGGCAGCAGTCAGGGGAGGAGGCAGCAGCCAGAGAGGAGGCAGTCAGGGAGGAGGCAGCAGTCAGGGCAGCCAGAGAGGAGGCAGTCAGGGAGGATGCAGCAGTCAGTGAGGATGCAGCAGTCAGTGAGAGGCAGCAGTCAGAGAGGAGGCAGCAGTCAGAGAGGAGGCAGTCAGTGAGGAGGCAGCAGTCAGTGAGGAGGCAGCACAGGAGGAGGCAGCAGTCAGGGAGGAGGCAGCAGTCAGGGAGGAGGCAGCAGTCAGAGGAGGCAGCAGTCAGGGAGGAGGCAGCAGTCAGGAGGAGGAAGAAGTCAGTGAGGAGGCAGCAGGCTGATGGCAGCAGTCAGTGAGGAGGCAGCAGCCAGAGAGGAGGCAGCAGACAGAGAGGAGGCAGCAGTCAGGGGAGGAGGCAGCAGTCAGGGCAGCCAGAGAGGAGGCAGCAGTCAGGAGGATGCAGCAGTCAGTGAGGATGCAGCAGCCAGTGAGGAGGCAGCAGTCAGAGAGGAGGCAGCAGCTGAGAGAGAGGCAGCAGTCAGGAGGAGGCAGCAGTCAGGGAGGAGGCAGCAGTCAGGAGGAGGCAGCAGTCAGGAGGAGGCAGCAGTCAGGGGAGGAGGCAGCAGGTCTGATGGCAGCAACAGTGAGAGGAGGCAGCAGGCTTGATGGCAGCAGGCTGGGAGGAGGCAGCAAGGGTGGAGAAGACAGAGTGTGTTGAGACACTTAGGTCATCAAGGAGACCTTACATTGTGAGGTCAGTTGTTTGGTCTTCCTCAAAGCCCTCATCGCCTCCGCCCCATCCACATCCTCCAGCATGTCTTCTGTCTCCTCTGAGTCAGGGCTGACCTGCAGGCTGCCCAGTCTGACTTAACAGGTGTCAACACCAAGCAGCTCTATGAAAAAGAACACATAAACATGTGCCCAAGCATGCACACATAATTAATTAGTTAATGTCATGTATCATGTTGTATATAGTTAGCTTTTTCTTTTGAATGTCAGTTAAAAACTTAGAAGCCAACAAACCAAAAGTACTAGGTAAACAGTTTTCATTACATTAGCATACCAGTGTATTTGGAGGGTGGCTTGAAGTTTGGCACAAATGGCCGGCCAAACACCTTCAAGCTGCTGGTGTTGACGCACTGGGTCACATGCCCGGCGTAGGTGAGCAGAGACGATGGCCTACTTGTCACCGCCGCAGTCCCCGATCCTGGTTCCACCTGTTCAGGCCCTCCAGGAGGTAAAGTTGAAAATTCAGCGCATTTGCACTGGTTCCTGACAAAACAATAAAATATTAATAGTCCATTAAAAAGGTCTAGCTTTCCAATCTAATGATTTTTTCATAAAAGACTATACTGGGTGTTTATGATATACTGTAAGGAGACACCAACCTGGAATGAACCTGTTCAGGTGACAATGAAATGATTCCAGAGACGTGGACCTCTGGCACAGCGATACTTGGTCAGGACAACACCCCCTTCTTGATGGTACCCGCCTCTGTATAAAGCTGCACACCAGGCAGGTCCTGGATGCACTTGACGGGTGTTGCTGCACACGCCAGATGTGCTCCATGCGCACCTGGTCCAGCAGTGGCACCCCCATGAGGTCCCTCCCGCTTGCCCTCCCAGTTCCTGCAGCAGCCGCTCAATGAGGCTGATGGTGGCCTCTCACCGCGTGTCCTCCTGCGACAGTACTGGCTCAGCTCCTTCTTACTGATCTTTGCATCCACCACATGCTCAGTCATGGCAGGCACACCCTCCTGCCTGAGCTGCTATCTCTTGCCCGCCGCAACAGAGAGGTCCCCTGCATCCCATTCAAATATGCAGGCAGAGAGACAGCTCATGAAGGTGGGGTAGAGGGAATGAGCGTCAGTGGTACACCCGGCGGCCAGCCTTCGCATGAAGTGCCAGATGTCCAGCCGTATGTGGAGGTCTGGCCACTCTCCAAACCTTGTCTGCAGCTTGCTGGACCCTCACTGATGCAGCAGCCACAGTCCACATACAGCAGCAGTGGGGTTCGATAGCTGACTGGCGGTACCGCTCCATCACCCCTGCCACCATCCTGTCCAGTCCTGGCCCCTCCTGCACTGTGACCACACTGGTCACGATCTGGCCAATCTCGCTTCCAATAGAGGTGACCCAGAGACCAGTCCCCTGCCGTGGCCAGCCAGCTTCTTTGTGATCTGAAATTTGACAATAGTGATGTTAAAAAAAATCTGTAATTTGAACTATCTACAGCAGCAAGTGTATATAGATTAATTACACTGTACACATATTATGATTGACAATAGCATGAATGGCATATATAAGAACATGGATATCTATTACACAGATAATTTATTACCTGTTTGGTTGAGTCCATCTTTAAGATGGAGCCAAATGTGGAGGTGATGCTGGCCTTGATATGGTCCAGGCGGGAGAGGATGTCCCTGCCATAGACGGTCAACAGCCAGCGACTGGTGGGCACATCAATTGGCTCTGGGGGCTCCTGGCACACCACTGGGAAGAGGCTTGGCCGATCAACAAAGTCAGCACACTCCCCAAGATAGTGTGCCAACCTGTTCAGCCATTCCTCCCCATGGTTTTCCCTGAGCTGTTTTACCAGACGTGCTGGACTGTTGCCCAGAGTCCAGTCACGCAGCAGGCGAATGACACGGATGTCACAGGCATACCTGAAATGGACATGTAGCTCTGATTAGTTACATATTAATAGAAGTCATGTAAAAACTATCACACTTGGCCGGCGATGCAACAGTTGAATGTGACAGTGGTGTGGTAGTAGTGTTGATCGCTTTATTACACACACTACTGGCAACACATTTTTTCAAAACAGATTTACTCACTTGTGGGTCAGGATCAGCCGAACACTTTCTGGTGCGGCAGGTCCAGTTGGTTCCGGACAGTCTGAGAGGTTGACAAGAAGTTCAGAGAACACACAGTGCACCTGAGTGTCTCTGTCACCATCAGGTAATACCTGTCGATGTCCAGGACCTTCCGAGCCCTCTCTTGTGGACACAAGACAGCCTGTCAGCTGCTTCCCACACTCAGGGCAGTTTACCCTCACCTTCCACAGGTGGTAGGGCATCCACACCATCAGCCGATGGGTGAAAAAGCGATCTGGTGTCGGTGTCTGGTGGTATATGAGTGCTGGGACAGGGGTTCGTACCACAGCTTCAAATCTTGCCGCAGTTTGCCAGAGTGGAAAATGGTGTTAGAAATCCACCTCTGGTCTTGGATGGGGATCTTTTCCGCATCTCTCCTGGCAACCAGAAAGAAGCTGCAGCCCCAGCAGTAGCTGGGTGAACTCCACCAGGTTCACCCTGTTAAGAAGACAACAACAAATTATTAATGTATGGCATGAATAAAGGCTACACTAAGCACAACTTACACAACAGCCTGGCCAATGAACAGACACTGCATACAGAGGATGGAGAGAGACTGGGACAGAGGATGGAGAGGGGCTGGGAGTCCTCACAGAGGATGGAGAGGGGCTGGGAGTCCTCACAGAGGATGGAGAGGGCTGGGAGTCCTCACAGAGGATGGAGAGGGAGGAGTCCTCACAGAGGATGGAGAGGGACTGGGGACAGAGGATGGAGAGGGACTGGGAGTCCTCACAGAGGATGGAGAGGGACTGGGAGTCCTCACAGAGGATGGAGAGGGACTGGGAGTCCTCACAGAGGATGGAGAGGGACTGGGAGTCCTCACAGAGGATGGAGAGGGACTGAGTCCTCACAGAGGATGGAGAGAGACTGGGACAGAGGATGGAGAGGGACTGGGAGTCCTCACAGAGGATGGAGAGGGACTGGGAGTCCTCACAGAGGATGGAGAGAGACTGGGACAGAGGATGGAGAGGGACTGGGAGTCCTCACAGAGGATGGAGAGGGACTGGGAGTCCTCACAGAGGATGGAGAGGGACTGGGACAGAGGATGGAGAGGGACTGGGAGTCCTCACAGAGGATGGAGAGGGACTGGGACAGAGGATGGAGAGGGACTGGGACAGAGAGGATGGAGAGGGACTGGGACAGAGGATGGAGAGGGACTGGGAGTCCTCACAGAGGATGGAGAGGGACTGGGACAGAGGATGGAGAGGGACTGGGACAGAGGATGGAGAGGACTGGGACAGAGGATGGAGAGGGACTGGGAGTCCTCACAGAGGATGGAGAGGGACTGGGAGTCCTCACAGGATGGAGAGAGACTGGAGTCCTCACAGAGGATGGAGAGGGACTGGGAGTCCTCACAGAGGATGGAGAGGACTGGGAGTCCTCACAGAGGATGGAGAGAGACTGGGACAGAGGATGGAGAGGACTGAGTCCTCACAGAGGATGGAGAGACTGGAACAGAGGATGGAGAGGACTGGAGTCCTCACAGAGGATGGAGAGGACTGGAGTCCTCACAGAGGATGGAGAGGGACTGGGAGTCCTCACAGAGGATGGAGAGGGACTGGGACAGACAGGGATGGAGAGGGACTGGGACAGAGGATGGAGAGGGACTGGGACAGAGGATGGAGAGGGACTGGGACAGAGGATGGAGAGGGACTGGGAGTCCTCACAGAGGATGGAGAGGGACTGGAGTCCTCAGAGGATGGAGAGGGACTGGGACAGAGGATGGAGAGGGACTGGGAGTCCTCACAGAGGATGGAGAGGACTGGGAGTCCTCACAGAGGATGGAGAGACTGGGACAGAGGATGGAGAGGGACTGGGAGTCCTCACAGGATGGAGAGGGACTGGGAGTCCTCACAGAGGATGGAGAGAGACTGGGAGTCCTCACAGAGGATGGAGAGGGACTGGGACAGAGGATGGAGAGGGACTGGGAGTCCTCACAGAGGATGGAGAGAGACTGGGAGTCCTCACAGAGGATGGAGAGGGACTGGGACAGAGGATGGAGAGGGACTGGGAGTCCTCACAGAGGATGGAGAGGGACTGGGAGTCCTCACAGAGGATGGAGAGAGAGACTGGGACAGAGGATGGAGAGGACTGGGAGTCCTCACAGGATGGAGAGGACTGGGAGTCCTCACAGAGGATGGAGAGAGACTGGAGTCCTCAAGAGGATGGAGAGGGACTGGGACAGAGGATGGAGAGGGACTGGGACAGAGGATGGAGAGGGACTGGGAGTCCTCACAGAGGATGGAGAGGGGACTGGGAGTCCTCACAGAGGATGGAGAGGGACTGGGACAGAGGATGGAGAGGGACTGGGAGTCCTCACAGAGGATGGAGAGGGACTGGGAGTCCTCACAGAGGATGGAGAGAGACTGGGACAGAGGATGAGAGGGACTGGGAGTCCTGGGCAGAGGATGGAGAGGGACTGGGACAGAGGATGGAGAGGGACTGGGAGTCCTCACAGAGGAGATGGAGAGGGGACTGGGACCCTCACAGAGGATGGAGAGGGACTGGGAGTCCTCAGAGAGGATGGAGAGGGACTGGGAGTCCTCAGAGAGGATGGAGAGGACTGGGAGTCCTCAGAGAGGATGGAGAGAGACTGGGAGTCCTACAGAGGATGGAGAGGACTGATTCCTCAGAGGATGGAGAGGGACTGGAGTCCTCTACAGAGGATGGAGAGGGACTTGAGTCCTCAGAGGATGGAGAGACTGGGAGTCCTCACAGAGGATGGAGAGGGACTGGGAGTCCTCACAGAGGATGGAGAGGGACTGGGAGTCCCTCACAGAGGATGAGAGGGACTGGGAGTCTCACAGAGGATGAGAGGGACTGGGACAGAGGATGGAGAGGGATGGGAGTCCTCACAGAGGATGGAGAGGGACTGGGAGTCCTCACAGAGGATGGAGAGGGACTGGGAGTCCTCACAGAGGATGGAGAGGGACTGGGACAGAGGATGGAGAGGGACTGGGAGTCCTCACAGAGGATGGAGGGACTGGGAGTCCTCACAGAGGATGGAGAGAGACTGGGAGTCCTCAGAGGATGGAGAGGACTGGGAGTCCTCACAGAGGATGGAGAGAGACTGGGAGTCCACAGAGGATGGAGAGAGACTGGAGTCCTCACAGAGGATGGAGAGGACTGGGACAGAGGATGGAGAGGGATGGGAGTCCTCACAGAGGATGGAGAGGGACTGGGACAGAGGATGGAGAGAGAGACTGGGGACAGAGGATGGAGAGAGAGACTGGGAGTCCTCACAGAGGATGGAGAGGGACTGGGATGGTAGAGGATGGAGAGGGACTGGGAGTCCTCACAGAGGATGGAGGGTCTGGAGTCCTCAGAGGATGAGAGAGACTGGGAGTCCTCACAGAGGATGGAGAGAGACTGAGTCCTCACAGAGGATGGAGAGGACTGGGACAGAGGATGGAGAGGGACTGGGAGTCCTCACAGAGGATGGAGAGGACTGGGAGTCCTCACAGAGGATGGAGAGGGACTGGGAGTCCTCACAGAGGATGGAGAGAGAGACTGAGTCCTCACAGAGGATGGAGAGGGATCAGGAGTCCCTCACAGAGGATGGAGAGACTGGGAGTCCTCACAGAGGATGGAGAGGGACTGGGACAGAGGATGGAGAGGGACTGGGAGTCCTCACAGAGGATGGAGAGGGACTGGAGTCCTCACAGAGGATGGAGAGAGACTGGGAGTCCTCACAGAGGATGGAGAGGGACTGGGAGTCCTCACAGAGGATGGAGAGGGACTGGGAGTCCTCACAGAGGATGGAGAGGACTGGGACAGAGGATGGAGAGGGACTGGGAGTCCTCACAGAGGATGGAGAGGGACTGGGAGTCCTCACAGAGGATGGAGAGAGACTGGGAGTCCTCACAGAGGATGGAGAGGGACTGGGAGTCCTCACAGAGGATGGAGAGAGACTGGGAGTCCTCACAGAGGATGAGAGAGGGACTGGGACAGAGGATGGAGAGGGATGGGAGTCCTCACAGAGGATGGAGAGGACTGGGACAGACAGAGGATGGAGAGGGACTGGGAGTCCTCACAGAGGATGGAGAGGGACTGGGAACTCATGAGGATGGAGAGAGACTGGGACAGAGGATGGAGAGGGACTGGGAGTCCTCACAGAGGATGGAGAGGACTGGGAGTCCTCACAGAGGATGGAGAGAGGACTGGGAGTCCTCACAGAGGATGAGAGGGACTGGGACAGAGGATGGAGAGGACAGACAGAGGATGAGAGAGGGACTGAGTCCTCACAGAGGATGGAGAGGGACTGGGACAGAGGATGGAGAGGGACTGGGAGTCCTCACAGAGGATGGAGAGGGACTGGGAGTCTCACAGAGGATGGAGAGAGACTGGGACAGAGGGATGGAGAGGGACTGGGAGTCCTCACAGAGGATGGAGAGGACTGGGACAGAGGATGGAGAGGATGGGAGTCCTCACAGAGGATGGAGAGGACTGGGAGTCCTCAAAGAGGATGGAGAGGAGACTGGAGTCCTCACAGAGGATGGAGAGGACTGGGACAGAGGGATGGAGAGGGACTGGGAGTCCTCACAGAGGATGGAGAGGGACTGGGAGTCCTCACAGAGGATGGAGAGAGACTGGGAGTCCTCACAGAGGATGGAGGGACTGGGACAGAGGATGGAGAGGGACTGGGAGTCCTCACAGAGGATGGAGAGGGACTGGAGTCCTCACAGAGGATGGAGAGAGACTGGGAGTCCTCACAGAGGATGGAGAGGGACTGGGAGTCCTCACAGAGATGGAGAGGGACTGGGAGTCCTCACAGAGGATGAGAGGATCAGAGTCCTCACAGAGGATGGAGAGAGACTGAGTCCTCACAGAGGATGGAGAGGGACTGGGACAGAGGATGGAGAGGGACTGGGACAGAGGATGAGAGGGACTGGGACAGAGGATGGAGAGGGACTGGGAGTCCTCACAGAGGATGGAGAGCACTGACAGAGGATGGAGAGGGACTGGGAGTCCACACAGAGGATGGAGAGGACTGGGAGTCCTCAGAGGATGGAGAGGGACTGGGAGTCCTCACAGAGGATGGAGAGGGGACTGGGAGTCCTCACAGAGGATGGAGAGAGGGACTGGGAGTCCTCACAGAGGATGGAGAGAGATCGGGACAGAGGATGGAGAGGGACTGGGAGTCCTCACAGAGGATGAGAGGGACTGGGAGTCCTCACAGAGATGGAGAGAGACTGGGACAGAGGATGGAGAGAGACTGGGAGTCCTCACAGAGGATGGAGAGAGACTGGGACAGAGTGGATGGAGAGAGACTGGGAGTCCTCACAGAGGATGGAGAGGGATCAGAGCCTCACAGAGGATGGAGAGAGACTGGGACAGAGGATGGAGAGGGGACTGGGAGTCCTCACAGAGGATGGAGAGGACTGGAGTCCTCACAGAGGATGGAGAGAGACTGGGAGTCTCACAGAGGATGGAGAGGGACTGGGACAGAGGATGGAGAGGGGACTGGGAGTCCTCACAGAGGATGGAGAGGGACTGGGACTCACAGAGGATGGAGAGGGACTGGGAGTCTCACAGAGGATGGAGAGGGACTGGAGTCCTCAGAGAGGATGGAGAGGGGACTGGAGTCCTCACAGAGGATGAGAGAGACTGTGAGTCCCCTACAGAGGATGGAGAGGGACTGGGAGTCCTCACAGAGGATGGAGAGGGACTGGGAGTCCTCACAGAGGATGGAGAGGGAGTTCTGGTCTCACAGAGGATGGAGAGACTGAGTCCTCACAGAGGATGGAGAGGGACTGGGAGTCCTCACAGAGGATGGAGAGGGACTGGGAGTCCTCACAGAGGATGGAGAGGACTGGGGATGAGGATGGAGAGGGACTGGGAGTCCTCACAGAGGATGGAGAGGGACTGGGAGTCCTCACAGAGGATGGAGAGGGACTGGGACAGGATGAGAGGGACTGGGAGTCCTCACAGAGGATGGAGAGGGACTGGGAGTCCTCACAGAGGATGGAGAGAGACTGGGAGTCCTCACAGAGGATGGAGAGAGACTGGGAGTCCCCAGAGGATGGAGAGGGACTGGGAGTCCTCACAGAGGATGGAGAGAGACTGGGAGTCCTCACAGAGGATGGAGAGACTGGAGTCCTCACAGAGGATGGAGAGGGACTGGGACAGAGGATGGAGAGGGACTGGGAGTCCTCACAGAGGATGGAGAGGAGAGATGGGAGTCCTCACAGAGGATGGAGAGACTGGGACAGAGGATGGAGAGGGACTGGGAGTCCTCACAGAGGATGGAGAGGGACTGGGAGTCCTCACAGAGGATGGAGAGGGACTGGAGTCCTCACAGAGGATGGAGAGAGACTGGGAGTCCTCACAGAGGATGGAGGGACTGGGAGTCCTCACAGGGATGGAGAGGGACTGGGAGTCCTCACAGAGGATGGAGAGGGACTGGGAGTCCTCAGAGGATGGAGAGGGACTGGGACAGAGGATGGAGAGGGACTGGGACAGAGGATGGAGAGGGACTGGGAGTCCTCACAGAGGATGGAGAGGGACTGGGACAGAGGATGGAGAGAGACTGGGACAGAGGATGGAGAGAGACTGGGAGTCCTCACAGAGGATGGAGAGGGACTGGGAGTCCTCACAGAGGATGGAGAGGGACTGGGAGTCCCTACAGAGGATGGAGAGGACTGGGAGTCCTCACAGAGGATGGAGAGAGACTGGACAGAGGATGGAGAGGGACTGGGAGTCCTCACAGAGGATGGAGAGGACTGGGAGTCCTCACAGAGGATGGAGAGAGACTGGGACAGAGGATGGAGAGGGACTGGGAGTCCTCACAGAGGATGGAGAGGGACTGGGAGTCCTCACAGAGGATGGAGAGGACTGGGAGTCCTCACAGAGGATGGAGAGGACTGACAGAGGATGGAGAGAGGGATGGGAGTCCTCACAGAGAGGATGGAGAGGGACTGGGACAGAGGATGGAGAGGGACTGGGATGAGGATGGAGAGGACTGGGAGTCCTCACAGAGGATGGAGAGACTGGGAGTCCTCACAGAGGATGGAGAGGGACTGGGACAGAGGATGGAGAGGGACTGGGAGTCCTCACAGAGGATGGAGAGAGACTGGGACAGAGGATGGAGAGGACTGGGAGTCCTCACAGAGGATGGAGAGGGACTGAGTCCTCACAGAGGATGGAGAGGGACTGGGAGTCCTCACAGAGGATGGAGGGACTGGGACAGAGGATGGAGAGGGACTGGGAGTCCTCACAGAGGATGGAGAGGGACTGGGAGTCCTCACAGAGGATGGAGAGAGACTGGGACAGAGGATGGAGAGGGACTGGGAGTCCTCACAGAGGATGGAGAGGGACTGGGAGTCCTCACAGAGGATGGAGAGGACTGGGAGTCCTCACAGAGGATGGAGAGGGACTGGGACAGAGGATGGAGAGGGACTGGGAGTCCTCACAGAGGATGGAGAGGGACTGGGACAGAGGATGGAGGGGGAGTCCTCACAGAGGATGGAGAGGACTGGGACAGAGGATGGAGAGGGACTGGGAGTCCTCACAGAGGATGGAGAGGGACTGGGAGTCCTCACAGAGGATGGAGAGGGACTGGGAGTCCTCACAGAGGATGGAGAGAGACTGGGACAGAGGATGGAGAGGGACTGGGAGTCCTCACAGAGGATGGAGAGGGACTGGGAGTCCTCACAGAGGATGGAGAGAGGACTGGGAGTCCTCACACAGAGGATGAGAGACTGGAGTCCTCACAGAGGATGGAGAGGGACTGGGAGTCCTCACAGAGGATGGAGAGGACTGGGAGTCCTCACAGAGGATGGAGAGAGACTGGGAGTCCTCACAGAGGATGGAGAGGGACTGGGAGTCCTCAGAGGATGGAGAGGACTGGGAGTCCTCACAGAGGATGGAGAGGGACTGGGAGTCCTCACAGAGGATGGAGAGGGACTGGGAGACAGAGGATGGAGAGGGACTGGGAGTCCTCACAGAGGATGGAGAGGGACTGGGAGTCCTCACAGAGGATGGAGAGACTGGGAGTCCTCACAGAGGATGGAGAGGGACTGGGACAGAGGATGGAGAGGGACTGGGAGTCCTCAGAGGATGGAGAGGGACTGGAGACAGAGGATGGAGAGGACTGGGAGTCCCACAGAGGATGGAGAGGGACTGGGAGTCCTCACAGAGGATGGAGAGGGACTGGGAGTCCTCACAGAGGATGGAGAGGGACTGGGAGTCCTCACAGAGGATGGAGAGGACTGGGAGTCCTCACAGAGGATGGAGAGGGACTGGGAGTCCTCACAGAGGATGGAGAGGGACTGGGAGTCCTCACAGAGGATGGAGAGAGACTGGGAGTCCTCACAGAGGATGGAGAGGGACTGGGACAGAGGATGGAGAGGGACTGGGAGTCCTCACAGAGGATGGACAGGGACTGGGAGTCCTCACAGAGGATGGACAGGGATTGGGAGTCCTCACATGGGAGGAAGACGGGCTGGGGTTCCTCCTAGCCACTAAATTAGGCTTTAGTGTGGCAGACTGTGACCCACCAAAGCGTGATTTAGTGAACTGGAAAGACAGACAATATTAATTTGATTATGTAACAAATACAAAACCACTATATATATGAAGTTATTTAATAAATTATTCACCATTGACAAACTTGGAGGGGGGCGCAGGAAAGATGGTGGCACAGCAACCGTTGCACCAGCGGTCGAGACCAGAGCAGCAGATCATGACGCTGCGGCAGGAGGCTGAGTGGTGAGCTGCTAAAGCAACAGCATTGTGATGCGTGATATAACAGCTACAGCATTGCGGCAGACATGAGATGTAAGATTAATCATAATGATGCATCATTTTAAAACAAATCACCTTAGTGCTGTGAAATCCACAATTACAGGCCACTGACCCTCCAAACAGAGTGGTCTGTCCACGTGCCTGCATGGGACATTTCTCAATCTGAAACAATCACAACGTTAGCTTTTTCTTTTGAATGTCAGTTAAAAACTTAGAAGCCAACAAACCAAAAGTACTAGGTAAACAGTTTTCATTACATTAGCATACCAGTGTATTTGGAGGGTGGCTTGAAGTTTGGCACAAATGGCCGGCCAAACACCTTCAAGCTGCTGGTGTTGACGCACTGGGTCACATGCCCGGCGTAGGTGAGCAGAGACGATGGCCTACTTGTCACCGCCGCAGTCCCCCGATCCTGGTTCCACCTGTTCAGGCCCTCCAGGAGGTAAAGTTGAAAATTCAGCGCATTTGCACTGGTTCCTGACAAAACAATAAAATATTAATAGTCCATTAAAAAGGTCTAGCTTTCCAATCTAATGATTTTTTTCATAAAAGACTATACTGGGTGTTTATGATATACTGTAAGGGAGACACCAACCTGGAATGAACCTGTTCAGGTGACAATGAAATGATTCCAGAGACGTGGACCCTCTGGCACAGCGATACTTGGTCAGGACAACACCCCCCTTCTTGATGGTACCCGTCTCTGTATAAAGCTGCACACCAGGCAGGTCCTGGATGCACTTGACGTGGTGTTGCTGCACACGCCAGATGTGCTCCATGCGCACCTGGTCCAGCAGTGGCACCCCCATGAGGTCCCTCCCGTTTGCCCCTCCCAGTTCCTGCAGCAGCCGCTCAATGAGGCTGATGGTGGCCTCCTCACCGCGTGTCCTCCTGCGACAGTACTGGCTCAGCTCCTTCTTACTGATCTTTGCATCCACCACATGCTCAGTCATGGCAGGCACACCCTCCTGCCTGAGCTGCTATCTCTTTGCCCGCCGCAACAGAGAGAGGTCCCCTGCATCCCATTCAAATATGCAGGCAGAGAGACAGCTCATGAAGGTGGGGTAGAGGGAATGAGCGTCAGTGGTACACCCGGCGGCCAGCCTTCGCATGAAGTGCCAGATGTCCAGCCGTATGTGGAGGTCTGGCCACTCTCCAAACCTTGTCTGCAGCTTGCTGGACCCTCACTGATGCAGCAGCCACAGTCCACATACAGCAGCAGTGGGGTTCGATAGCTGACTGGCGGTACCGCTCCATCACCCCTGCCACCATCCTGTCCAGTCCTGGCCCCTCCTGCACTGTGACCACACTGGTCACGATCTGGCCAATCTCGCTTCCAACAGAGGTGACCCAGAGACCAGTCCCTGCCGTGGCCAGCCAGCTTCTTTGTGATCTGAAATTTGACAATAGTGATGTTAAAAAAAATCTGTAATTTGAACTATCTACAGCAGCAAGTGTATATAGATTAATTACACTGTACACATATTATGATTGACAATAGCATGAATGGCATATATAAGAACATGGATATCTATTACACAGATAATTTATTACCTGTTTGGTTGAGTCCATCTTTAAGATGGAGCCAAATGTGGAGGTGATGCTGGCCTTGATATGGTCCAGGCGGGAGAGGATGTCCCTGCCATAGACGGTCAACAGCCAGCGACTGGTGGGCACATCAATGGCTCTGGGGCTCCTGGCACACCACTGGGAAGAGGCTTGGCCGATCAACAAAGTCAGCACACTCCCAAGATAGTGTGCCAACCTGTTCAGCCATTCCTCCCCATGGTTTTCCTGAGCTGTTTTACCAGACGTGCTGGACTGTTGCCCAGAGTCCAGTCACGCAGCAGGCGAATGACACGGATGTCACAGGCATACCTGAAATGGACATGTAGCTCTGATTAGTTACATATTAATAGAAGTCATGTAAAAACTATCACACTTGGCCGGCGATGCAACAGTTGAATGTGACAGTGGTGTGGTAGTAGTGTTGATCGCTTTATTACACACACTACTGGCAACACATTTTTTCAAAACAGATTTACTCACTTGTGGGTCAGGATCAGCCGGAACACTTTCTGGTGCGGCAGGTCCAGTTGGTTCCGGACAGTCTGAGAGGTTGACAAGAAGTTCAGAGAACACACAGTGCACCTGAGTGTCTCTGTCACCATCAGGTAATACCTGTCGATGTCCAGGACCTTCCGAGCCCTCTTGTGGACACCACAAGACAGCCTGTCAGCTGCTTCCCACACTCAGGGCAGTTTACCCTCACCTTCCACAGGTGGTAGGGCATCCACACCATCAGCCGATGGGTGAAAAGCGATCTGGTGTCGGTGTCTGGTGGTATATGAGTGCTGGGACAGGGGTTCGTACCACAGCTTCAAATCTTGCCGCAGTTTGCCAGAGTGGAAAATGGTGTTAGAAATCCACCTCTGGTCTTGGATGGGGATCTTTTTCCGCATCTCTCCTGGCAACCAGAAAGAAGCTGCAGCCCCAGCAGTAGCTGGGTGAACTCCACCAGGTTCACCCTGTTAAGAAGACAACAACAAATTATTAATGTATGGCATGAATAAAGGCTACACTAAGCACAACTTACACAACAGCCTGGCCAATGAACAGACACTGCTGTACTTACACAGGCTTCTGCCATGTTGATGTTTACAGCAGGGTTTGAGGTCTTCACAGAGGATGGAGAGGGGCTGGGAGTTCTCACATAAGACGGGGCATGGCTTGGGGTCCTCACAGAGGATGGAGAAGGGCTAAGAATCCTCACAGAAGATGGAGAGGGACTGGGAGTCCTCACAGAGGATGGAGAGGGACTGGGAGTCCACACAGAGGATGGAGAGGGACTGGGAGTCCTCACAGAGGATGGAGAGAGACTGGGAGTCCTCACAGAGGATGGAGAGGGACTGGGACAGAGGATGGAGAGGGACTGGGAGTCCTCACAGAGGATGGAGAGGGACTGGGAGTCCTCACAGAGGATGGAGAGAGACTGGGAGTCCTCACAGAGGATGGAGAGAGACTGGGAGTCCTCACAGAGGATGAGAGGGACTGGGAGTCCTCACAGAGGATGGAGAGGGACTGGGAGTCCTCACAGAGGATGGAGAGATGGGACAGAGGATGGAGAGGACTGGGAGTCCTCACAGAGGATGGAGAGGGACTGGGAGTCCTCACAGAGGATGGAGAGAGACTGGGAGTCCTCACAGAGGATGGAGAGAGACTGGGACAGAGGATGGAGAGGGACTGGGAGTCCTCACAGAGGATGGAGAGGGACTGGGAGTCCTCACAGAGGATGGAGAGAGACTGGGAGTCCTCACAGAGGATGGAGAGGGACTGGGACAGAGGATGGAGAGGGACTGGGAGTCCTCACAGAGGATGGAGAGAGACTGGGAGTCCTCACAGAGGATGGAGAGGGATGGGGACAGAGGATGGAGAGGGACTGGGAGTCCTCACAGAGGATGGAGAGGGACTGGGACAGAGGATGGAGAGGGACTGGGAGTCCTCACAGAGGATGGAGAGGGACTGGGAGTCCTCACAGAGGATGGAGAGGGACTGGGAGTCCTCACAGAGGATGGAGAGGGACTGGGAGTCATCACAGAGGATGGAGAGGACTGGGACAGAGGATGGAGAGGACTGGGAGTCCTCACAGAGGATGGAGAGGGACTGGGAGTCCTCACAGAGGATGGAGAGGGACTTGGAGTCCTCACAGAGGATGGAGAGACTGGGAGTCCTCACAGAGGATGGAGAGGGACTGGGAGTCCTCACAGAGGATGGAGAGGGACTGGGAGTCCTCACAGAGGATGGAGAGAGACTGGGAGTCCTCACAGAGGATGGAGAGGACTGGGACAGAGGATGGAGAGGGACTGGGAGTCCTCACAGAGGATGGACAGGGATTGGGAGTCCTCACATGGGAGGAAGACGGGCTGGGGCTCTCCTAGCCACTAAATTAGGCTTTAGTGTGGCAGACTGTGACCCACCAAAGCGTGATTTAGTGAACTGGAAAGACAGACAATATTAATTTGATTATGTAACAAATACAAAACCACTATATATATGAAGTTATTTAATAAATTATTCACCATTGACAAACTTGGAGGCGCAGGAAAGATGGTGGCACAGCAACCGTTGCACCAGCGGTCGAGACCAGAGCAGCAGACTGCGCGCTGCGGCAGGAGGCTGAGTGGTGAGCTGCTAAAGCAACAGCATTGTGATGCGTGATATAACAGCTACAGCATTGCGGCAGACATGAGATGTAAGATTAATCATAATGATGCATCATTTTAAAACAAATCACCTTAGTGCTGTGAAATCCACAATTACAGGCCACTGACCCTCCAAACAGAGTGGTCTGTCCACGTGCCTGCATGGGACATTTCTCAATCTGAAACAATCACAACGTTAGCTTTTTCTTTTGAATGTCAGTTAAAAACTTAGAAGCCAACAAACCAAAAGTACTAGGTAAACAGTTTTCATTACATTAGCATACCAGTGTATTTGGAGGGTGGCTTGAAGTTTGGCACAAATGGCCGGCCAAACACCTTCAAGCTGCTGGTGTTGACGCACTGGGTCACATGCCCGGCGTAGGTGAGCAGAGACGATGGCCTACTTGTCACCGCCGCAGTCCCCGATCCTGGTTCCACCTGTTCAGGCCCTCCAGGAGGTAAAGTTGAAAATTCAGCGCATTTGCACTGGTTCCTGACAAAACAATAAAATATTAATAGTCCATTAAAAGGTCTAGCTTTCCAATCTAATGATTTTTTCATAAAAGACTATACTGGGTGTTTATGATATACTGTAAGGAGACACCAACCTGGAATGAACCTGTTCAGGTGACAATGAAATGATTCCAGAGACGTGGACCCTCTGGCACAGCGATACTTGGTCAGGACAACACCCCCCTTCTTGATGGTACCCGTCTCTGTATAAAGCTGCACACCAGGCAGGTCCTGGATGCACTTGACGTGGTGTTGCTGCACACGCCAGATGTGCTCCATGCGCACCTGGTCCAGCAGTGGCACCCCCATGAGGTCCCTCCCGTTTGCCCCTCCCAGTTCCTGCAGCAGCCGCTCAATGAGGCTGATGGTGGCCTCCTCACCGCGTGTCCTCCTGCGACAGTACTGGCTCAGCTCCTTCTTACTGATCTTTGCATCCACCACATGCTCAGTCATGGCAGGCACACCCTCCTGCCTGAGCTGCTATCTCTTTGCCCGCCGCAACAGAGAGAGTCCCCTGCATCCCATTCAAATATGCAGGCAGAGAGACAGCTCATGAAGGTGGGGTAGAGGGAATGAGCGTCAGTGGTACACCCGGCGGCCAGCCTTCGCATGAAGTGCCAGATGTCCAGCCGTATGTGGAGGTCTGGCCACTCTCCAAACCTTGTCTGCAGCTTGCTGGACCCCTCACTGATGCAGCAGCCACAGTCCACATACAGCAGCAGTGGGGTTCGATAGCTGACTGGCGGTACCGCTCCATCACCCCTGCCACCATCCTGTCCAGTCCTGGCCCCTCCTGCACTGTGACCACACTGGTCACGATCTGGCCAATCTCGTTTCCAATAGAGGTGACCCAGAGACCAGTCCCCCTGCCGTGGCCAGCCAGCTTCTTTGTGATCTGAAATTTGACAATAGTGATGTTAAAAAAAATCTGTAATTTGAACTATCTACAGCAGCAAGTGTATATAGATTAATTACACTGTACACATATTATGATTGACAATAGCATGAATGGCATATATAAGAACATGGATATCTATTACACAGATAATTTATTACCTGTTTGGTTGAGTCCATCTTTAAGATGGAGCCAAATGTGGAGGTGATGCTGGCCTTGATATGGTCCAGGCGGGAGAGGATGTCCCTGCCATAGACGGTCAACAGCCAGCGACTGGTGGGCACATCAATTGGCTCTGGGGCTCCTGGCACACCACTGGGAAGAGGCTTGGCCGATCAACAAAGTCAGCACACTCCCCAAGATAGTGTGCCAACCTGTTCAGCCATTCCTCCCCATGGTTTTCCTGAGCTGTTTTACCAGACGTGCTGGACTGTTGCCCAGAGTCCAGTCACGCAGCAGGCGAATGACACGGATGTCACAGGCATACCTGAAATGGACATGTAGCTCTGATTAGTTACATATTAATAGAAGTCATGTAAAAACTATCACACTTGGCCGGCGATGCAACAGTTGAATGTGACAGTGGTGTGGTAGTAGTGTTGATCGCTTTATTACACACACTACTGGCAACACATTTTTCAAAACAGATTTACTCACTTGTGGGTCAGGATCAGCCGGAACACTTTCTGGTGCGGCAGGTCCAGTTGGTTCCGGACAGTCTGAGAGGTTGACAAGAAGTTCAGAGAACACACAGTGCACCTGAGTGTCTCTGTCACCATCAGGTAATACCTGTCGATGTCCAGGACCTTCCGAGCCCTCTTGTGGACACCACAAGACAGCCTGTCAGCTGCTTCCCACACTCAGGGCAGTTTACCCTCACCTTCCACAGGTGGTAGGGCATCCACACCATCAGCCGATGGGTGAAAAGCGATCTGGTGTCGGTGTCTGGTGGTATATGAGTGCTGGGACAGGGGTTCGTACCACAGCTTCAAATCTTGCCGCAGTTTGCCAGAGTGGAAAATGGTGTTAGAAATCCACCTCTGGTCTTGGATGGGGATCTTTTCCGCATCTCTCCTGGCAACCAGAAAGAAGCTGCAGCCCCAGCAGTAGCTGGGTGAACTCCACCAGGTTCACCCTGTTAAGAAGACAACAACAAATTATTAATGTATGGCATGAATAAAGGCTACACTAAGCACAACTTACACAACAGCCTGGCCAATGAACAGACACTGCTGTACTTACACAGGCTTCTGCCATGTTGATGTTTACAGCAGGGTTTGAGGTCTTCACAGAGGATGGAGAGGGGCTGGGAGTTCTCACATAAGACGGGGCATGGCTTGGGGTCCTCACAGAGGATGGAGAAGGGCTAAGAATCCTCACAGAAGATGGAGAGGGACTGGGAGTCCTCACAGAGGATGGAGAGGGACTGGGAGTCCACACAGAGGATGGAGAGGGACTGGGAGTCCTCACAGAGGATGGAGAGAGACTGGGAGTCCTCACAGAGGATGGAGAGGGACTGGGACAGAGGATGGAGAGGGACTGGGAGTCCTCACAGAGGATGGAGAGGGACTGGGAGTCCTCACAGAGGATGGAGAGAGACTGGGAGTCCTCACAGAGGATGGAGAGAGACTGGGAGTCCTCACAGAGGATGAGAGGGACTGGGAGTCCTCACAGAGGATGGAGAGGGACTGGGAGTCCTCACAGAGGATGGAGAGAGACTGGGACAGAGGATGGAGAGGGACTGGGAGTCCTCACAGAGGATGGAGAGGGACTGGGAGTCCTCACAGAGGATGGAGAGAGACTGGGAGTCCTCACAGAGGATGGAGAGAGACTGGGACAGAGGATGGAGAGGGACTGGGAGTCCTCACAGAGGATGGAGAGGGACTGGGAGTCCTCACAGAGGATGGAGAGAGACTGGGAGTCCTCACAGAGGATGGAGAGGGACTGGGACAGAGGATGGAGAGGGACTGGGAGTCCTCACAGAGGATGGAGAGAGACTGGGAGTCCTCACAGAGGATGGAGAGGATGGGGACAGAGGATGGAGAGGGACTGGGAGTCCTCACAGAGGATGGAGAGGGACTGGGACAGAGGATGGAGAGGGACTGGGAGTCCTCACAGAGGATGGAGAGGGACTGGGAGTCCTCACAGAGGATGGAGAGGACTGGGAGTCCTCACAGAGGATGGAGAGGGACTGGGAGTCCTCACAGAGGATGGAGAGGGACTGGGACAGAGGATGGAGAGGGACTGGGAGTCCTCACAGAGGATGGAGAGGGACTGGGAGTCCTCACAGAGGATGGAGAGGGACTGGGAGTCCTCACAGAGGATGGAGAGGGACTGGGAGTCCTCACAGAGGATGGAGAGGGACTGGGAGTCCTCACAGAGGATGGAGAGGGACTGGGAGTCCTCACAGAGGATGGAGAGAGACTGGGAGTCCTCACAGAGGATGGAGAGGGACTGGGACAGAGGATGGAGAGGGACTGGGAGTCCTCACAGAGGATGGACAGGGACTGGGAGTCCTCACAGAGGATGGACAGGGATTGGGAGTCCTCACATGGGAGGAAGACTAGCCACTAAATTAGGCTTTAGTGTGGCAGACTGTGACCCACCAAAGCGTGATTTAGTGAACTGGAAAGACAGACAATATTAATTTGATTATGTAACAAATACAAAACCACTATATATATGAAGTTATTTAATAAATTATTCACCATTGACAAACTTGGAGGGGGGCGCAGGAAAGATGGTGGCACAGCAACCGTTGCACCAGCGGTCGAGACCAGAGCAGCAGACTGCGACGCTGCGGCAGGAGGCTGAGTGGTGAGCTGCTAAAGCAACAGCATTGTGATGCGTGATATAACAGCTACAGCATTGCGGCAGACATGAGATGTAAGATTAATCATAATGATGCATCATTTTAAAACAAATCACCTTAGTGCTGTGAAATCCACAATTACAGGCCACTGACCCTCCAAACAGAGTGGTCTGTCCACGTGCCTGCATGGGACATTTCTCAATCTGAAACAATCACAACGTTAGCTTTTTCTTTTGAATGTCAGTTAAAAAACTTAGAAGCCAACAAACCAAAAGTACTAGGTAAACAGTTTTCATTACATTAGCATACCAGTGTATTTGGAGGGTGGCTTGAAGTTTGGCACAAATGGCCGGCCAAACACCTTCAAGCTGCTGGTGTTGACGCACTGGGTCACATGCCCGGCGTAGGTGAGCAGAGACGATGGCCTACTTGTCACCGCCGCAGTCCCCGATCCTGGTTCCACCTGTTCAGGCCCTCCAGGAGGTAAAGTTGAAAATTCAGCGCATTTGCACTGGTTCCTGACAAAACAATAAAATATTAATAGTCCATTAAAAAGGTCTAGCTTTCCAATCTAATGATTTTTTCATAAAAGACTATACTGGGTGTTTATGATATACTGTAAGGAGACACCAACCTGGAATGAACCTGTTCAGGTGACAATGAAATGATTCCAGAGACGTGGACCCTCTGGCACAGCGATACTTGGTCAGGACAACACCCCCCTTCTTGATGGTACCCGTCTCTGTATAAAGCTGCACACCAGGCAGGTCCTGGATGCACTTGACGTGGTGTTGCTGCACACGCCAGATGTGCTCCATGCGCACCTGGTCCAGCAGTGGCACCCCCATGAGGTCCCTCCCGTTTGCCCCTCCCAGTTCCTGCAGCAGCCGCTCAATGAGGCTGATGGTGGCCTCCTCACCGCGTGTCCTCCTGCGACAGTACTGGCTCAGCTCCTTCTTACTGATCTTTGCATCCACCACATGCTCAGTCATGGCAGGCACACCCTCCTGCCTGAGCTGCTATCTCTTTGCCCGCCGCAACAGAGAGAGGTCCCCTGCATCCCATTCAAATATGCAGGCAGAGAGACAGCTCATGAAGGTGGGGTAGAGGGAATGAGCGTCAGTGGTACACCCGGCGGCCAGCCTTCGCATGAAGTGCCAGATGTCCAGCCGTATGTGGAGGTCTGGCCACTCTCCAAACCTTGTCTGCAGCTTGCTGGACCCTCACTGATGCAGCAGCCACAGTCCACATACAGCAGCAGTGGGGTTCGATAGCTGACTGGCGGTACCGCTCCATCACCCCTGCCACCATCCTGTCCAGTCCTGGCCCCTCCTGCACTGTGACCACACTGGTCACGATCTGGCCAATCTCGTTTCCAATAGAGGTGACCCAGAGACCAGTCCCCTGCCGTGGCCAGCCAGCTTCTTTGTGATCTGAAATTTGACAATAGTGATGTTAAAAAAAATCTGTAATTTGAACTATCTACAGCAGCAAGTGTATATAGATTAATTACACTGTACACATATTATGATTGACAATAGCATGAATGGCATATATAAGAACATGGATATCTATTACACAGATAATTTATTACCTGTTTGGTTGAGTCCATCTTTAAGATGGAGCCAAATGTGGAGGTGATGCTGGCCTTGATATGGTCCAGGCGGGAGAGGATGTCCCTGCCATAGACGGTCAACAGCCAGCGACTGGTGGGCACATCAATTGGCTCTGGGGCTCCTGGCACACCACTGGGAAGAGGCTTGGCCGATCAACAAAGTCAGCACACTCCCCAAGATAGTGTGCCAACCTGTTCAGCCATTCCTCCCCATGGTTTTCCCTGAGCTGTTTTACCAGACGTGCTGGACTGTTGCCCAGAGTCCAGTCACGCAGCAGGCGAATGACACGGATGTCACAGGCATACCTGAAATGGACATGTAGCTCTGATTAGTTACATATTAATAGAAGTCATGTAAAAACTATCACACTTGGCCGGCGATGCAACAGTTGAATGTGACAGTGGTGTGGTAGTAGTGTTGATCGCTTTATTACACACACTACTGGCAACACATTTTTCAAAACAGATTTACTCACTTGTGGGTCAGGATCAGCCGGAACACTTTCTGGTGCGGCAGGTCCAGTTGGTTCCGGACAGTCTGAGAGGTTGACAAGAAGTTCAGAGAACACACAGTGCACCTGAGTGTCTCTGTCACCATCAGGTAATACCTGTCGATGTCCAGGACCTTCCGAGCCCTCTTGTGGACACCACAAGACAGCCTGTCAGCTGCTTCCCACACTCAGGGCAGTTTACCCTCACCTTCCACAGGTGGTAGGGCATCCACACCATCAGCCGATGGGTGAAAAAGCGATCTGGTGTCGGTGTCTGGTGGTATATGAGTGCTGGGACAGGGGTTCGTACCACAGCTTCAAATCTTGCCGCAGTTTGCCAGAGTGGAAAATGGTGTTAGAAATCCACCTCTGGTCTTGGATGGGGATCTTTTTCCGCATCTCTCCTGGCAACCAGAAAGAAGCTGCAGCCCCAGCAGTAGCTGGGTGAACTCCACCAGGTTCACCCTGTTAAGAAGACAACAACAAATTATTAATGTATGGCATGAATAAAGGCTACACTAAGCACAACTTACACAACAGCCTGGCCAATGAACAGACACTGCTGTACTTACACAGGCTTCTGCCATGTTGATGTTTACAGCAGGGTTTGAGGTCTTCACAGAGGATGGAGAGGGGCTGGGAGTTCTCACATAAGACGGGGCATGGCTTGGGGTCCTCACAGAGGATGGAGAAGGGCTAAGAATCCTCACAGAAGATGGAGAGGGACTGGGAGTCCTCACAGAGGATGGAGAGGGACTGGGAGTCCACACAGAGGATGGAGAGGGACTGGGAGTCCTCACAGAGGATGGAGAGAGACTGGGAGTCCTCACAGAGGATGGAGAGGGACTGGGACAGAGGATGGAGAGGGACTGGGAGTCCTCACAGAGGATGGAGAGGGACTGGGAGTCCTCACAGAGGATGGAGAGAGACTGGGAGTCCTCACAGAGGATGGAGAGAGACTGGGAGTCCTCACAGAGGATGAGAGGGACTGGGAGTCCTCACAGAGGATGGAGAGGGACTGGGAGTCCTCACAGAGGATGGAGAGAGACTGGGACAGAGGATGGAGAGGGACTGGGAGTCCTCACAGAGGATGGAGAGGGACTGGGAGTCCTCACAGAGGATGGAGAGAGACTGGGAGTCCTCACAGAGGATGGAGAGAGACTGGGACAGAGGATGGAGAGGGACTGGGAGTCCTCACAGAGGATGGAGAGGGACTGGGAGTCCTCACAGAGGATGGAGAGAGACTGGGAGTCCTCACAGAGGATGGAGAGGGACTGGGACAGAGGATGGAGAGGGACTGGGAGTCCTCACAGAGGATGGAGAGAGACTGGGAGTCCTCACAGAGGATGGAGAGGGATGGGGACAGAGGATGGAGAGGGACTGGGAGTCCTCACAGAGGATGGAGAGGGACTGGGACAGAGGATGGAGAGGGACTGGGAGTCCTCACAGAGGATGGAGAGGGACTGGGAGTCCTCACAGAGGATGGAGAGGGACTGGGAGTCCTCACAGAGGATGGAGAGGGACTGGGAGTCATCACAGAGGATGGAGAGGGACTGGGACAGAGGATGGAGAGGGACTGGGAGTCCTCACAGAGGATGGAGAGGGACTGGGAGTCCTCACAGAGGATGGAGAGGGACTGGGAGTCCTCACAGAGGATGGAGAGGGACTGGGAGTCCTCACAGAGGATGGAGAGGACTGGGAGTCCTCACAGAGGATGGAGAGGGACTGGGAGTCCTCACAGAGGATGGAGAGGGACTGGGAGTCCTCACAGAGGATGGAGAGGGACTGGGACAGAGGATGGAGAGGGACTGGGAGTCCTCACAGAGGATGGACAGGGACTGGGAGTCCTCACAGAGGATGGACAGGGATTGGGAGTCCTCACATGGGAGGAAGACGGGCTGGGGCTCCTCCTAGCCACTAAATTAGGCTTTAGTGTGGCAGACTGTGACCCACCAAAGCGTGATTTAGTGAACTGGAAAGACAGACAATATTAATTTGATTATGTAACAAATACAAAACCACTATATATATGAAGTTATTTAATAAATTATTCACCATTGACAAACTTGGAGGCGCAGGAAAGATGGTGGCACAGCAACCGTTGCACCAGCGGTCGAGACCAGAGCAGCAGACTGCGGCGCTGCGGCAGGAGGCTGAGTGGTGAGCTGCTAAAGCAACAGCATTGTGATGCGTGATATAACAGCTACAGCATTGCGGCAGACATGAGATGTAAGATTAATCATAATGATGCATCATTTTAAAACAAATCACCTTAGTGCTGTGAAATCCACAATTACAGGCCACTGACCCTCCAAACAGAGTGGTCTGTCCACGTGCCTGCATGGGACATTTCTCAATCTGAAACAATCACAACGTTAGCTTTTTCTTTTGAATGTCAGTTAAAAACTTAGAAGCCAACAAACCAAAAGTACTAGGTAAACAGTTTTCATTACATTAGCATACCAGTGTATTTGGAGGGTGGCTTGAAGTTTGGCACAAATGGCCGGCCAAACACCTTCAAGCTGCTGGTGTTGACGCACTGGGTCACATGCCCGGCGTAGGTGAGCAGAGACGATGGCCTACTTGTCACCGCCGCAGTCCCCGATCCTGGTTCCACCTGTTCAGGCCCTCCAGGAGGTAAAGTTGAAAATTCAGCGCATTTGCACTGGTTCCTGACAAAACAATAAAATATTAATAGTCCAT
Organism: Percina caprodes; assembly: GCA_013375575.1. Classification (NCBI taxonomy): domain Eukaryota; kingdom Metazoa; phylum Chordata; class Actinopteri; order Perciformes; family Percidae; genus Percina; species Percina caprodes. The sequence goes on from JABXJD010001716.1 coordinate 34,713, forward strand.
TAAAAAGGTCTAGCTTTCCAATCTAATGATTTTTTCATAAAAGACTATACTGGGTGTTTATGATATACTGTAAGGAGACACCAACCTGGAATGAACCTGTTCAGGTGACAATGAAATGATTCCAGAGACGTGGACCCTCTGGCACAGCGATACTTGGTCAGGACAACACCCCCCTTCTTGATGGTACCCGTCTCTGTATAAAGCTGCACACCAGGCAGGTCCTGGATGCACTTGACGTGGTGTTGCTGCACACGCCAGATGTGCTCCATGCGCACCTGGTCCAGCAGTGGCACCCCCATGAGGTCCCTCCCGTTTGCCCCTCCCAGTTCCTGCAGCAGCCGCTCAATGAGGCTGATGGTGGCCTCCTCACCGCGTGTCCTCCTGCGACAGTACTGGCTCAGCTCCTTCTTACTGATCTTTGCATCCACCACATGCTCAGTCATGGCAGGCACACCCTCCTGCCTGAGCTGCTATCTCTTTGCCCGCCGCAACAGAGAGAGGTCCCCTGCATCCCATTCAAATATGCAGGCAGAGAGACAGCTCATGAAGGTGGGGTAGAGGGAATGAGCGTCAGTGGTACACCCGGCGGCCAGCCTTCGCATGAAGTGCCAGATGTCCAGCCGTATGTGGAGGTCTGGCCACTCTCCAAACCTTGTCTGCAGCTTGCTGGACCCCTCACTGATGCAGCAGCCACAGTCCACATACAGCAGCAGTGGGGGTTCGATAGCTGACTGGCGGTACCGCTCCATCACCCCTGCCACCATCCTGTCCAGTCCTGGCCCCTCCTGCACTGTGACCACACTGGTCACGATCTGGCCAATCTCGTTTCCAATAGAGGTGACCCAGAGACCAGTCCCCTGCCGTGGCCAGCCAGCTTCTTTGTGATCTGAAATTTGACAATAGTGATGTTAAAAAAAATCTGTAATTTGAACTATCTACAGCAGCAAGTGTATATAGATTAATTACACTGTACACATATTATGATTGACAATAGCATGAATGGCATATATAAGAACATGGATATCTATTACACAGATAATTTATTACCTGTTTGGTTGAGTCCATCTTTAAGATGGAGCCAAATGTGGAGGTGATGCTGGCCTTGATATGGTCCAGGCGGGAGAGGATGTCCCTGCCATAGACGGTCAACAGCCAGCGACTGGTGGGCACATCAATTGGCTCTGGGGGCTCCTGGCACACCACTGGGAAGAGGCTTGGCCGATCAACAAAGTCAGCACACTCCCCAAGATAGTGTGCCAACCTGTTCAGCCATTCCTCCCCATGGTTTTCCTGAGCTGTTTTACCAGACGTGCTGGACTGTTGCCCAGAGTCCAGTCACGCAGCAGGCGAATGACACGGATGTCACAGGCATACCTGAAATGGACATGTAGCTCTGATTAGTTACATATTAATAGAAGTCATGTAAAAACTATCACACTTGGCCGGCGATGCAACAGTTGAATGTGACAGTGGTGTGGTAGTAGTGTTGATCGCTTTATTACACACACTACTGGCAACACATTTTTCAAAACAGATTTACTCACTTGTGGGTCAGGATCAGCGGAACACTTTCTGGTGCGGCAGGTCCAGTTGGTTCGGACAGTCTGAGAGGTTGACAAGAAGTTCAGAGAACACACAGTGCACCTGAGTGTCTCTGTCACCATCAGGTAATACCTGTCGATGTCCAGGACCTTCCGAGCCCTCTTGTGGACACCACAAGACAGCCTGTCAGCTGCTTCCCACACTCAGGGCAGTTTACCCTCACCTTCCACAGGTGGTAGGGCATCCACACCATCAGCCGATGGGTGAAAAAGCGATCTGGTGTCGGTGTCTGGTGGTATATGAGTGCTGGGACAGGGGTTCGTACCACAGCTTCAAATCTTGCCGCAGTTTGCCAGAGTGGAAAATGGTGTTAGAAATCCACCTCTGGTCTTGGATGGGGATCTTTTTCCGCATCTCTCCTGGCAACCAGAAAGAAGCTGCAGCCCCAGCAGTAGCTGGGTGAACTCCACCAGGTTCACCCTGTTAAGAAGACAACAACAAATTATTAATGTATGGCATGAATAAAGGCTACACTAAGCACAACTTACACAACAGCCTGGCCAATGAACAGACACTGCTGTACTTACACAGGCTTCTGCCATGTTGATGTTTACAGCAGGGTTTGAGGTCTTCACAGAGGATGGAGAGGGGCTGGGAGTTCTCACATAAGACGGGGCATGGCTTGGGGTCCTCACAGAGGATGGAGAAGGGCTAAGAATCCTCACAGAAGATGGAGAGGGACTGGGAGTCCTCACAGAGGATGGAGAGGGACTGGGAGTCCTCACAGAGGATGGAGAGGGACTGGGAGTCCACACAGAGGATGGAGAGGGACTGGGAGTCCTCACAGAGGATGGAGAGAGACTGGGAGTCCTCACAGAGGATGGAGAGGGACTGGGACAGAGGATGGAGAGGGACTGGGACAGAGGATGGAGAGGGACTGGGAGTCCTCACAGAGGATGGAGAGGGACTGGGAGTCCTCACAGAGGATGGAGAGAGACTGGGAGTCCTCACAGAGGATGGAGAGGGACTGGGAGTCCTCACAGAGGATGGAGAGGGACTTGGAGTCCTCACAGAGGATGGAGAGAGACTGGGAGTCCTCACAGAGGATGGAGAGGGACTGGGAGTCCTCACAGAGGATGGAGAGGGACTGGGAGTCCTCACAGAGGATGGAGAGAGACTGGGAGTCCTCACAGAGGATGGAGAGGGACTGGGACAGAGGATGGAGAGGGACTGGGAGTCCTCACAGAGGATGGACAGGGACTGGGAGTCCTCACAGAGGATGGACAGGGATTGGGAGTCCTCACATGGGAGGAAGACGGGCTGGGGCTCCTCCTAGCCACTAAATTAGGCTTTAGTGTGGCAGACTGTGACCCACCAAAGCGTGATTTAGTGAACTGGAAAGACAGACAATATTAATTTGATTATGTAACAAATACAAAACCACTATATATATGAAGTTATTTAATAAATTATTCACCATTGACAAACTTGGAGGGGCAGGAAAGATGGTGGCACAGCAACCGTTGCACCAGCGGTCGAGACCAGAGCAGCAGACTGCGGCGCTGCGGCAGGAGGCTGAGTGGTGAGCTGCTAAAGCAACAGCATTGTGATGCGTGATATAACAGCTACAGCATTGCGGCAGACATGAGATGTAAGATTAATCATAATGATGCATCATTTTAAAACAAATCACCTTAGTGCTGTGAAATCCACAATTACAGGCCACTGACCCTCCAAACAGAGTGGTCTGTCCACGTGCCTGCATGGGACATTTCTCAATCTGAAACAATCACAACGTTAGCTTTTTCTTTTGAATGTCAGTTAAAAACTTAGAAGCCAACAAACCAAAAGTACTAGGTAAACAGTTTTCATTACATTAGCATACCAGTGTATTTGGAGGGTGGCTTGAAGTTTGGCACAAATGGCCGGCCAAACACCTTCAAGCTGCTGGTGTTGACGCACTGGGTCACATGCCCGGCGTAGGTGAGCAGAGACGATGGCCTACTTGTCACCGCCGCAGTCCCCCGATCCTGGTTCCACCTGTTCAGGCCCTCCAGGAGGTAAAGTTGAAAATTCAGCGCATTTGCACTGGTTCCTGACAAAACAATAAAATATTAATAGTCCATTAAAAGGTCTAGCTTTCCAATCTAATGATTTTTTCATAAAAGACTATACTGGGTGTTTATGATATACTGTAAGGGAGACACCAACCTGGAATGAACCTGTTCAGGTGACAATGAAATGATTCCAGAGACGTGGACCCTCTGGCACAGCGATACTTGGTCAGGACAACACCCCCCTTCTTGATGGTACCCGTCTCTGTATAAAGCTGCACACCAGGCAGGTCCTGGATGCACTTGACGTGGTGTTGCTGCACACGCCAGATGTGCTCCATGCGCACCTGGTCCAGCAGTGGCACCCCATGAGGTCCCTCCCGTTTGCCCCTCCCAGTTCCTGCAGCAGCCGCTCAATGAGGCTGATGGTGGCCTCCTCACCGCGTGTCCTCCTGCGACAGTACTGGCTCAGCTCCTTCTTACTGATCTTTGCATCCACCACATGCTCAGTCATGGCAGGCACACCCTCCTGCCTGAGCTGCTATCTCTTTGCCCGCCGCAACAGAGAGAGGTCCCCTGCATCCCATTCAAATATGCAGGCAGAGAGACAGCTCATGAAGGTGGGGTAGAGGAATGAGCGTCAGTGGTACACCCGGCGGCCAGCCTTCGCATGAAGTGCCAGATGTCCAGCCGTATGTGGAGGTCTGGCCACTCTCCAAACCTTGTCTGCAGCTTGCTGGACCCCTCACTGATGCAGCAGCCACAGTCCACATACAGCAGCAGTGGGGTTCGATAGCTGACTGGCGGTACCGCTCCATCACCCCTGCCACCATCCTGTCCAGTCCTGGCCCCTCCTGCACTGTGACCACACTGGTCACGATCTGGCCAATCTCGTTTCCAATAGAGGTGACCCAGAGACCAGTCCCCTGCCGTGGCCAGCCAGCTTCTTTGTGATCTGAAATTTGACAATAGTGATGTTAAAAAAAATCTGTAATTTGAACTATCTACAGCAGCAAGTGTATATAGATTAATTACACTGTACACATATTATGATTGACAATAGCATGAATGGCATATATAAGAACATGGATATCTATTACACAGATAATTTATTACCTGTTTGGTTGAGTCCATCTTTAAGATGGAGCCAAATGTGGAGGTGATGCTGGCCTTGATATGGTCAGGCGGGAGAGGATGTCCCTGCCATAGACGGTCAACAGCCAGCGACTGGTGGGCACATCAATTGGCTCTGGGGGCTCCTGGCACACCACTGGGAAGAGGCTTGGCCGATCAACAAAGTCAGCACACTCCCCAAGATAGTGTGCCAACCTGTTCAGCCATTCCTCCCCATGGTTTCCCTGAGCTGTTTTACCAGACGTGCTGGACTGTTGCCCAGAGTCCAGTCACGCAGCAGGCGAATGACACGGATGTCACAGGCATACCTGAAATGGACATGTAGCTCTGATTAGTTACATATTAATAGAAGTCATGTAAAAACTATCACACTTGGCGGCGATGCAACAGTTGAATGTGACAGTGGTGTGGTAGTAGTGTTGATCGCTTTATTACACACACTACTGGCAACACATTTTTCAAAACAGATTTACTCACTTGTGGGTCAGGATCAGCGGAACACTTTCTGGTGCGGCAGGTCCAGTTGGTTCGGACAGTCTGAGAGGTTGACAAGAAGTTCAGAGAACACACAGTGCACCTGAGTGTCTCTGTCACCATCAGGTAATACCTGTCGATGTCCAGGACCTTCCGAGCCCTCTTGTGGACACCACAAGACAGCCTGTCAGCTGCTTCCCACACTCAGGGCAGTTTACCCTCACCTTCCACAGGTGGTAGGGCATCCACACCATCAGCCGATGGGTGAAAAGCGATCTGGTGTCGGTGTCTGGTGGTATATGAGTGCTGGGACAGGGGTTCGTACCACAGCTTCAAATCTTGCCGCAGTTTGCCAGAGTGGAAAATGGTGTTAGAAATCCACCTCTGGTCTTGGATGGGGATCTTTTCCGCATCTCTCCTGGCAACCAGAAAGAAGCTGCAGCCCCAGCAGTAGCTGGGTGAACTCCACCAGGTTCACCCTGTTAAGAAGACAACAACAAATTATTAATGTATGGCATGAATAAAGGCTACACTAAGCACAACTTACACAACAGCCTGGCCAATGAACAGACACTGCTGTACTTACACAGGCTTCTGCCATGTTGATGTTTACAGCAGGGTTTGAGGTCTTCACAGAGGATGGAGAGGGGCTGGGAGTTCTCACATAAGACGGGGCATGGCTTGGGGTCCTCACAGAGGATGGAGAAGGGCTAAGAATCCTCACAGAAGATGGAGAGGGACTGGGAGTCCTCACAGAGGATGGAGAGGGACTGGGAGTCCTCACAGAGGATGGAGAGGGACTGGGAGTCCTCACAGAGGATGGAGAGAGACTGGGAGTCCTCACAGAGGATGGAGAGGACTGGGACAGAGGATGGAGAGGGACTGGGAGTCCTCACAGAGGATGGAGAGGGACTGGGAGTCCTCACAGAGGATGGAGAGAGACTGGGAGTCCTCACAGAGGATGGAGAGAGACTGGGAGTCCTCACAGAGGATGGAGAGGGACTGGGAGTCCTCACAGAGGATGGAGAGGGACTGGGAGTCCTCACAGAGGATGGAGAGAGACTGGGACAGAGGATGGAGAGGGACTGGGAGTCCTCACAGAGGATGGAGAGGGACTGGGAGTCCTCACAGAGGATGGAGAGAGACTGGGAGTCCTCACAGAGGATGGAGAGAGACTGGGACAGAGGATGGAGAGGGACTGGGAGTCCTCACAGAGGATGGAGAGGGACTGGGAGTCCTCACAGAGGATGGAGAGAGACTGGGAGTCCTCACAGAGGATGGAGAGGACTGGGACAGAGGATGGAGAGGGACTGGGAGTCCTCACAGAGGATGGAGAGAGACTGGGAGTCCTCACAGAGGATGGAGAGGGACTGGGGACAGAGGATGGAGAGGGACTGGGAGTCCTCACAGAGGATGGAGAGGGACTGGGACAGAGGATGGAGAGGGACTGGGAGTCCTCACAGAGGATGGAGAGGGACTGGGAGTCCTCACAGAGGATGGAGAGGGACTGGGAGTCCTCACAGAGGATGGAGAGGGACTGGGACAGAGGATGGAGAGGGACTGGGAGTCCTCACAGAGGATGGAGAGGGACTGGGAGTCCTCACAGAGGATGGAGAGACTGGGAGTCCTCACAGAGGATGGAGAGAGACTGGGAGTCCTCACAGAGGATGGAGAGGGACTGGGAGTCCTCACAGAGGATGGAGAGGGACTGGGAGTCCTCACAGAGGATGGAGAGAGACTGGGACAGAGGATGGAGAGGGACTGGGAGTCCTCACAGAGGATGGAGAGGGACTGGGAGTCCTCACAGAGGATGGAGAGACTGGGAGTCCTCACAGAGGATGGAGAGACTGGGACAGAGGATGGAGAGGACTGGGAGTCCTCACAGAGGATGGAGAGGGACTGGGAGTCCTCACAGAGGATGGAGAGAGACTGGGAGTCCTCACAGAGGATGGAGAGAGACTGGGACAGAGGATGGAGAGGGACTGGGAGTCCTCACAGAGGATGGAGAGAGACTGGGAGTCCTCACAGAGGATGGAGAGGGACTGGGGACAGAGGATGGAGAGGACTGGGAGTCCTCACAGAGGATGGAGAGGGACTGGGACAGAGGATGGAGAGGGACTGGGAGTCCTCACAGAGGATGGAGAGGGACTGGGAGTCCTCACAGAGGATGGAGAGGGACTGGGAGTCCTCACAGAGGATGGAGAGGACTGGGAGTCCTCACAGAGGATGGAGAGGACTGGGACAGAGGATGGAGAGGGACTGGGAGTCCTCACAGAGGATGGAGAGGGACTGGGAGTCCTCACAGAGGATGGAGAGAGACTGGGAGTCCTCTACAAGGATGGAGAGGACTGGGAGTCCTCACAGAGGATGGAGAGGACTTGGAGTCCTCACAGAGGATGGACAGAGTCCTCACAGAGGATGGACTGGGAGTCCTCACAGAGGATGGAGAGGACTGGGAGTCCTCACAGAGGATGGAGAGAGACTGGGAGTCACAGAGGATGGAGAGGACTGGGACAGAGGATGGAGAGGACTGGGAGTCCTCAGAGGATGGACAACTGGGAGTCCTCACAGCTTTTTCTTTTGAATGTCAGTTAAAAACTTAGAAGCCAACAAACCAAAAGTACTAGGTAAACAGTTTTCATTACATTAGCATACCAGTGTATTTGGAGGGTGGCTTGAAGTTTGGCACAAATGGCGGCCAAACACCTTCAAGCTGCTGGTGTTGGCGCACTGGGTCACATGCCCGGCGTAGGTGAGCAGAGACGATGGCCTACTTGTCACCGCCGCAGTCCCCGATCCTGGTTCCACCTGTTCAGGCCCTCCAGGAGGTAAAGTTGAAAATTCAGCGCATTTGCACTGGTTCCTGACAAAACAATAAAATATTAATAGTCCATTAAAAGGTCTAGCTTTCCAATCTAATGATTTTTTCATAAAAGACTATACTGGGTGTTTATGATATACTGTAAGGAGACACCAACCTGGAATGAACCTGTTCAGGTGACAATGAAATGATTCCAGAGGCGTGGACCCTCTGGCACAGCGATACTTGGTCAGGACAACACCCCCCTTCTTGATGGTACCCGTCTCTGTATAAAGCTGCACACCAGGCAGGTCCTGGATGCACTTGACGTGGTGTTGCTGCACACGCCAGATGTGCTCCATGCGCACCTGGTCCAGCAGTGGCACCCCCATGAGGTCCCTCCCGTTTGCCCCTCCCAGTTCCTGCAGCAGCCGCTCAATGAGGCTGATGGTGGCCTCCTCACCGCGTGTCCTCCTGCGACAGTACTGGCTCAGCTCCTTCTTACTGATCTTTGCATCCACCACATGCTCAGTCATGGCAGGCACACCCTCCTGCCTGAGCTGCTATCTCTTTGCCCGCCGCAACAGAGAGAGGCCCCTGCATCCCATTCAAATATGCAGGCAGAGAGACAGCTCATGAAGGTGGGGTAGAGGAATGAGCGTCAGTGGTACACCCGGCCAGCCTTCGCATGAAGTGCCAGATGTCCAGCCGTATGTGGAGGTCTGGCCACTCTCCAAACCTTGTCTGCAGCTTGCTGGACCCCTCACTGATGCAGCAGCCACAGTCCACATACAGCAGCAGTGGGGTTCGATAGCTGACTGGCGGTACCGCTCCATCACCCCTGCCACCATCCTGTCCAGTCCTGGCCCCTCCTGCACTGTGACCACACTGGTCACGATCTGGCCAATCTCGTTTCCAATAGAGGTGACCCAGAGACCAGTCCCCCTGCCGTGGCCAGCCAGCTTCTTTGTGATCTGAAATTTGACAATAGTGATGTTAAAAAAAATCTGTAATTTGAACTATCTACAGCAGCAAGTGTATATAGATTAATTACACTGTACACATATTATGATTGACAATAGCATGAATGGCATATATAAGAACATGGATATCTATTACACAGATAATTTATTACCTGTTTGGTTGAGTCCATCTTTAAGATGGAGCCAAATGTGGAGGTGATGCTGGCCTTGATATGGTCAGGCGGGAGAGGATGTCCCTGCCATAGACGGTCAACAGCCAGCGACTGGTGGGCACATCAATTGGCTCTGGGGGCTCCTGGCACACCACTGGGAAGAGGCTTGGCCGATCAACAAAGTCAGCACACTCCCAAGATAGTGTGCCAACCTGTTCAGCCATTCCTCCCCATGGTTTCCCTGAGCTGTTTTACCAGGCGTGCTGGACTGTTGCCCAGAGTCAGTCACGCAGCAGGCGAATGACACGGATGTCACAGGCATACCTGAAATGGACATGTAGCTCTGATTAGTTACATATTAATAGAAGTCATGTAAAAACTATCACACTTGGCGGCGATGCAACAGTTGAATGTGACAGTGGTGTGGTAGTAGTGTTGATCGCTTTATTACACACACTACTGGCAACACATTTTTCAAAACAGATTTACTCACTTGTGGGTCAGGATCAGCGGAACACTTTCTGGTGCGGCAGGTCCAGTTGGTTCGGACAGTCTGAGAGGTTGACAAGAAGTTCAGAGAACACACAGTGCACCTGAGTGTCTCTGTCACCATCAGGTAATACCTGTCGATGTCCAGGACCTTCCGAGCCCTCTTGTGGACACCACAAGACAGCCTGTCAGCTGCTTCCCACACTCAGGGCAGTTTACCCTCACCTTCCACAGGTGGTAGGGCATCCACACCATCAGCCGATGGGTGAAAAGCGATCTGGTGTCGGTGTCTGGTGGTATATGAGTGCTGGGACAGGGGTTCGTACCACAGCTTCAAATCTTGCCGCAGTTTGCCAGAGTGGAAAATGGTGTTAGAAATCCACCTCTGGTCTTGGATGGGGATCTTTTCCGCATCTCTCCTGGCAACCAGAAAGAAGCTGCAGCCCCAGCAGTAGCTGGGTGAACTCCACCAGGTTCACCCTGTTAAGAAGACAACAACAAATTATTAATGTATGGCATGAATAAAGGCTACACTAAGCACAACTTACACAACAGCCTGGCCAATGAACAGACACTGCTGTACTTACACAGGCTTCTGCCATGTTGATGTTTACAGCAGGGTTTGAGGTCTTCACAGAGGATGGAGAGGGGCTGGGAGTTCTCACATAAGACGGGGCATGGCTTGGGGTCCTCACAGAGGATGGAGAAGGGCTAAGAATCCTCACAGAAGATGGAGAGGGACTGGGAGTCCTCACAGAGGATGGAGAGGGACTGGGAGTCCTCACAGAGGATGGAGAGGGACTGGGAGTCCTCACAGAGGATGGAGAGACTGGGAGTCCTCACAGAGGATGGAGAGGACTGGGACAGAGGATGGAGAGGACTGACAGAGGATGGAGAGTCCTCACAGAGGATGGAGAGGGACTGGGAGTCCTCACAGAGGATGGAGAGAGACTGGGAGTCCTGGAGAGAGACTGGGAGTCCTCACAGAGGATGGAGAGGGACTGGGAGTCCTCACAGAGGATGGAGAGGGACTGGGAGTCCTCACAGAGGATGGAGAGAGACTGGGACTGGAGAGTGGGAGTCCTCACAGAGGATGGAGAGGACTGGGAGTCCTCACAGAGGATGGAGAGGACTGGGAGTCCTCACAGAGGATGGAGAGAGACTGGGACAGAGGATGGAGAGGGACTGGGAGTCCTCACAGAGGATGGAGAGGGACTGGGAGTCCTCACAGAGGATGGAGAGAGACTGGGAGTCCTCACAGAGGATGGAGAGGACTGGGACAGAGGATGGAGAGGGACTGGGAGTCCTCACAGAGGATGGAGAGAGACTGGGAGTCCTCACAGAGGATGGAGAGAGAGGATGGAGAGTCCTCACAGAGGATGGAGAGGGACTGGGACAGAGGATGGAGAGGACTGGGAGTCCTCACAGAGGATGGAGAGGGACTGGGAGTCCTCACAGAGGATGGAGAGGGACTGGGAGTCCTCAGAGGATGGAGAGGGACTGGGAGTCCTCACAGAGGATGGAGAGGACTGGGACAGAGGATGGAGAGGACTGGGAGTCCTCACAGAGGATGGAGAGGACTGGGACAGAGGATGGAGAGGACTGGGAGTCCTCACAGAGGATGGAGAGGGACTGGGAGTCCTCACAGAGGATGGAGAGGGGAGTCCTCACAGAGGATGGAGAGGACTGGGACAGAGGATGGAGAGGACTGGGAGTCCTCACAGAGGATGGAGAGGACTGGGAGTCCTCACAGAGGATGGAGAGAGACTGGGAGTCCTCACAGAGGATGGAGAGGAGACAGAGGATGGAGAGTGGGAGTCCTCACAGAGGATGGAGAGGACTGGGAGAGGATGGAGAGGACTGGGAGTCCTCACAGAGGATGGAGAGGACTGGGAGTCCTCACAGAGGGATGGAGTCCTCACAGAGGATGGAGACTGGGAGTCCTCACAGAGGATGGAGAGGGACTGGGAGTCCTCACAGAGGATGGAGAGGACTGGGAGTCCTCACAGAGGATGGAGAGACTGGGAGTCCTCACAGAGGATGGAGAGGACTGGGACAGAGGATGGAGAGGACTCCTCACAGAGGATGGACAGGGACTGGGAGTCCTCACAGAGGATGGACAGGGATTGGGAGTCCTCACATGGGAGGAAGACGGGCTGGGGCTCCTCCTAGCCACTAAATTAGGCTTTAGTGTGGCAGACTGTGACCCACCAAAGCGTGATTTAGTGAACTGGAAAGACAGACAATATTAATTTGATTATGTAACAAATACAAAACCACTATATATATGAAGTTATTTAATAAATTATTCACCATTGACAAACTTGGAGGCGCAGGAAAGATGGTGGCACAGCAACCGTTGCACCAGCGGTCGAGACCAGAGCAGCAGACTGCGGCGCTGCGGCAGGAGGCTGAGTGGTGAGCTGCTAAAGCAACAGCATTGTGATGCGTGATATAACAGCTACAGCATTGCGGCAGACATGAGATGTAAGATTAATCATAATGATGCATCATTTTAAAACAAATCACCTTAGTGCTGTGAAATCCACAATTACAGGCCACTGACCCTCCAAACAGAGTGGTCTGTCCACGTGCCTGCATGGGACATTTCTCAATCTGAAACAATCACAACGTTAGCTTTTTCTTTTGAATGTCAGTTAAAAACTTAGAAGCCAACAAACCAAAAGTACTAGGTAAACAGTTTTCATTACATTAGCATACCAGTGTATTTGGAGGGTGGCTTGAAGTTTGGCACAAATGGCGGCCAAACACCTTCAAGCTGCTGGTGTTGGCGCACTGGGTCACATGCCCGGCGTAGGTGAGCAGAGACGATGGCCTACTTGTCACCGCCGCAGTCCCCGATCCTGGTTCCACCTGTTCAGGCCCTCCAGGAGGTAAAGTTGAAAATTCAGCGCATTTGCACTGGTTCCTGACAAAACAATAAAATATTAATAGTCCATTAAAAGGTCTAGCTTTCCAATCTAATGATTTTTTCATAAAAGACTATACTGGGTGTTTATGATATACTGTAAGGAGACACCAACCTGGAATGAACCTGTTCAGGTGACAATGAAATGATTCCAGAGGCGTGGACCCTCTGGCACAGCGATACTTGGTCAGGACAACACCCCCTTCTTGATGGTACCCGTCTCTGTATAAAGCTGCACACCAGGCAGGTCCTGGATGCACTTGACGTGGTGTTGCTGCACACGCCAGATGTGCTCCATGCGCACCTGGTCCAGCAGTGGCACCCCATGAGGTCCCTCCCGTTTGCCCCTCCCAGTTCCTGCAGCAGCCGCTCAGTGAGGCTGATGGTGGCCTCCTCACCGCGTGTCCTCCTGCGACAGTACTGGCTCAGCTCCTTCTTACTGATCTTTGCATCCACCACATGCTCAGTCATGGCAGGCACACCCTCCTGCCTGAGCTGCTATCTCTTTGCCCGCCGCAACAGAGAGAGGTCCCCTGCATCCCATTCAAATATGCAGGCAGAGAGACAGCTCATGAAGGTGGGGTAGAGGAATGAGCGTCAGTGGTACACCCGGCCAGCCTTCGCATGAAGTGCCAGATGTCCAGCCGTATGTGGAGGTCTGGCCACTCTCCAAACCTTGTCTGCAGCTTGCTGGACCCCTCACTGATGCAGCAGCCACAGTCCACATACAGCAGCAGTGGGGTTCGATAGCTGACTGGCGGTACCGCTCCATCACCCCTGCCACCATCCTGTCCAGTCCTGGCCCCTCCTGCACTGTGACCACACTGGTCACGATCTGGCCAATCTCGTTTCCAATAGAGGTGACCCAGAGACCAGTCCCCCTGCCGTGGCCAGCCAGCTTCTTTGTGATCTGAAATTTGACAATAGTGATGTTAAAAAAAATCTGTAATTTGAACTATCTACAGCAGCAAGTGTATATAGATTAATTACACTGTACACATATTATGATTGACAATAGCATGAATGGCATATATAAGAACATGGATATCTATTACACAGATAATTTATTACCTGTTTGGTTGAGTCCATCTTTAAGATGGAGCCAAATGTGGAGGTGATGCTGGCCTTGATATGGTCAGGCGGGAGAGGATGTCCCTGCCATAGACGGTCAACAGCCAGCGACTGGTGGGCACATCAATTGGCTCTGGGGGCTCCTGGCACACCACTGGGAAGAGGCTTGGCGATCAACAAAGTCAGCACACTCCCCAAGATAGTGTGCCAACCTGTTCAGCCATTCCTCCCCATGGTTTCCCTGAGCTGTTTTACCAGGCGTGCTGGACTGTTGCCCAGAGTCAGTCACGCAGCAGGCGAATGACACGGATGTCACAGGCATACCTGAAATGGACATGTAGCTCTGATTAGTTACATATTAATAGAAGTCATGTAAAAACTATCACACTTGGCGGCGATGCAACAGTTGAATGTGACAGTGGTGTGGTAGTAGTGTTGATCGCTTTATTACACACACTACTGGCAACACATTTTCAAAACAGATTTACTCACTTGTGGGTCAGGATCAGCCGGAACACTTTCTGGTGCGGCAGGTCCAGTTGGTTCGGACAGTCTGAGAGGTTGACAAGAAGTTCAGAGAACACACAGTGCACCTGAGTGTCTCTGTCACCATCAGGTAATACCTGTCGATGTCCAGGACCTTCCGAGCCCTCTTGTGGACACCACAAGACAGCCTGTCAGCTGCTTCCCACACTCAGGGCAGTTTACCCTCACCTTCCACAGGTGGTAGGGCATCCACACCATCAGCCGATGGGTGAAAAGCGATCTGGTGTCGGTGTCTGGTGGTATATGAGTGCTGGGACAGGGGTTCGTACCACAGCTTCAAATCTTGCCGCAGTTTGCCAGAGTGGAAAATGGTGTTAGAAATCCACCTCTGGTCTTGGATGGGGATCTTTTCCGCATCTCTCCTGGCAACCAGAAAGAAGCTGCAGCCCCAGCAGTAGCTGGGTGAACTCCACCAGGTTCACCCTGTTAAGAAGACAACAACAAATTATTAATGTATGGCATGAATAAAGGCTACACTAAGCACAACTTACACAACAGCCTGGCCAATGAACAGACACTGCTGTACTTACACAGGCTTCTGCCATGTTGATGTTTACAGCAGGGTTTGAGGTCTTCACAGAGGATGGAGAGGGCTGGGAGTTCTCACATAAGACGGGCATGGCTTGGGGTCCTCACAGAGGATGGAGAAGGGCTAAGAATCCTCACAGAAGATGGAGAGGGACTGGGAGTCCTCACAGAGGATGGAGAGGACTGGGAGTCCTCACAGAGGATGGAGAGGGACTGGGAGTCCACACAGAGGATGGAGAGGGACTGGGAGTCCTCACAGAGGATGGAGAGAGACTGGGAGTCCTCACAGAGGATGGAGAGGACTGGGACAGAGGATGGAGAGGACTGGGACAGAGGATGGAGAGGACTGGGAGTCCTCACAGAGGATGGAGAGGACTGGGAGTCCTCACAGAGGATGGAGAGAGACTGGGAGTCCTCACAGAGGATGGAGAGGGACTGGGAGTCCTCACAGAGGATGGAGAGGACTTGGAGTCCTCACAGAGGATGGAGAGAGACTGGGAGTCCTCACAGAGGATGGAGAGGGACTGGGAGTCCTCACAGAGGATGGAGAGGGACTGGGAGTCCTCACAGAGGATGGAGAGAGACTGGGAGTCCTCACAGAGGATGGAGAGGGACTGGGACAGAGGATGGAGAGGGACTGGGAGTCCTCACAGAGGATGGACAGGGACTGGGAGTCCTCACAGAGGATGGACAGGGATTGGGAGTCCTCACATGGGAGGAAGACGGGCTGGGGCTCCTCCTAGCCACTAAATTAGGCTTTAGTGTGGCAGACTGTGACCCACCAAAGCGTGATTTAGTGAACTGGAAAGACAGACAATATTAATTTGATTATGTAACAAATACAAAACCACTATATATATGAAGTTATTTAATAAATTATTCACCATTGACAAACTTGGAGGGGGGCGCAGGAAAGATGGTGGCACAGCAACCGTTGCACCAGCGGTCGAGACCAGAGCAGCAGACTGCGACGCTGCGGCAGGAGGCTGAGTGGTGAGCTGCTAAAGCAACAGCATTGTGATGCGTGATATAACAGCTACAGCATTGCGGCAGACATGAGATGTAAGATTAATCATAATGATGCATCATTTTAAAACAAATCACCTTAGTGCTGTGAAATCCACAATTACAGGCCACTGACCCTCCAAACAGAGTGGTCTGTCCACGTGCCTGCATGGGACATTTCTCAATCTGAAACAATCACAACGTTAGCTTTTTCTTTTGAATGTCAGTTAAAAAACTTAGAAGCCAACAAACCAAAAGTACTAGGTAAACAGTTTTCATTACATTAGCATACCAGTGTATTTGGAGGGTGGCTTGAAGTTTGGCACAAATGGCGGCCAAACACCTTCAAGCTGCTGGTGTTGACGCACTGGGTCACATGCCCGGCGTAGGTGAGCAGAGGCGATGGCCTACTTGTCACCGCCGCAGTCCCCGATCCTGGTTCCACCTGTTCAGGCCCTCCAGGAGGTAAAGTTGAAAATTCAGCGCATTTGCACTGGTTCCTGACAAAACAATAAAATATTAATAGTCCATTAAAAGGTCTAGCTTTCCAATCTAATGATTTTTTCATAAAAGACTATACTGGGTGTTTATGATATACTGTAAGGGAGACACCAACCTGGAATGAACCTGTTCAGGTGACAATGAAATGATTCCAGAGACGTGGACCCTCTGGCACAGCGATACTTGGTCAGGACAACACCCCCTTCTTGATGGTACCCGTCTCTGTATAAAGCTGCACACCAGGCAGGTCCTGGATGCACTTGACGTGGTGTTGCTGCACACGCCAGATGTGCTCCATGCGCACCTGGTCCAGCAGTGGCACCCCCATGAGGTCCCTCCCGTTTGCCCCTCCCAGTTCCTGCAGCAGCCGCTCAGTGAGGCTGATGGTGGCCTCCTCACCGCGTGTCCTCCTGCGACAGTACTGGCTCAGCTCCTTCTTACTGATCTTTGCATCCACCACATGCTCAGTCATGGCAGGCACACCCTCCTGCCTGAGCTGCTATCTCTTTGCCCGCCGCAACAGAGAGGTCCCCTGCATCCCATTCAAATATGCAGGCAGAGAGACAGCTCATGAAGGTGGGGTAGAGGAATGAGCGTCAGTGGTACACCCGGCCAGCCTTCGCATGAAGTGCCAGATGTCCAGCCGTATGTGGAGGTCTGGCCACTCTCCAAACCTTGTCTGCAGCTTGCTGGACCCCTCACTGATGCAGCAGCCACAGTCCACATACAGCAGCAGTGGGGTTCGATAGCTGACTGGCGGTACCGCTCCATCACCCCTGCCACCATCCTGTCCAGTCCTGGCCCCTCCTGCACTGTGACCACACTGGTCACGATCTGGCCAATCTCGTTTCCAATAGAGGTGACCCAGAGACCAGTCCCCCTGCCGTGGCCAGCCAGCTTCTTTGTGATCTGAAATTTGACAATAGTGATGTTAAAAAAAATCTGTAATTTGAACTATCTACAGCAGCAAGTGTATATAGATTAATTACACTGTACACATATTATGATTGACAATAGCATGAATGGCATATATAAGAACATGGATATCTATTACACAGATAATTTATTACCTGTTTGGTTGAGTCCATCTTTAAGATGGAGCCAAATGTGGAGGTGATGCTGGCCTTGATATGGTCAGGCGGGAGAGGATGTCCCTGCCATAGACGGTCAACAGCCAGCGACTGGTGGGCACATCAATGGGCTCTGGGGGCTCCTGGCACACCACTGGGAAGAGGCTTGGCGATCAACAAAGTCAGCACACTCCCAAGATAGTGTGCCAACCTGTTCAGCCATTCCTCCCCATGGTTTCCCTGAGCTGTTTTACCAGACGTGCTGGACTGTTGCCCAGAGTCCAGTCACGCAGCAGGCGAATGACACGGATGTCACAGGCATACCTGAAATGGACATGTAGCTCTGATTAGTTACATATTAATAGAAGTCATGTAAAAACTATCACACTTGGCGGCGATGCAACAGTTGAATGTGACAGTGGTGTGGTAGTAGTGTTGATCGCTTTATTACACACACTACTGGCAACACATTTTCAAAACAGATTTACTCACTTGTGGGTCAGGATCAGCGGAACACTTTCTGGTGCGGCAGGTCCAGTTGGTTCGGACAGTCTGAGAGGTTGACAAGAAGTTCAGAGAACACACAGTGCACCTGAGTGTCTCTGTCACCATCAGGTAATACCTGTCGATGTCCAGGACCTTCCGAGCCCTCTTGTGGACACCACAAGACAGCCTGTCAGCTGCTTCCCACACTCAGGGCAGTTTACCCTCACCTTCCACAGGTGGTAGGGCATCCACACCATCAGCCGATGGGTGAAAAGCGATCTGGTGTCGGTGTCTGGTGGTATATGAGTGCTGGGACAGGGGTTCGTACCACAGCTTCAAATCTTGCCGCAGTTTGCCAGAGTGGAAAATGGTGTTAGAAATCCACCTCTGGTCTTGGATGGGGATCTTTTCCGCATCTCTCCTGGCAACCAGAAAGAAGCTGCAGCCCCAGCAGTAGCTGGGTGAACTCCACCAGGTTCACCCTGTTAAGAAGACAACAACAAATTATTAATGTATGGCATGAATAAAGGCTACACTAAGCACAACTTACACAACAGCCTGGCCAATGAACAGACACTGCTGTACTTACACAGGCTTCTGCCATGTTGATGTTTACAGCAGGGTTTGAGGTCTTCACAGAGGATGGAGAGGGCTGGGAGTTCTCACATAAGACGGGGCATGGCTTGGGGTCCTCACAGAGGATGGAGAAGGGCTAAGAATCCTCACAGAAGATGGAGAGGGACTGGGAGTCCTCACAGAGGATGGAGAGGGACTGGGAGTCCTCACAGAGGATGGAGAGGGACTGGGAGTCCACACAGAGGATGGAGAGGACTGGGAGTCCTCACAGAGGATGGAGAGAGACTGGGAGTCCTCACAGAGGATGGAGAGGGACTGGGACAGAGGATGGAGAGGACTGGGAGTCCTCACAGAGGATGGAGAGGACTGGGAGTCCTCACAGAGGATGGAGAGAGACTGGGAGTCCTCACAGAGGATGGAGAGAGACTGGGAGTCCTCACAGAGGATGAGAGGGACTGGGAGTCCTCACAGAGGATGGAGAGGGACTGGGAGTCCTCACAGAGGATGGAGAGAGACTGGGACAGAGGATGGAGAGGGACTGGGAGTCCTCACAGAGGATGGAGAGGACTGGGAGTCCTCACAGAGGATGGAGAGAGACTGGGAGTCCTCACAGAGGATGGAGAGACTGGGACAGAGGATGGAGAGGACTGGGAGTCCTCACAGAGGATGGAGAGGGACTGGGAGTCCTCACAGAGGATGGAGAGAGACTGGGAGTCCTCACAGAGGATGGAGAGGGACTGGGACAGAGGATGGAGAGGGACTGGGAGTCCTCACAGAGGATGGAGAGAGACTGGGAGTCCTCACAGAGGATGGAGAGGGATGGGGACAGAGGATGGAGAGGGACTGGGAGTCCTCACAGAGGATGGAGAGGACTGGGACAGAGGATGGAGAGGGACTGGGAGTCCTCACAGAGGATGGAGAGGACTGGGAGTCCTCACAGAGGATGGAGAGGACTGGGAGTCCTCACAGAGGATGGAGAGGACTGGGAGTCACAGAGGATGGAGAGGGACTGGGACAGAGGATGGAGAGGGACTGGGAGTCCTCACAGAGGATGGAGAGGGACTGGGAGTCCTCACAGAGGATGGAGAGAGACTGGGAGTCCTCACAGAGGATGGAGAGGACTGGGAGTCCTCACAGAGGATGGAGAGGACTTGGAGTCCTCACAGAGGATGGAGAGAGACTGGGAGTCCTCACAGAGGATGGAGAGGACTGGGAGTCCTCACAGAGGATGGAGAGGACTGGGAGTCCTCACAGAGGATGGAGAGAGACTGGGAGTCCTCACAGAGGATGGAGAGGGACTGGGACAGAGGATGGAGAGGACTGGGAGTCCTCACAGAGGATGGACAGGGACTGGGAGTCCTCACAGAGGATGGACAGGGATTGGGAGTCCTCACATGGGAGGAAGACGGGCTGGGGCTCCTCCTAGCCACTAAATTAGGCTTTAGTGTGGCAGACTGTGACCCACCAAAGCGTGATTTAGTGAACTGGAAAAGACAGACAATATTAATTTGATTATGTAACAAATACAAAACCACTATATATATGAAGTTATTTAATAAATTATTCACCATTGACAAACTTGGAGGCGCAGGAAAGATGGTGGCACAGCAACCGTTGCACCAGCGGTCGAGACCAGAGCAGCAGACTGCGGCGCTGCGGCAGGAGGCTGAGTGGTGAGCTGCTAAAGCAACAGCATTGTGATGCGTGATATAACAGCTACAGCATTGCGGCAGACATGAGATGTAAGATTAATCATAATGATGCATCATTTTAAAACAAATCACCTTAGTGCTGTGAAATCCACAATTACAGGCCACTGACCCTCCAAACAGAGTGGTCTGTCCACGTGCCTGCATGGGACATTTCTCAATCTGAAACAATCACAACGTTAGCTTTTTCTTTTGAATGTCAGTTAAAAACTTAGAAGCCAACAAACCAAAAGTACTAGGTAAACAGTTTTCATTACATTAGCATACCAGTGTATTTGGAGGGTGGCTTGAAGTTTGGCACAAATGGCGGCCAAACACCTTCAAGCTGCTGGTGTTGACGCACTGGGTCACATGCCCGGCGTAGGTGAGCAGAGGCGATGGCCTACTTGTCACCGCCGCAGTCCCCGATCCTGGTTCCACCTGTTCAGGCCCTCCAGGAGGTAAAGTTGAAAATTCAGCGCATTTGCACTGGTTCCTGACAAAACAATAAAATATTAATAGTCCATTAAAAGGTCTAGCTTTCCAATCTAATGATTTTTTCATAAAAGACTATACTGGGTGTTTATGATATACTGTAAGGAGACACCAACCTGGAATGAACCTGTTCAGGTGACAATGAAATGATTCCAGAGACGTGGACCCTCTGGCACAGCGATACTTGGTCAGGACAACACCCCCCTTCTTGATGGTACCCGTCTCTGTATAAAGCTGCACACCAGGCAGGTCCTGGATGCACTTGACGTGGTGTTGCTGCACACGCCAGATGTGCTCCATGCGCACCTGGTCCAGCAGTGGCACCCCATGAGGTCCCTCCCGTTTGCCCCTCCCAGTTCCTGCAGCAGCCGCTCAATGAGGCTGATGGTGGCCTCCTCACCGCGTGTCCTCCTGCGACAGTACTGGCTCAGCTCCTTCTTACTGATCTTTGCATCCACCACATGCTCAGTCATGGCAGGCACACCCTCCTGCCTGAGCTGCTATCTCTTTGCCCGCCGCAACAGAGAGTCCCCTGCATCCCATTCAAATATGCAGGCAGAGAGACAGCTCATGAAGGTGGGGTAGAGGAATGAGCGTCAGTGGTACACCCGGCCAGCCTTCGCATGAAGTGCCAGATGTCCAGCCGTATGTGGAGGTCTGGCCACTCTCCAAACCTTGTCTGCAGCTTGCTGGACCCCTCACTGATGCAGCAGCCACAGTCCACATACAGCAGCAGTGGGGGTTCGATAGCTGACTGGCGGTACCGCTCCATCACCCCTGCCACCATCCTGTCCAGTCCTGGCCCCTCCTGCACTGTGACCACACTGGTCACGATCTGGCCAATCTCGTTTCCAATAGAGGTGACCCAGAGACCAGTCCCCCTGCCGTGGCCAGCCAGCTTCTTTGTGATCTGAAATTTGACAATAGTGATGTTAAAAAAAATCTGTAATTTGAACTATCTACAGCAGCAAGTGTATATAGATTAATTACACTGTACACATATTATGATTGACAATAGCATGAATGGCATATATAAGAACATGGATATCTATTACACAGATAATTTATTACCTGTTTGGTTGAGTCCATCTTTAAGATGGAGCCAAATGTGGAGGTGATGCTGGCCTTGATATGGTCAGGCGGGAGAGGATGTCCCTGCCATAGACGGTCAACAGCCAGCGACTGGTGGGCACATCAATTGGCTCTGGGGGCTCCTGGCACACCACTGGGAAGAGGCTTGGCGATCAACAAAGTCAGCACACTCCCAAGATAGTGTGCCAACCTGTTCAGCCATTCCTCCCCATGGTTTCCCTGAGCTGTTTTACCAGGCGTGCTGGACTGTTGCCCAGAGTCCAGTCACGCAGCAGGCGAATGACACGGATGTCACAGGCATACCTGAAATGGACATGTAGCTCTGATTAGTTACATATTAATAGAAGTCATGTAAAAACTATCACACTTGGCGGCGATGCAACAGTTGAATGTGACAGTGGTGTGGTAGTAGTGTTGATCGCTTTATTACACACACTACTGGCAACACATTTTTCAAAACAGATTTACTCACTTGTGGGTCAGGATCAGCGGAACACTTTCTGGTGCGGCAGGTCCAGTTGGTTCGGACAGTCTGAGAGGTTGACAAGAAGTTCAGAGAACACACAGTGCACCTGAGTGTCTCTGTCACCATCAGGTAATACCTGTCGATGTCCAGGACCTTCCGAGCCCTCTTGTGGACACCACAAGACAGCCTGTCAGCTGCTTCCCACACTCAGGGCAGTTTACCCTCACCTTCCACAGGTGGTAGGGCATCCACACCATCAGCCGATGGGTGAAAAGCGATCTGGTGTCGGTGTCTGGTGGTATATGAGTGCTGGGACAGGGGTTCGTACCACAGCTTCAAATCTTGCCGCAGTTTGCCAGAGTGGAAAATGGTGTTAGAAATCCACCTCTGGTCTTGGATGGGGATCTTTTCCGCATCTCTCCTGGCAACCAGAAAGAAGCTGCAGCCCCAGCAGTAGCTGGGTGAACTCCACCAGGTTCACCCTGTTAAGAAGACAACAACAAATTATTAATGTATGGCATGAATAAAGGCTACACTAAGCACAACTTACACAACAGCCTGGCCAATGAACAGACACTGCTGTACTTACACAGGCTTCTGCCATGTTGATGTTTACAGCAGGGTTTGAGGTCTTCACAGAGGATGGAGAGGGGCTGGGAGTTCTCACATAAGACGGGGCATGGCTTGGGGTCCTCACAGAGGATGGAGAAGGGCTAAGAATCCTCACAGAAGATGGAGAGGGACTGGGAGTCCTCACAGAGGATGGAGAGGGACTGGGAGTCCTCACAGAGGATGGAGAGGGACTGGGAGTCCTCACAGAGGATGGAGAGAGACTGGGAGTCCTCACAGAGGATGGAGAGGGACTGGGACAGAGGATGGAGAGGACTGGGAGTCCTCACAGAGGATGGAGAGGGACTGGGAGTCCTCACAGAGGATGGAGAGACTGGGAGTCCTCACAGAGGATGGAGAGAGACTGGGAGTCCTCACAGAGGATGGAGAGAGACTGGGAGTCCTCACAGAGGATGAGAGGGACTGGGAGTCCTCACAGAGGATGGAGAGGGACTGGGAGTCCTCACAGAGGATGGAGAGAGACTGGGACAGAGGATGGAGAGGGACTGGGAGTCCTCACAGAGGATGGAGAGGGACTGGGAGTCCTCACAGAGGATGGAGAGAGACTGGGAGTCCTCACAGAGGATGGAGAGAGACTGGGACAGAGGATGGAGAGGGACTGGGAGTCCTCACAGAGGATGGAGAGGGACTGGGAGTCCTCACAGAGGATGGAGAGAGACTGGGAGTCCTCACAGAGGATGGAGAGGGACTGGGACAGAGGATGGAGAGGGACTGGGAGTCCTCACAGAGGATGGAGAGAGACTGGGAGTCCTCACAGAGGATGGAGAGGATGGGGACAGAGGATGGAGAGGGACTGGGAGTCCTCACAGAGGATGGAGAGGACTGGGACAGAGGATGGAGAGGGACTGGGAGTCCTCACAGAGGATGGAGAGGGACTGGGAGTCCTCACAGAGGATGGAGAGGACTGGGAGTCCTCACAGAGGATGGAGAGGGACTCATCACAGAGGATGGAGAGGGACTGGGACAGAGGATGGAGAGGGACTGGGAGTCCTCACAGAGGATGGAGAGGGACTGGGAGTCCTCACAGAGGATGGAGAGAGACTGGGAGTCCTCACAGAGGATGGAGAGGACTGGGAGTCCTCACAGAGGATGGAGAGGGACTTGGAGTCCTCACAGAGGATGGAGAGAGACTGGGAGTCCTCACAGAGGATGGAGAGGGACTGGGAGTCCTCACAGAGGATGGAGAGGACTGGGAGTCCTCACAGAGGATGGAGAGAGACTGGGAGTCCTCACAGAGGATGGAGAGGACTGGGACAGAGGATGGAGAGGACTGGGAGTCCTCACAGAGGATGGACAGGGACTGGGAGTCCTCACAGAGGATGGACAGGGATTGGGAGTCCTCACATGGGAGGAAGACGGGCTGGGGCTCCTCCTAGCCACTAAATTAGGCTTTAGTGTGGCAGACTGTGACCCACCAAAGCGTGATTTAGTGAACTGGAAAGACAGACAATATTAATTTGATTATGTAACAAATACAAAACCACTATATATATGAAGTTATTTAATAAATTATTCACCATTGACAAACTTGGAGGGGGGCGCAGGAAAGATGGTGGCACAGCAACCGTTGCACCAGCGGTCGAGACCAGAGCAGCAGACTGCGACGCTGCGGCAGGAGGCTGAGTGGTGAGCTGCTAAAGCAACAGCATTGTGATGCGTGATATAACAGCTACAGCATTGCGGCAGACATGAGATGTAAGATTAATCATAATGATGCATCATTTTAAAACAAATCACCTTAGTGCTGTGAAATCCACAATTACAGGCCACTGACCCTCCAAACAGAGTGGTCTGTCCACGTGCCTGCATGGGACATTTCTCAATCTGAAACAATCACAACGTTAGCTTTTTCTTTTGAATGTCAGTTAAAAAACTTAGAAGCCAACAAACCAAAAGTACTAGGTAAACAGTTTTCATTACATTAGCATACCAGTGTATTTGGAGGGTGGCTTGAAGTTTGGCACAAATGGCGGCCAAACACCTTCAAGCTGCTGGTGTTGGCGCACTGGGTCACATGCCCGGCGTAGGTGAGCAGAGACGATGGCCTACTTGTCACCGCCGCAGTCCCCCGATCCTGGTTCCACCTGTTCAGGCCCTCCAGGAGGTAAAGTTGAAAATTCAGCGCATTTGCACTGGTTCCTGACAAAACAATAAAATATTAATAGTCCATTAAAAGGTCTAGCTTTCCAATCTAATGATTTTTTCATAAAAGACTATACTGGGTGTTTATGATATACTGTAAGGAGACACCAACCTGGAATGAACCTGTTCAGGTGACAATGAAATGATTCCAGAGGCGTGGACCCTCTGGCACAGCGATACTTGGTCAGGACAACACCCCCTTCTTGATGGTACCCGTCTCTGTATAAAGCTGCACACCAGGCAGGTCCTGGATGCACTTGACGTGGTGTTGCTGCACACGCCAGATGTGCTCCATGCGCACCTGGTCCAGCAGTGGCACCCCATGAGGTCCCTCCCGTTTGCCCCTCCCAGTTCCTGCAGCAGCCGCTCAATGAGGCTGATGGTGGCCTCCTCACCGCGTGTCCTCCTGCGACAGTACTGGCTCAGCTCCTTCTTACTGATCTTTGCATCCACCACATGCTCAGTCATGGCAGGCACACCCTCCTGCCTGAGCTGCTATCTCTTTGCCCGCCGCAACAGAGAGAGGCCCCTGCATCCCATTCAAATATGCAGGCAGAGAGACAGCTCATGAAGGTGGGGTAGAGGAATGAGCGTCAGTGGTACACCCGGGCCAGCCTTCGCATGAAGTGCCAGATGTCCAGCCGTATGTGGAGGTCTGGCCACTCTCCAAACCTTGTCTGCAGCTTGCTGGACCCCTCACTGATGCAGCAGCCACAGTCCACATACAGCAGCAGTGGGGGTTCGATAGCTGACTGGCGGTACCGCTCCATCACCCCTGCCACCATCCTGTCCAGTCCTGGCCCCTCCTGCACTGTGACCACACTGGTCACGATCTGGCCAATCTCGTTTCCAATAGAGGTGACCCAGAGACCAGTCCCCCTGCCGTGGCCAGCCAGCTTCTTTGTGATCTGAAATTTGACAATAGTGATGTTAAAAAAAATCTGTAATTTGAACTATCTACAGCAGCAAGTGTATATAGATTAATTACACTGTACACATATTATGATTGACAATAGCATGAATGGCATATATAAGAACATGGATATCTATTACACAGATAATTTATTACCTGTTTGGTTGAGTCCATCTTTAAGATGGAGCCAAATGTGGAGGTGATGCTGGCCTTGATATGGTCAGGCGGGAGAGGATGTCCCTGCCATAGACGGTCAACAGCCAGCGACTGGTGGGCACATCAATTGGCTCTGGGGGCTCCTGGCACACCACTGGGAAGAGGCTTGGCCGATCAACAAAGTCAGCACACTCCCCAAGATAGTGTGCCAACCTGTTCAGCCATTCCTCCCCATGGTTTCCCTGAGCTGTTTTACCAGACGTGCTGGACTGTTGCCCAGAGTCCAGTCACGCAGCAGGCGAATGACACGGATGTCACAGGCATACCTGAAATGGACATGTAGCTCTGATTAGTTACATATTAATAGAAGTCATGTAAAAACTATCACACTTGGCCGCGATGCAACAGTTGAATGTGACAGTGGTGTGGTAGTAGTGTTGATCGCTTTATTACACACACTACTGGCAACACATTTTTCAAAACAGATTTACTCACTTGTGGGTCAGGATCAGCCGGAACACTTTCTGGTGCGGCAGGTCCAGTTGGTTCGGACAGTCTGAGAGGTTGACAAGAAGTTCAGAGAACACACAGTGCACCTGAGTGTCTCTGTCACCATCAGGTAATACCTGTCGATGTCCAGGACCTTCCGAGCCCTCTTGTGGACACCACAAGACAGCCTGTCAGCTGCTTCCCACACTCAGGGCAGTTTACCCTCACCTTCCACAGGTGGTAGGGCATCCACACCATCAGCCGATGGGTGAAAAGCGATCTGGTGTCGGTGTCTGGTGGTATATGAGTGCTGGGACAGGGGTTCGTACCACAGCTTCAAATCTTGCCGCAGTTTGCCAGAGTGGAAAATGGTGTTAGAAATCCACCTCTGGTCTTGGATGGGGATCTTTTCCGCATCTCTCCTGGCAACCAGAAAGAAGCTGCAGCCCCAGCAGTAGCTGGGTGAACTCCACCAGGTTCACCCTGTTAAGAAGACAACAACAAATTATTAATGTATGGCATGAATAAAGGCTACACTAAGCACAACTTACACAACAGCCTGGCCAATGAACAGACACTGCTGTACTTACACAGGCTTCTGCCATGTTGATGTTTACAGCAGGGTTTGAGGTCTTCACAGAGGATGGAGAGGGGCTGGGAGTTCTCACATAAGACGGGGCATGGCTTGGGGTCCTCACAGAGGATGGAGAAGGGCTAAGAATCCTCACAGAAGATGGAGAGGGACTGGGAGTCCTCACAGAGGATGGAGAGGGACTGGGAGTCCTCACAGAGGATGGAGAGGGACTGGGAGTCCTCACAGAGGATGGAGAGAGACTGGGAGTCCTCACAGAGGATGGAGAGGACTGGGACAGAGGATGGAGAGGACTGGGAGTCCTCACAGAGGATGGAGAGGGACTGGGAGTCCTCACAGAGGATGGAGAGAGACTGGGAGTCCTCACAGAGGATGGAGAGAGACTGGGAGTCCTCACAGAGGATGGAGAGAGACTGGGAGTCCTCACAGAGGATGAGAGGGACTGGGAGTCCTCACAGAGGATGGAGAGGGACTGGGAGTCCTCACAGAGGATGGAGAGAGACTGGGACAGAGGATGGAGAGGGACTGGGAGTCCTCACAGAGGATGGAGAGGGACTGGGAGTCCTCACAGAGGATGGAGAGAGACTGGGAGTCCTCACAGAGGATGGAGAGAGACTGGGACAGAGGATGGAGAGGGACTGGGAGTCCTCACAGAGGATGGAGAGGGACTGGGAGTCCTCACAGAGGATGGAGAGAGACTGGGAGTCCTCACAGAGGATGGAGAGGGACTGGGACAGAGGATGGAGAGGGACTGGGAGTCCTCACAGAGGATGGAGAGAGACTGGGAGTCCTCACAGAGGATGGAGAGGGATGGGGACAGAGGATGGAGAGGGACTGGGAGTCCTCACAGAGGATGGAGAGGGACTGGGACAGAGGATGGAGAGGACTGGGAGTCCTCACAGAGGATGGAGAGGACTGGGAGTCCTCACAGAGGATGGAGAGGACTGGGAGTCCTCACAGAGGATGGAGGGACTGGGAGTCATCACAGAGGATGGAGAGGACTGGGACAGAGGATGGAGAGGGACTGGGAGTCCTCACAGAGGATGGAGAGGGACTGGGAGTCCTCACAGAGGATGGAGAGAGACTGGGAGTCCTCACAGAGGATGGAGAGGGACTGGGAGTCCTCACAGAGGATGGAGAGGGACTTGGAGTCCTCACAGAGGATGGAGAGAGACTGGGAGTCCTCACAGAGGATGGAGAGGACTGGGAGTCCTCACAGAGGATGGAGAGGGACTGGGAGTCCTCACAGAGGATGGAGAGAGACTGGGAGTCCTCACAGAGGATGGAGAGGACTGGGACAGAGGATGGAGAGGACTGGGAGTCCTCACAGAGGATGGACAGGGACTGGGAGTCCTCACAGAGGATGGACAGGGATTGGGAGTCCTCACATGGGAGGAAGACGGGCTGGGGCTCCTCCTAGCCACTAAATTAGGCTTTAGTGTGGCAGACTGTGACCCACCAAAGCGTGATTTAGTGAACTGGAAAGACAGACAATATTAATTTGATTATGTAACAAATACAAAACCACTATATATATGAAGTTATTTAATAAATTATTCACCATTGACAAACTTGGAGGGGGGCGCAGGAAAGATGGTGGCACAGCAACCGTTGCACCAGCGGTCGAGACCAGAGCAGCAGACTGCGACGCTGCGGCAGGAGGCTGAGTGGTGAGCTGCTAAAGCAACAGCATTGTGATGCGTGATATAACAGCTACAGCATTGCGGCAGACATGAGATGTAAGATTAATCATAATGATGCATCATTTTAAAACAAATCACCTTAGTGCTGTGAAATCCACAATTACAGGCCACTGACCCTCCAAACAGAGTGGTCTGTCCACGTGCCTGCATGGGACATTTCTCAATCTGAAACAATCACAACGTTAGCTTTTTCTTTTGAATGTCAGTTAAAAAACTTAGAAGCCAACAAACCAAAAGTACTAGGTAAACAGTTTTCATTACATTAGCATACCAGTGTATTTGGAGGGTGGCTTGAAGTTTGGCACAAATGGCGGCCAAACACCTTCAAGCTGCTGGTGTTGACGCACTGGGTCACATGCCCGGCGTAGGTGAGCAGAGACGATGGCCTACTTGTCACCGCCGCAGTCCCCCGATCCTGGTTCCACCTGTTCAGGCCCTCCAGGAGGTAAAGTTGAAAATTCAGCGCATTTGCACTGGTTCCTGACAAAACAATAAAATATTAATAGTCCATTAAAAGGTCTAGCTTTCCAATCTAATGATTTTTTCATAAAAGACTATACTGGGTGTTTATGATATACTGTAAGGGAGACACCAACCTGGAATGAACCTGTTCAGGTGACAATGAAATGATTCCAGAGACGTGGACCCTCTGGCACAGCGATACTTGGTCAGGACAACACCCCCTTCTTGATGGTACCCGTCTCTGTATAAAGCTGCACACCAGGCAGGTCCTGGATGCACTTGACGTGGTGTTGCTGCACACGCCAGATGTGCTCCATGCGCACCTGGTCCAGCAGTGGCACCCCATGAGGTCCCTCCCGTTTGCCCCTCCCAGTTCCTGCAGCAGCCGCTCAATGAGGCTGATGGTGGCCTCCTCACCGCGTGTCCTCCTGCGACAGTACTGGCTCAGCTCCTTCTTACTGATCTTTGCATCCACCACATGCTCAGTCATGGCAGGCACACCCTCCTGCCTGAGCTGCTATCTCTTTGCCCGCCGCAACAGAGAGAGGCCCCTGCATCCCATTCAAATATGCAGGCAGAGAGACAGCTCATGAAGGTGGGGTAGAGGAATGAGCGTCAGTGGTACACCCGGCCAGCCTTCGCATGAAGTGCCAGATGTCCAGCCGTATGTGGAGGTCTGGCCACTCTCCAAACCTTGTCTGCAGCTTGCTGGACCCCTCACTGATGCAGCAGCCACAGTCCACATACAGCAGCAGTGGGGGTTCGATAGCTGACTGGCGGTACCGCTCCATCACCCCTGCCACCATCCTGTCCAGTCCTGGCCCCTCCTGCACTGTGACCACACTGGTCACGATCTGGCCAATCTCGTTTCCAATAGAGGTGACCCAGAGACCAGTCCCCCTGCCGTGGCCAGCCAGCTTCTTTGTGATCTGAAATTTGACAATAGTGATGTTAAAAAAAATCTGTAATTTGAACTATCTACAGCAGCAAGTGTATATAGATTAATTACACTGTACACATATTATGATTGACAATAGCATGAATGGCATATATAAGAACATGGATATCTATTACACAGATAATTTATTACCTGTTTGGTTGAGTCCATCTTTAAGATGGAGCCAAATGTGGAGGTGATGCTGGCCTTGATATGGTCCAGGCGGGAGAGGATGTCCCTGCCATAGACGGTCAACAGCCAGCGACTGGTGGGCACATCAATTGGCTCTGGGGGCTCCTGGCACACCACTGGGAAGAGGCTTGGCCGATCAACAAAGTCAGCACACTCCCCAAGATAGTGTGCCAACCTGTTCAGCCATTCCTCCCCATGGTTTTCCCTGAGCTGTTTTACCAGACGTGCTGGACTGTTGCCCAGAGTCCAGTCACGCAGCAGGCGAATGACACGGATGTCACAGGCATACCTGAAATGGACATGTAGCTCTGATTAGTTACATATTAATAGAAGTCATGTAAAAACTATCACACTTGGCCGGCGATGCAACAGTTGAATGTGACAGTGGTGTGGTAGTAGTGTTGATCGCTTTATTACACACACTACTGGCAACACATTTTTCAAAACAGATTTACTCACTTGTGGGTCAGGATCAGCCGGAACACTTTCTGGTGCGGCAGGTCCAGTTGGTTCCGGACAGTCTGAGAGGTTGACAAGAAGTTCAGAGAACACACAGTGCACCTGAGTGTCTCTGTCACCATCAGGTAATACCTGTCGATGTCCAGGACCTTCCGAGCCCTCTTGTGGACACCACAAGACAGCCTGTCAGCTGCTTCCCACACTCAGGGCAGTTTACCCTCACCTTCCACAGGTGGTAGGGCATCCACACCATCAGCCGATGGGTGAAAAGCGATCTGGTGTCGGTGTCTGGTGGTATATGAGTGCTGGGACAGGGGTTCGTACCACAGCTTCAAATCTTGCCGCAGTTTGCCAGAGTGGAAAATGGTGTTAGAAATCCACCTCTGGTCTTGGATGGGGATCTTTTCCGCATCTCTCCTGGCAACCAGAAAGAAGCTGCAGCCCCAGCAGTAGCTGGGTGAACTCCACCAGGTTCACCCTGTTAAGAAGACAACAACAAATTATTAATGTATGGCATGAATAAAGGCTACACTAAGCACAACTTACACAACAGCCTGGCCAATGAACAGACACTGCTGTACTTACACAGGCTTCTGCCATGTTGATGTTTACAGCAGGGTTTGAGGTCTTCACAGAGGATGGAGAGGGGCTGGGAGTTCTCACATAAGACGGGGCATGGCTTGGGGTCCTCACAGAGGATGGAGAAGGGCTAAGAATCCTCACAGAAGATGGAGAGGGACTGGGAGTCCTCACAGAGGATGGAGAGGGACTGGGAGTCCTCACAGAGGATGGAGAGGGACTGGGAGTCCTCACAGAGGATGGAGAGAGACTGGGAGTCCTCACAGAGGATGGAGAGGGACTGGGACAGAGGATGGAGAGGGACTGGGAGTCCTCACAGAGGATGGAGAGGGACTGGGAGTCCTCACAGAGGATGGAGAGAGACTGGGAGTCCTCACAGAGGATGGAGAGAGACTGGGAGTCCTCACAGAGGATGAGAGGGACTGGGAGTCCTCACAGAGGATGGAGAGGGACTGGGAGTCCTCACAGAGGATGGAGAGAGACTGGGACAGAGGATGGAGAGGACTGGGAGTCCTCACAGAGGATGGAGAGGGACTGGGAGTCCTCACAGAGGATGGAGAGAGACTGGGAGTCCTCACAGAGGATGGAGAGAGACTGGGACAGAGGATGGAGAGGGACTGGGAGTCCTCACAGAGGATGGAGAGGGACTGGGAGTCCTCACAGAGGATGGAGAGAGACTGGGAGTCCTCACAGAGGATGGAGAGGGACTGGGACAGAGGATGGAGAGGGACTGGGAGTCCTCACAGAGGATGGAGAGAGACTGGGAGTCCTCACAGAGGATGGAGAGGGATGGGGACAGAGGATGGAGAGGGACTGGGAGTCCTCACAGAGGATGGAGAGGGACTGGGACAGAGGATGGAGAGGGACTGGGAGTCCTCACAGAGGATGGAGAGGGACTGGGAGTCCTCACAGAGGATGGAGAGGGACTGGGAGTCATCACAGAGGATGGAGAGGGACTGGGACAGAGGATGGAGAGGGACTGGGAGTCCTCACAGAGGATGGAGAGGACTGGGAGTCCTCACAGAGGATGGAGAGGGACTTGGAGTCCTCACAGAGGATGGAGAGAGACTGGGAGTCCTCACAGAGGATGGAGAGGGACTGGGAGTCCTCACAGAGGATGGAGAGGGACTGGGAGTCCTCACAGAGGATGGAGAGAGACTGGGAGTCCTCACAGAGGATGGAGAGGGACTGGGACAGAGGATGGAGAGGGACTGGGAGTCCTCACAGAGGATGGACAGGGATTGGGAGTCCTCACATGGGAGGAAGACGGGCTGGGGCTCCTCCTAGCCACTAAATTAGGCTTTAGTGTGGCAGACTGTGACCCACCAAAGCGTGATTTAGTGAACTGGAAAGACAGACAATATTAATTTGATTATGTAACAAATACAAAACCACTATATATATGAAGTTATTTAATAAATTATTCACCATTGACAAACTTGGAGGCGCAGGAAAGATGGTGGCACAGCAACCGTTGCACCAGCGGTCGAGACCAGAGCAGCAGACTGCGGCGCTGCGGCAGGAGGCTGAGTGGTGAGCTGCTAAAGCAACAGCATTGTGATGCGTGATATAACAGCTACAGCATTGCGGCAGACATGAGATGTAAGATTAATCATAATGATGCATCATTTTAAAACAAATCACCTTAGTGCTGTGAAATCCACAATTACAGGCCACTGACCCTCCAAACAGAGTGGTCTGTCCACGTGCCTGCATGGGACATTTCTCAATCTGAAACAATCACAACGTTAGCTTTTTCTTTTGAATGTCAGTTAAAAACTTAGAAGCCAACAAACCAAAAGTACTAGGTAAACAGTTTTCATTACATTAGCATACCAGTGTATTTGGAGGGTGGCTTGAAGTTTGGCACAAATGGCCGCCAAACACCTTCAAGCTGCTGGTGTTGACGCACTGGGTCACATGCCCGGCGTAGGTGAGCAGAGACGATGGCCTACTTGTCACCGCCGCAGTCCCCCGATCCTGGTTCCACCTGTTCAGGCCCTCCAGGAGGTAAAGTTGAAAATTCAGCGCATTTGCACTGGTTCCTGACAAAACAATAAAATATTAATAGTCCATTAAAAAGGTCTAGCTTTCCAATCTAATGATTTTTTTCATAAAAGACTATACTGGGTGTTTATGATATACTGTAAGGGAGACACCAACCTGGAATGAACCTGTTCAGGTGACAATGAAATGATTCCAGAGACGTGGACCCTCTGGCACAGCGATACTTGGTCAGGACAACACCCCCCTTCTTGATGGTACCCGTCTCTGTATAAAGCTGCACACCAGGCAGGTCCTGGATGCACTTGACGTGGTGTTGCTGCACACGCCAGATGTGCTCCATGCGCACCTGGTCCAGCAGTGGCACCCCCATGAGGTCCCTCCCGTTTGCCCCTCCCAGTTCCTGCAGCAGCCGCTCAATGAGGCTGATGGTGGCCTCCTCACCGCGTGTCCTCCTGCGACAGTACTGGCTCAGCTCCTTCTTACTGATCTTTGCATCCACCACATGCTCAGTCATGGCAGGCACACCCTCCTGCCTGAGCTGCTATCTCTTTGCCCGCCGCAACAGAGAGAGGTCCCCTGCATCCCATTCAAATATGCAGGCAGAGAGACAGCTCATGAAGGTGGGGTAGAGGGAATGAGCGTCAGTGGTACACCGGCGGCCAGCCTTCGCATGAAGTGCCAGATGTCCAGCCGTATGTGGAGGTCTGGCCACTCTCCAAACCTTGTCTGCAGCTTGCTGGACCCTCACTGATGCAGCAGCCACAGTCCACATACAGCAGCAGTGGGGTTCGATAGCTGACTGGCGGTACCGCTCCATCACCCCTGCCACCATCCTGTCCAGTCCTGGCCCCTCCTGCACTGTGACCACACTGGTCACGATCTGGCCAATCTCGTTTCCAATAGAGGTGACCCAGAGACCAGTCCCTGCCGTGGCCAGCCAGCTTCTTTGTGATCTGAAATTTGACAATAGTGATGTTAAAAAAATCTGTAATTTGAACTATCTACAGCAGCAAGTGTATATAGATTAATTACACTGTACACATATTATGATTGACAATAGCATGAATGGCATATATAAGAACATGGATATCTATTACACAGATAATTTATTACCTGTTTGGTTGAGTCCATCTTTAAGATGGAGCCAAATGTGGAGGTGATGCTGGCCTTGATATGGTCAGGCGGGAGAGGATGTCCCTGCCATAGACGGTCAACAGCCAGCGACTGGTGGGCACATCAATTGGCTCTGGGGGCTCCTGGCACACCACTGGGAAGAGGCTTGGCCGATCAACAAAGTCAGCACACTCCCAAGATAGTGTGCCAACCTGTTCAGCCATTCCTCCCCATGGTTTCCCTGAGCTGTTTTACCAGACGTGCTGGACTGTTGCCCAGAGTCCAGTCACGCAGCAGGCGAATG
Source organism: Percina caprodes (assembly GCA_013375575.1). NCBI lineage: Eukaryota > Metazoa > Chordata > Actinopteri > Perciformes > Percidae > Percina > Percina caprodes. Next base: position 69,472 of record JABXJD010001716.1, read on the forward strand.
ACACGGATGTCACAGGCATACCTGAAATGGACATGTAGCTCTGATTAGTTACATATTAATAGAAGTCATGTAAAAACTATCACACTTGGCGGCGATGCAACAGTTGAATGTGACAGTGGTGTGGTAGTAGTGTTGATCGCTTTATTACACACTACTGGCAACACATTTTTTCAAAACAGATTTACTCACTTGTGGGTCAGGATCAGCCGAACACTTTCTGGTGCGGCAGGTCCAGTTGGTTCCGGACAGTCTGAGAGGTTGACAAGAAGTTCAGAGAACACACAGTGCACCTGAGTGTCTCTGTCACCATCAGGTAATACCTGTCGATGTCCAGGACCTTCCGAGCCCTCTTGTGGACACCACAAGACAGCCTGTCAGCTGCTTCCCACACTCAGGGCAGTTTACCCTCACCTTCCACAGGTGGTAGGGCATCCACACCATCAGCCGATGGGTGAAAAGCGATCTGGTGTCGGTGTCTGGTGGTATATGAGTGCTGGGACAGGGGTTCGTACCACAGCTTCAAATCTTGCCGCAGTTTGCCAGAGTGGAAAATGGTGTTAGAAATCCACCTCTGGTCTTGGATGGGGATCTTTTCCGCATCTCTCCTGGCAACCAGAAAGAAGCTGCAGCCCCAGCAGTAGCTGGGTGAACTCCACCAGGTTCACCCTGTTAAGAAGACAACAACAAATTATTAATGTATGGCATGAATAAAGGCTACACTAAGCACAACTTACACAACAGCCTGGCCAATGAACAGACACTGCTGTACTTACACAGGCTTCTGCCATGTTGATGTTTACAGCAGGGTTTGAGGTCTTCACAGAGGATGGAGAGGGGCTGGGAGTTCTCACATAAGACGGGGCATGGCTTGGGGTCCTCACAGAGGATGGAGAAGGGCTAAGAATCCTCACAGAAGATGGAGAGGGACTGGGAGTCCTCACAGAGGATGGAGAGGGACTGGGAGTCCTCACAGAGGATGGAGAGGGACTGGGAGTCCTCACAGAGGATGGAGAGGGACTGGGACAGAGGATGGAGAGGGACTGGGAGTCCTCACAGAGGATGGAGAGGGACTGGGAGTCCTCACAGAGGATGGAGAGGACTGGGAGTCCTCACAGAGGATGGAGAGAGACTGGGAGTCCTCACAGAGGATGGAGAGGGACTGGGACAGAGGATGGAGAGGGACTGGGAGTCCTCACAGAGGATGGAGAGGGACTGGGAGTCCTCACAGAGGATGGAGAGAGACTGGGAGTCCTCACAGAGGATGGAGAGAGACTGGGAGTCCTCACAGAGGATGGAGAGGGACTGGGAGTCCTCACAGAGGATGGAGAGGGACTGGGAGTCCTCACAGAGGATGGAGAGAGACTGGGACAGAGGATGGAGAGGGACTGGGAGTCCTCACAGAGGATGGAGAGGGACTGGGAGTCCTCACAGAGGATGGAGAGAGACTGGGAGTCCTCACAGAGGATGGAGAGACTGGGACAGAGGATGGAGAGGGACTGGGAGTCCTCACAGAGGATGGAGAGGGACTGGGAGTCCTCACAGAGGATGGAGAGAGACTGGGAGTCCTCACAGAGGATGGAGAGGACTGGGACAGAGGATGGAGAGGACTGGGAGTCCTCACAGAGGATGGAGAGAGACTGGGAGTCCTCACAGAGGATGGAGAGGACTGGGACAGAGGATGGAGAGGACTGGGAGTCCTCACAGAGGATGGAGAGGGACTGGGACAGAGGATGGAGAGGGACTGGGAGTCCTCACAGAGGATGGAGAGGGACTGGGAGTCCTCACAGAGGATGGAGAGGGACTGGGAGTCCTCACAGAGGATGGAGAGGGACTGGGACAGAGGATGGAGGGACTGGGAGTCCTCACAGAGGATGGAGAGGGACTGGAGTCCTCACAGAGGATGGAGAGGGACTGGGAGTCCTCACAGAGGATGGAGAGAGACTGGGAGTCCTCACAGAGGATGGAGAGGACTGGGAGTCCTCACAGAGGATGGAGAGGGACTGGGAGTCCTCACAGAGGATGGAGAGAGACTGGGAGTCCTCACAGAGGATGGAGAGGGACTGGGACAGAGGATGGAGAGGACTGGGAGTCCTCACAGAGGATGGACAGGGATTGGGAGTCCTCACATGGGAGGAAGACGGGCTGGGGCTCCTCCTAGCCACTAAATTAGGCTTTAGTGTGGCAGACTGTGACCCACCAAAGCGTGATTTAGTGAACTGGAAAGACAGACAATATTAATTTGATTATGTAACAAATACAAAACCACTATATATATGAAGTTATTTAATAAATTATTCACCATTGACAAACTTGGAGGCGCAGGAAAGATGGTGGCACAGCAACCGTTGCACCAGCGGTCGAGACCAGAGCAGCAGACTGCGGCGCTGCGGCAGGAGGCTGAGTGGTGAGCTGCTAAAGCAACAGCATTGTGATGCGTGATATAACAGCTACAGCATTGCGGCAGACATGAGATGTAAGATTAATCATAATGATGCATCATTTTAAAACAAATCACCTTAGTGCTGTGAAATCCACAATTACAGGCCACTGACCCTCCAAACAGAGTGGTCTGTCCACGTGCCTGCATGGGACATTTCTCAATCTGAAACAATCACAACGTTAGCTTTTTCTTTTGAATGTCAGTTAAAAACTTAGAAGCCAACAAACCAAAAGTACTAGGTAAACAGTTTTCATTACATTAGCATACCAGTGTATTTGGAGGGTGGCTTGAAGTTTGGCACAAATGGCCGGCCAAACACCTTCAAGCTGCTGGTGTTGGCGCACTGGGTCACATGCCCGGCGTAGGTGAGCAGAGGCGATGGCCTACTTGTCACCGCAGTCCCCGATCCTGGTTCCACCTGTTCAGGCCCTCCAGGAGGTAAAGTTGAAAATTCAGCGCATTTGCACTGGTTCCTGACAAAACAATAAAATATTAATAGTCCATTAAAAGGTCTAGCTTTCCAATCTAATGATTTTTTCATAAAAGACTATACTGGGTGTTTATGATATACTGTAAGGAGACACCAACCTGGAATGAACCTGTTCAGGTGACAATGAAATGATTCCAGAGACGTGGACCCTCTGGCACAGCGATACTTGGTCAGGACAACACCCCCCTTCTTGATGGTACCCGTCTCTGTATAAAGCTGCACACCAGGCAGGTCCTGGATGCACTTGACGTGGTGTTGCTGCACACGCCAGATGTGCTCCATGCGCACCTGGTCCAGCAGTGGCACCCCCATGAGGTCCCTCCCGTTTGCCTCCCAGTTCCTGCAGCAGCCGCTCAATGAGGCTGATGGTGGCCTCCTCACCGCGTGTCCTCCTGCGACAGTACTGGCTCAGCTCCTTCTTACTGATCTTTGCATCCACCACATGCTCAGTCATGGCAGGCACACCCTCCTGCCTGAGCTGCTATCTCTTTGCCCGCCGCAACAGAGAGGGCCCCTGCATCCCATTCAAATATGCAGGCAGAGAGACAGCTCATGAAGGTGGGGTAGAGGAATGAGCGTCAGTGGTACACCCGGCCAGCCCGCATGAAGTGCCAGATGTCCAGCCGTATGTGGAGGTCTGGCCACTCTCCAAACCTTGTCTGCAGCTTGCTGGACCCTCACTGATGCAGCAGCCACAGTCCACATACAGCAGCAGTGGGGTTCGATAGCTGACTGGCGGTACCGCTCCATCACCCCTGCCACCATCCTGTCCAGTCCTGGCCCCTCCTGCACTGTGACCACACTGGTCACGATCTGGCCAATCTCGTTTCCAATAGAGGTGACCCAGAGACCAGTCCCCTGCCGTGGCCAGCCAGCTTCTTTGTGATCTGAAATTTGACAATAGTGATGTTAAAAAAAATCTGTAATTTGAACTATCTACAGCAGCAAGTGTATATAGATTAATTACACTGTACACATATTATGATTGACAATAGCATGAATGGCATATATAAGAACATGGATATCTATTACACAGATAATTTATTACCTGTTTGGTTGAGTCCATCTTTAAGATGGAGCCAAATGTGGAGGTGATGCTGGCCTTGATATGGTCCAGGCGGGAGAGGATGTCCCTGCCATAGACGGTCAACAGCCAGCGACTGGTGGGCACATCAATGGGCTCTGGGGGCTCCTGGCACACCACTGGGAAGAGGCTTGGCCGATCAACAAAGTCAGCACACTCCCCAAGATAGTGTGCCAACCTGTTCAGCCATTCCTCCCCATGGTTTCCCTGAGCTGTTTTACCAGGCGTGCTGGACTGTTGCCCAGAGTCCAGTCACGCAGCAGGCGAATGACACGGATGTCACAGGCATACCTGAAATGGACATGTAGCTCTGATTAGTTACATATTAATAGAAGTCATGTAAAAACTATCACACTTGGCCGGCGATGCAACAGTTGAATGTGACAGTGGTGTGGTAGTAGTGTTGATCGCTTTATTACACACACTACTGGCAACACATTTTTCAAAACAGATTTACTCACTTGTGGGTCAGGATCAGCCGAACACTTTCTGGTGCGGCAGGTCAGTTGGTTCGGACAGTCTGAGAGGTTGACAAGAAGTTCAGAGAACACACAGTGCACCTGAGTGTCTCTGTCACCATCAGGTAATACCTGTCGATGTCCAGGACCTTCCGAGCCCTCTTGTGGACACCACAAGACAGCCTGTCAGCTGCTTCCCACACTCAGGGCAGTTTACCCTCACCTTCCACAGGTGGTAGGGCATCCACACCATCAGCCGATGGGTGAAAAAGCGATCTGGTGTCGGTGTCTGGTGGTATATGAGTGCTGGGACAGGGTTCGTACCACAGCTTCAAATCTTGCCGCAGTTGCCAGAGTGGAAAATGGTGTTAGAAATCCACCTCTGGTCTTGGATGGGGATCTTTTCGCATCTCTCCTGGCAACCAGAAAGAAGCTGCAGCCCCAGCAGTAGCTGGGTGAACTCCACCAGGTTCACCCTGTTAAGAAGACAACAACAAATTATTAATGTATGGCATGAATAAAGGCTACACTAAGCACAACTTACACAACAGCCTGGCCAATGAACAGACACTGCTGTACTTACACAGGCTTCTGCCATGTTGATGTTTACAGCAGGGTTTGAGGTCTTCACAGAGGATGGAGAGGGCTGGGAGTTCTCACATAAGACGGGGCATGGCTTGGGGTCCTCACAGAGGATGGAGAAGGGCTAAGAATCCTCACAGAAGATGGAGAGGGACTGGGAGTCCTCACAGAGGATGGAGAGGACTGGGAGTCCTCACAGAGGATGGAGAGGGACTGGGAGTCCTCACAGAGGATGGAGAGGGACTGGGAGTCCTCACAGAGGATGGAGAGAGACTGGGAGTCCTCACAGAGGATGGAGGGACTGGGAGTCCTCACAGAGGATGGAGAGGGACTGGAGTCCTCACAGAGGATGGAGAGGACTGGGACAGAGAAGGAGAGGACTGGGAGTCCTCACAGAGGATGGAGAGGACTGGGACAGAGGATGGAGAGGACTGGGAGTCCTCACAGAGGATGGAGAGGACTGGGAGTCCTCACAGAGGATGGAGAGGGACTGGGAGTCCTCACAGAGGATGGAGAGGGACTGGGAGTCCTCACAGAGGATGGAGAGGACTGGGACAGAGGATGGAGAGGACTGGAGTCCTCACAGAGGATGGAGAGGACTGGGACAGAGGATGGAGAGGGACTGGGAGTCCTCACAGAGGATGGAGAGGGACTGGGTCTCACAGAGGATGGAAGAGACTGGGAGTCCTCACAGAGGATGGAGAGGGACTGAGTCCTCACAGAGGATGGAGAGAGACTGGGAGTCCTCACAGAGGATGGAGAGAGACTGGAGTCCTCACAGAGGATGGAGAGGGACTGGGACAGAGGATGGAGAGGACTGGGAGTCCTCACAGAGGATGGAGAGGACTGGGAGTCCTCACAGAGGATGGAGAGGGACTGGGAGTCCTCACAGAGGATGGAGAGGGACTGGGACAGAGGATGGAAGGGACTGGGACAGAGGATGGAGAGGACTGGGAGTCCTCACAGAGGATGGAGAGGGACTTGGAGTCCTCACAGAGGATGAGACTAGAGTCCTCACAGAGGATGGAGAGAGACTGGGAGTCCAGAGGATGGAGAGGACTGGGACAGAGGATGGAGAGGACTGGGAGTCCTCACAGAGGATGGAGAGGACTGGGACAGAGGATGGAGAGGGACTGGGAGTCCTCACAGAGGATGGAGAGGGACTGGGAGTCCTCACAGAGGATGG